>CM032639.1:10418562-10641170 GCA_019097785.1 Fraxinus excelsior | reverse complement strand
GATACCCTCTTTTTTTATTAGCTTCAGTGATGGACCCTCGACTTAATTTAACTGGCACAAAAGCTATTATAAAGGGAATTTCAAATTTCATGAATATAGAATTATCACATGTGCATATAGAATCTATGTTATGTGAAATGTATAACTATTACGCTGAAAAAAATGGTCAGTGTAGTTCTACTACCCAAAGTTCTTTTTCAAAAAATACATCAACAAATGCAGAAAATTTTTGGAATTTTTTAGAGACCAATACAAGTGTTCCCTCATTTAATTCTAGTTCGTCAATATCTAGAGCAGTAGATGTCAGTGGTACAAATCTTGAAATTCCCTCTGAGTTAGCTAGGTATATGTGCGTGGACGTTCGTAGTATGTTACAACCAGAACAATTAGAGGAATTTAATCTTTTATCATGGTGGAGGTGTAACGAAAGGCAATATCCAATTGTATCAAAAATTGCTCGCCATCTACTAACACCTCCGGTGTCTACGGTAGCATCGGAGGCTGCATTTAGTTTAGGTGGTCGAGTTTTATGTGACGAATGATCAAGACTAAAAGAAGATATATTAGAGGCTTTAATATGTTTGAAGGATTGGGAATGTGCGGAATTACGTCTTCAAGAACAAATTGACAGCATAATGGCCGAAGAGTTACAGCAAATTCAAGCATCTATGATATTGTAAGTTTTTAAATTGATTAGTTTAAAATAAATGTAATTTTTAAATTTTTTTTGTATCAAGAATTTTTGTATCAAGAAAAATTGTACACGAAAGTCGAAATATTTTATTCGTGTACAGTTTTAACTCCGCCTACGATAATTGTAGCCGGTCCCAAGCTCGGATAAAGGAGGATGGTTTACAATGTAAACTTTACATTTTTAAAATTTATTTAATTTATAACACGTATAAACTGTGAAAAAAAAACCCGAGTCGGCTCGGCCCCGCCCGCAAAGGCTCGAGACGAAAGCTCAGGCCGAGCCCTCGGCTCGGGCCTAAAAAAGCTCGGTCCAAAAAAGCTCGGGCTCGGTATGAGCTTTTTTTTTGCTCGAGCTCGGCTCGACTCAGCTCATTGCCACCCCTAGTTTAGGCAGTAAAATTACAATTATTCGCAGAGTTTCTCCAATTTCGATCAATCCATCTTGGCACAGCGAGTGAACCAATGAGATTTGATTTGTGTTCTTCGCTCTCACGCTTTTGACTATAATCTTCCCGAGAACATGACTTGACTACTTAAAATGAACCGGCATTCCCCAACTAGAATCGAGAAATTTCAGGGAAGCGCTTGAAGATAAAGTGCGCCACGTTTTGAAAACCCACTTAAACTTTTTGAGCAAGGACATCCCCCCAAATTTGGAAGGAATTGGGGCAAGAAGTAGTCAAGAGAAGGTGTTGAACCACTTTCGTTTATGAGTAGGATCGGACAAAACTCTCGAATGGAATCGGATAAGACCGAACTGAACATGAACATAGCGGTTCTTCATAAATTAAATAGCCAAACAGGTATCTGAATCGAAAATCGATGGATTTGGGTTGGTTCTCGATTTTGGACCAAAAACCCAGGAACCGAATCTAAATAATTTTTTATATTGAATTAATTAAATTATTTTAATTTTTTCTAAACAAATTAGCAAATTAATTGAATAATCCTGCCAAGTCAAGACAAATTTATTTTTTATCAGCTCAACATTTGGGTCTTATCCTTCCCATTTCCATTCCAATTTCATTTGGTAAACAGTGCACACTCCCGTATAAATCCAAATCATTTGATAATTTTAAAACCTACATTCCCATTCCCAAATCGATTTTGAAATTCTTTCATTTCACCGGTGGCTGTAGCTAATGATTAAATCAAATAGTTGTAAGTATTACCAATACTTAAAAATATTTTATTTTTATAACTTTTAATTTATATTTCATTTTCTTTATGCAGGCTGCTTGAAGCAAAAGAATTATTGATATGGATTGTTGATGTTTTCATATTAGTATCTACCTTTTGGTATTTGTATACATTGAATTAATCTTATTGGACAGCTTGTTATTTATATGTTTTTAAATTGAGCTGCGTTAATTTGTAAAATTTACGAATGAACATGTCATTAGTTGTATTTATGTAGTGTTGCTATGAATGTTAAAAAATTTAATTATGGTACGGAACTGAAGGAAATCGAGCCCGAACGATTCAATTTATTAAATACCCAAAAATTCTGAGTCGGTTTGGATCTAAAGAGAACGAACAGACCCATATCCAACCCTATTTTATGACACATTAATGGATTTGAATAGTCTAGATTTTGTGCATTATTTGTCGATTGTGACCAGGGGTGGAACCAGCCCGTTGAAGTAGGAGGGTCCCAAAGTTGAAGGGGTGGTAGCTGCCCCCGAAATTTTTTTTTGTGGAGTTAAAATGAAGAAAGTTGGTACTTTATGATGGAGAAAGGAAACAAAGGAACATAAATTAATGTACATTAGTTGAAAACTTAAAAGATGGTAATGCATTCATGAAGATTTGTCGGTAATTGACAATGATTTTCTAAGTGCTTACAAATCTACTGGTTCAAACTTCAAAATTAGAAGTTAAGACTTATGATATATGCGTAATGCATTTTAATTTTTATAGTTGAAAAATCCAAAATTTTAGCATTCTCGTTCAGTTAATATCTGTAAGCGAGTTTAAAGTATTACATTCCCTTGCAATAAAAGGTCTCTCACACAGACATCTTAATACTTAGAGAATTTGAAATCTCAGTATTTCAAAAAAATGCACATTATGAAATTAATGAAAGACTTTTAATACAAAATGGTAAATACCAAAAAATAAAAAATAAAATAAAAATTAAATCTTGGAGGAGGGAGGGGGGAGGTCCGGGTCCCCCCAGGACCCCCCCTCCCCTCCACCCTTGGTTGTGACAAATATTTGCATAGAATGGACTAGATCATAAAATGCTTATTACTTAATTGACCGCTTGACTTTATTGCATTACCGGACCCGTCTTACTTTTCCTTTCTTGTCAATGCATTGGACAAATAGACCTTGATTGATAAGGGCAGAAGCCAAATATTGAAACCAAAACACCCAAAGCCTCGATTGAACATTAGTAAGGGAAGGAGTTTGGGCTCTACCTAGCCAACATTGCAACCAAGTTCGACTTTCTCAATAATAATGATGATCTGCAGTTTAGAAATTTCATTTGCTTTTGTCAATTAGACGAACAATCACGTTAGCAATTCCTTTTGCTTGCTAACTCAGCGACAAAGACGAACAAAATGATTAATCTGAAAAACACAAAGTTTGATGACCAAATTAGAGCAAATTAAAAGTTGAAAAATTGAAACAAACTTTTAAGTTCGAGGACCAACACGTTTTTAACCAAATTGGGTCACTATACTTTCTATGAAATATGAATCAAGTCAATAAATTTAGTTATCTCAATTGAGTCATTGAACTTTAATTAGTTTTCAAATTGAGTCAACTTTAATTTAGTTTCAGATTTCACCATTGCATCACATGTCGCCTCCAACGTTGATAGACATTGCTAAATTTAATTGTCTCGATTTAATTGTCTCGATTGAGTCACTGAAATTTAATTTAATTTCAAATTTCACGACATCGTCAAATGATGTCTTTTAAATTGATGAAATTTACTTAATTAACAATCATACTGCAATGTATCTTCCATGTAATCGTTGTGTGTCATGTTAATTTACCACTACGCCACATTATAAAGTGTTATAATGATAAAAAGGAAAAATTGTACTTTTCGTCGCTAACCTTTGAAAAATGCAACAAGTCTAACATCAGCCTCCTTTTTTTATAGCAAAACTCATCTTGATATTTCAATTATATAATAAAACTCGTCATTATTTCTAGGGCTGGGCACATAACCTGAAAATTGTGGATCCGGCCCAACCCGAATTGATCGGGTCGGTTTTGATTTAAAATGGGTCGGGTCGGATTCACGGTTTAAATATTTTCAAACCGACCCAACCCATTATCTCTAACCATATTTCCAAATTCCATATTCAAACCGTCGCCGATCTAACTCTCCGTCTCCGTGCTTGCTGTAAATGAATGAGAAGAGAAAAGGGTGGTGGTGTGTTGGGTAAGAGCCTTCATTTATTGATATTCCGCCACTACCCGCCTTGAAATCGCCTCCACAGCCCTCTACGACCTCTCCCTCCGCCCCCAAGGTATAGAAATATAAAAAACTTATGTTTATGCACGTGTATTATATTACATTGTTTTATTAAATATTTGTGTTTGAAACTTTTTTGGTTCAGGGAAGAAAATGTTGGTACCTTTGATGGTGTCGCTTTATGTAAATTCAAGAAACCTATGATATAGTTGAGCAAGTAGATCCTTACCAGTTTTCCCATGCTCTAGAACTCTAATGATTTAACATCAATCTCCTTGAATCAGTTTGATTTTCTCAAAATCCTGCATGGTTATTCTCTCCAGATTGATCCACTACTAGGATAGCCTAGACTTTGAACCTAAAGTTTGCTATTTTTGTTTGAGACTTCAATGATTTCTCCTGGGGTTTGTTAAAGCTTTGTTGGGAGGGGATTGCACGAAGGTGATTGAGGAGTTTTTCCAGCTATGAATGCTCACCTGAGTCACACTCAGTTTTCATGTGTCTCATTCTGAAAAATATTAGATTCTTTCATATTAATGTTTTTAGTATCTGTAGTTGTTATTTTTGACTCATTATACTGATTTATTTGCTCGAGAATTTAGGACATGTACTCTTTTATGATCTGTCTTGTACAATGATGTAAAAAAAAAAAGGACCCGACCATACCCTATTCGAATCGGGTCGGGTCGGCTTTGGGGCAAACTCGACCCGACCCAATGCCCACCTCTAATTATTTCTATTTTGGACATCAAAATATGGATTTGCCATCCTCTCAAATAAACAAAGTTAAAAGAAAGCAATAACATAACAACAAATAAAAAATAATAATTGAAAAGTGAGTCACCTAACTTTTCAAAAAGTCCAAATCAATTTCACTTAAAATAATTAAATACATATTAACTCAAAAGTGAAAAATAATTAGAAAAAGTAAATATTTCATCTTCCCAACCAAGCTCACCCTCCCTCGCCCATGATTAAATACTATCTCCTCAATTACAATTACTCCATGACTGCAACAGCACCACCGCCCACATCGCCTTAAAAAATTAGTTCAGGAAAACAATATTTTTTCCCCCCCAAAACCTCCCTCACTACCCACCACAGTAGAATAACTACGGGCAGTGACACCTCATCAGCCCTCCATCATCTATTTGCAAGAACCAAATTGCAACCTAGACCACAAAACTCAAATGTAACCACAGTAAAAACACCAAAAATCACATCTAACCTCAACATATTTGCCACATTGTTGTCGGCACCAACACTCAGAGACGGAGCTAGGGGGGGCGGGAGGGGGCGACCGCCCCCCCCAACATTGTCCGCGGTACACTATTTCTAGTTAATTTCTAATGTATTTTTCAATTTCGCCCCCCCCCCCCCAAGGTTTTGACTCACCCCAAAAATTTTGAAATTTTTTATTTTTTTCCATTAATAAATATTGAGTAAATAACTTACATTTTAAAATTTAACATACAAAAATCTTAGATCTAAACAAAAGATCCAATAGTTACTTAAATAAATCAATAGCCCAAATCCAATCCAAAACCTAAGTTCCCAATTCTCAAGCCCAACTAATTAAAACCCAATTCCCAACCTGGTTTATGCATAATGCATGTTTAGTTGTTCTTGAATATTTGAATTTAAGAATTAAGTAGAGTAGTTGCTGTTAGTTTGTGTAATTATTAGTTATTGAATATTTGAATTTAAGAATTAAGTAGTAGGATAGTCAGTAGTGATTAAATCGAATATTGAATTTCAGTACTATTTTGGTACTCAAAATCGTCGTTTTCAATTCTCTTAGTAAAAAAAAAAATTTCGGGAGCTCCGCCCCCGAACCCCCGGGAGGGGGGCCTGCCCCCCTCCACCCCCCGTATTTTCGCCCCCCCCAACTTTAAAACCTGGCTACGTCCCTGCCAACACTCTTCACTTTTCCAACTAAATACTCCATCAATTTTATTCAATTAAATCTCACTTTCAATATCCATTTCAAACTGAAAAATATAGACACACTATCTTTCCAATTGTATTCCTAAAAATAAAAAAAGTGAGAAAAGATGCTTATTATAGGCTACTTTTCTTTTATTTGGAAATGGGAGTTTTGAACTATAAACAGAATGAGATTATGAAATTTTTAGTATACCGATCGAAAAAATTCTTACTTTGCTGAGAGTAGAGCAATTAAGGGAATATTGTTCGTCAATAACAAATACAAAAAAGTGAGATTTAGTCATCAATCAAGATTTGCCATTAAAAAATAAATAAAAAATGGAAGAACCTTTAATCTAGAAGGCCTTATATAATGAATTGTCCAAGTAACAAAATTGAAAATAAGCGAATTTTGTTTGTCAATAACAAATAAAAAAAGTGAGAAGGGTTTTAGTCATCGAGTTGCCATTAAAAGAAAAAGGGAAGAACCTTTCCTTTAGAAGGCTTTTATAATGAACTGTCCAAGTAACAAAATTGGAAGTACGTTATTTATTATGGATGAAGGTAGGATGGTGCCAATGGCCCAATAGTAATGATGACGTGATTGCACTTGTAGCGGTGATAGTTGTCCGGGGAAGGGGATGTGGATTGATGGGTGAGTTTAGTTTGGGAAGATAAAATATTTTCTTGGGCTATGAAGTGGCAATGTGGATTGTGGATTGTGGCGTTGGACGTAGTGGTGGGCAGTGGGCTGGTGAATTGTGGGGTGGGTGATCATGGTTTGAATTGGGAAAGAAGACTTTTTTCCCTTTTTTTTTTCTCTAAATTATTTTCTTTAAAGTATTTGTGTGAATATGTATTTGATTATAATAATTGAGATTTATTTTTACTTTTTGAAAAGTTACGAAACTTATTTTCAATTTTCTCCTATTTTTAATATTATATTGCTATTTTTATTTTTATTTAGGAGGACAAATCCATCATTTAATAGCCAAAATAGAAGGAACGACAAATTTCGCTATATAATTGAAACTTGTGGATGCGTTATTCTAAAAAGAAAAACTTTATATAGAGTAGATTGTTATATTGTACAAATTTCTCGAAAAAATTATGCATTTTAACCCAAAAAATTGTAGCTCTGCACTTCCATGCTCCCCAACAGGGTAATTTCATCTACGGTCACTAAACTTTCAGAAGAATCTTAGTAGCGTCATTAAACTTTATTGCGTTTCAATTGAATTATTAGCTTCAATTAAGTTTCAAACTAAATCACTCCACTATATTTAATTTAGTTTCATTTGTCGTCCTAAATTGATAAAATTTGTTTCATTGAGAGTTATATCTCAATGGATCTTTCACGTAATCTCTGCTTGAAATGCCAATTTATAACTTTGCTAAATCATGAAGTGTTAAAAAATAATAATTTTTGTTATAAAACCAATAGGGAAAAAAAGAACGATAGAAGAAGATTAATAGAGTCAAAACTTAATTATATTTTAATTATAACGATGAATCGATCCATATATAAGATTCTAATAGAATAAAGGAGTTATAAATCATCAAGATACAAATTTCTAAAGATCATTGACTTATCGAAGGATTTTGATATGACTAAAGAATCATCATCAATTATTTCATAATTTTAAAATATGACTATATGCAGAACTATCTTGTTTGTCAAAATCCCAATGGGGAGAAAAACATATGTTGCCGTCGCATTTTTTCGAAGTCGCATGTCCAATTTATAACATGATAGCGTACAATCATAAAGTTATATTGATTCTTGTACTTTAGACATTTATTATATAAATAACACGTCTCTTTAAAACCTTACTATGAAAAATCTTGTAGAAAAAATCATATTGAAAGAAAATGAGTACATTTTTTTTTTAATAAGTTATTAAAGTTGCTACATTAAAAACCTTATCAAAAAATTCAATAGGATTAAATAGTTATCAAGAGAGTACAATCTCTCTCTCTCTCTCATGATAACATCGCTTGAACTATATATTTCATACATATAAAATCACAAAAATGTATATAAACATCATTAATATGCATGTATCACGAGTTAATTATAACCACATTTATTAGATGCATATCTAAGTTTATGCATGTCACGCTAGCAAGATATATACTTGTGATTGCATCTATCACAGAATAATTTATCTATTTACATAAGTTTTTTGTGAAATTCATTATGTTAAGAATCATGCATTACATGTTGCAACTTTATTTATTTTATTTTATTTTCGTACAAGTATATACTTTTAGGTGTTCGGACTGGATGTCCACAAACATCAATTTTCTCTAACAAATTCAATTGGTCAAAATTATTTCTATGTTGGTATTTTTTGATGAATTCCCTTAAATATCCTCAATGTCATTCATAAATATGAAGCGCTAATTATGTACAAAATTGTCAATAATGTTTTCTTTTTTATTTCATTTTTGTTCTCATAACGACATAATTTATTATGATATCTCAGTTTTCAATATCTCATGTATTGAACCTGTTTAGGGATTTTTACAATTTGTTAGGTCTATTTACTAAAAAAAAGAGTACAAGCCTCCTCAATAAAATCGAATGTCATCATGCATATGCATGTTATTAATCTATCAAATATAATGTTAGCGGACTGTCCTTACAAAACGTCAATGTAAGTTGAAGTATTTGAAGTTGATGTGTGAGATATTGTTAATCTCTTTGATTAGTGAATGCATCTAAATTAATTATTTTTCGAACTTCTGGTTCAAATTGTCTTGATGAGCATCTAGATAATATAATGATGCATTTTGTTTATTTTTCAAACTTCTTAATTCATCCCCCTAATGTTGAGAAAATGGTCTAATTAAAGTGATAATCGACTAAATACATTATAAAATATCAATTTTTTAGGGCTTAGTATATTTTATAAGGATTCAAACTATACATTTATTCACTATATTTTTTAATACCCATCTCAGTGCATCGTGATCAAGCGATTGTACAAATATTGCACTATAAAAAATCATTAGGTGAAAAAAAATTTAGACTCTAACCATAAGTCAGCTACGTTAATGAGAACTTTGATGTTGACAACTTGACATGATGTATACAAGTGCTGACGCATATAAAATAGTATATCCTAAACATAAATGGGAAGCACTCTGCTCTCAATATTTGTCTAGAAACTAGTTAAAGATATTTACCAAATAATAATGCTAAATCATTTATCGTCATTTCAATTAAAATTTATTAAAAGTTTGAGATTTAGGCTTACCAGACATGTCGTCGTAATTTTATAATCTAAGATTTATGTTAGTAGTTTAAAATTTGAGCAATAAATCTAACAAACTTCATGAGCGAATATATAATATCATAATGCAATTATCAAGTAAATATATCAATACAAATAATAGCTAGATAGACTACAGGAGGATTGTGGGCCACGTGTCACCATAATAAATTTTCATTTAGTTTGGATTTTAACTAGTAAAAGTTTATGGGTTAATTTCATAAATGGTCACTGAAGTTACAGCAAAATAACAAAATGGTCACTGAAGTTCGAAACTTGCATTAACGGTCACTCAACTTTTAGGCACTTTAAAAAATGGCCAATGAGGTAAGTTTTTGGACTGTTTTGTTCTAATTGAAACCTAAATTAACAAAACACAGTTCCTTCAAAGTTGGAGGACTTGAAGTGCAATTTTCTTTTTTATAAAACACCAAACCCACCATCTCTTTCAGAAGCCCAGAATCGCCACTTCCAACCGATGAGAAGAACATGGGGATTATTTTGCACCAAAGTTCATACCAAGGCAGAACCTCATTCCTGCTCCAAATGGAAGAAATTCGAAGTTACTTCCCAAGAAATCTACTGAATTGTTCTCAAATCTCTCTGGCTTATAGCCTTCTGCTTCGAGCCAATAATCTGGATCTCTTCCCAAAGCCCAGATGTTAATTATCACTTTGGTTTTGAGGGGTATTGTATATCCATTAACTTTAAATTATTCCCTGAATTGAATCAAGTTTACCGCGCATATTCCATAATCTATTTTTATTCCAACTCATGACTTGTAGCAATTTCGACGAAAGGAAAAAATCAGTCAATTCGAAGCCTCCGGCCAAGGCTGTTCCTTCCTTCATCAGCATTATCAATTGAACATCACTTCCAATTGTGGTTCTGCACCGTCGCTTCGCACCATTGGCGGGATTATTTTCACGGCAGTGGGCGGATTCAGAGTGGATTGCTGATGGAAATGGGTATCTAATCCTCAAATAAGAAATTAATTTTCCTTTGAAGATTAAACTTAAATGCATGGTGGATCTTAGAAAACCATTTGAGATCATTGGTGTTTTATTTTGAATCCTAACACATAAGAGTAAGATGATAACATTTGAAGGAACTTTCAATAGCCAAGCTAATTGCTTCCTTCCCTTTGGTCTTCTCCCTTGTGCTCTCTAGGTATTTCTCACACTCTTTAGAAGAATGAAATTGGCAAATAACCACTAGTGAAAAATGTGTCCTAAGGGACATATTTATAACCAACAATTAGGGTTTATATTTGCACAATGGTCCTTGGACTTTATTGTAGTAGACCAATTAAGTCACATACCTATATTAGAGCCAAAAGAGGGACCTAATCGGATTCACAAGACTCAAGCTCCAATATATGCTTCTAATTGGGTCAACTCTTGACCAATTGAGATACATATATTAATCCTAACTTACTCTACCAAAAAACCCAAGATTGCACTCTTGAGTCAAGCGAAAGTTATGGAAGTCAATTATGATTAGATAACAATATCCTCCGACTACCATTCCACAAGTCAACCCCCGTTTGACCGTCAATATGTTGAAGTCGACAAAATGACTGTTTTGCCTTTCAACGTGTATTACCCTCTAAGTCCCATTTCATAAGGTGAATCTGTTGTGATCACATCACAACACCAAATCCAACGATCTCATCGTCGAACTACTGAGCTCAGGTTCAATTCCCTTTAGAAATATCTTAGAGTGACAATCGTCTCATAATGATGATTAACGGATTCCACTATTGCATGTATATGATATCTAACCACTTCGCCCAGATTCCCAAAGTACCGAGATCAATCTTCTAATTAAGACTTTACTCATTGGTACCTCAAAGAACTTGAACTAGTAATTAAAGGTACATTACTTGCTCAGGATTTCGGTGACTTGTTCGATAATCGAGTGGTCACAAATGAGTCATCCACGTGGTCCCGTTCAATGTGCTTCAAAAAACACATTATTGTTCTTATTCCCAGATCTAGACAAATCTTGATAAGAACAATGCAATCTTATCAACATAAAGCGTCCAACTTCATGTACCGATTGTGAACGACATGTTTTGATTACATACAATGAATTGTGTCTCACTATACCCAAACAGTAAGTATACAATTCGTTGTATTTCAGATAATCATGGAACCTTAGATTATTATCGCAAATAATAATACGCGAGTAATTGAACGTTAATTCATAATGTCATTGTTATATACTTGTTTGTAAGAGCATCAAACTAACAATTGCCGCCTGATGGGTGGCGGTGGTCTTCCGATGGCGTGGTAGAGAGGCCCGACTTCGTCGGGCTGAATTGACTCGGAGTTGGGAATGGTGAAGAGGCATAGAGCCGTGATTGGACAACGACGGAGAAGGTGAGTTCGAATTTGCATATGACTCGACGGAGATGGAAAACCAAAAGACGTCGCTTTCTTCAAGCTCGAGGGGATGCGGGTTGGGAACATTATGGATCGGGTCATACCTATCGAATTCGGGTTGTCCAAGCGGTCGAATGAAGCGGAGAGTGGGGGGAGATGGTGGGTTGTTGGCCATGGTCGTTTCCAGCGGTTCGTCTCCATGTTATTCTCACCGGTTGGAAGTGGCGATTTGGGCTTCGAACTGAAAGGGATGTGGGGGGGGGGGGGGTTGGTGTTTTATAAAAATGGAATTGCACTTCAGGTCCTCAAATTTTGAAGGGATCGTGTTTTATTAAAGTTAGGTTTCAATTAAAACAAAACAGTCCAAAAACTTACCTCAGTGATCATTTTTGAAAGTGTCTGAAAGTTGAGTGACCGTTAATGCAAGTTTCGAACTTCAGTGACCATTTTGTTATTTTGCTGTAACTTCAGTGACCATTTGTGAAATTAACCCGAAAGTTTACTTGTTTATATGTCCTTAGAACAAGCAACACAATAGAATTTATTGAAAAAATCTTCTAGTTTTGAATTAATATGATAAATGGACTGCCAATTTCAAGAACTCATTTCGTGTATCTGTATATTTTTTCTTGATATGCAAATCGTCAGTGGGAAAAAAGGAATGAGAAAAGAGTTGTGATTTCTTCTTCTTCTTCTTTTTTTAAAGAAAGGCGGTTTCTTAGATGATAATTGGTGATTTTAAAGGTAATTAGGGTTCTTTCAGATGTGGGGATATAAGTTTTTAAGGGTTTTAATACAAATGATGGAGTTCATTAAATTAGTTTAATTTAAGGATTCAGATCATTTGTCAAAATTATATGTCACAAATGTTGATAGGGGGAATGCTCTCTATATATAAAGTTGTCGTTCTCTTGAACAATACAATAATTCTTATGAGATATTGAAAGTATAAAGTTGTGAGTTTTCTAAAACTAAAACAACATTTTTCATGAATGATTGATATCCAAATTATTTATGCAATACTATATTATTCTTATAATAATAATAATAATATTTTTCAAGAATATTGATATATAAATTATTTATGTTTATTTGAAAGCAATAATATATATTATTCTTATAAATATTATTATATAAACTTGTGTTTTTAATAAATAAATTACAGCGTAATATTCTTGTAAAAGATTTTAAATTTATGTTTATTTAGAAAAATCACATTAAAAATAGATTATTCAGGATTACATACAAATAATAAATCGAAAAAAAATAATAGTCATGTAATATTTAAAATCCTTGAAGGATGTTTAGATACATATATCGTGTTTCTTGACGAACACAGTAATATTTTTTAGAGATATTAGACTACTAATTTGTATACAATTATTCTCCTTCAAGACTATAATACTTTTTTTGAAATACCATATGAGTAAAGCCCTTCTTTGAACTAACAACCCAAAATTCTTCTAGAACAATAGAATATGTGTACATAAATTATGATTCACCAAGAGCGTTAACACATTTATCAGACTTAGACATGCGTTGGGTTTTTGGATATCCAATAAATTTCGGACAAGGATGTTAAACCGATGTTGGATAATTTATATTGACACTTTAGTGATGGCTCGATCCGAAAATAACTTGGGCTCACTAGAAGCAACTTAATTGAGTTAATGTTGCTCGTAGTCCAATACTCGTGGATGGCCCAAGTTGTGGTTATAAGTTGAATGGTGATATATGGTGGCCCATTTAGTGAAGTTTGGCCCAAATGGAGTGACTTAACTAGTGTTATATATATCCATCTCTTTCTAGCCGTGTGGGTGTGTTGGTTTGTGAGAAAGAAAGAAAAACTTGAAGTTTGTCCGGTTTTGGTTTTTCTTCCTTGAGGTTTCAATTACTACTCAATTTCCTCTTCCTTTGTGGCTTGCAAATCAATCACCAAGTGTATCATTTGTGGGTGAGTAAACTTGTGGCAACCAAGTGTATAAAGTTATGGGTTCGGCCTCATCGGTTGGTTGGTATCAGAGCTTGTGTTGTTGAGAAATCTATGATTTTTTGGGGAGAAAAAAAGGGTTAGAAATCGACTAAAAATGGTTAGAAAATCGACAGAAAACTAGACAAAATTCTAGGAATTTTGAAATTCAACCCACAGGACCTTTTTTGCATTTTTCAATGAAACTGCTCATCTTTTGGAGAAACAGTCATTACTGGTGGACTGTGTAGGTGAAGACACACCTGGTGGTCCGGCGTGTGGAGGTCGATGGAGGCGCGTGAATCCTACGTGCAGCGACGATAGTGGCACTTGGAGGCGCATTGGAAGTTTTTCGGCAACGATGTCTTTAGGGAGAATGTTTATGGTGGCATGGTGAACCCTATGGTGGTGTCCGTTTTCAGTTTTGGGTGATACGGTGAAAATTGGAGGATTTTGCCCTTCAACGTTCGGGTGTCGAGTGCTGCTTTGTGTTGTTGCGGTTGCCGGAAGCTTTGGGACGGATAGTGATCTCTCGATTTATTATTACAATTATGGTTATTGTGTAGGATAACGATTTACTTTTCGCATTAGAAGTTATCGTGTGACGTGACATTAGGATTGAGATTACCGTGAAGGGGTAACCATTGCCTGTTGCTAGACCTATGAATTACTTGTTAATTATTTGCCTTAAGTTGCTCGTGGATTTTTGTCAATTATTTTTTATTATTAGAATTGCACGCGACCTTAGGAAAGTTTATTTGACCATTATGCGTGAATTGTGTCTGTATTTATCTTGTGATCATCGTTTGGTTGTATTTTGAGAGGTGCTATTTTAATGAAAAATATGATTTTTTAATTTGGCAAAACGAAAATATTTTTCATAAAATTTTTTATGGCAAATGTGGTCTAAGGCAATTGCGAAAAATAAGATGTATTTTAACTACAGTAAGATGAGAGATGAGGCGAACATGGCTATAGGGTCGAGTGATGACCCTAGTGCGGTTTATTGAGGGTAAACCTAGTTACTACATGTGCATTCATGTGTAATCCTTTCTGCATATAAATGATCGCTTAATTCTGTTGCATGATTATATGTGCATTCCAATGTGTTTGTCATGTGCATTTGCATGAATTTGAGAGAAATTTAATTACTTTGTGTTATTGCTTGAATGCATAGTTGGTTAAATTAGCAGTGTGTTGTATGTCTGTTGCTGAGATTGAGTATAGATGTCTAAGGGTACATTGGTGGTTTGTACCAGGGATGGGCATTTGGATCATGAGTGGAGAGGTGATTAAATGTTGGAATCTTTTATTTGAGAAGAGACACTGATCAGGTGGAGTGAGAGAGAGAGAGAGAGAGAGAGAGAGACACTTTTATCGCTTCTATTAGGTGGAGACCCATTATTCACTTAGGTTGAGAGAAGCGATGTGGTGATAGAGGATTATCTCAAGAACTTAGGATCTATAGAGGTCTACCGGTTAGATTTGGGTTGAGTGATTAGTCTTGTGAGCATGACGAGCGATGATGTGAGATATGTGTTATCGATGTATGAGTAACACAGAATGAAATATGATAAGTGTAGTGAGATCTTTTCATGTGGTCATTTATGCAATTGTTACATATGTGTTGATTGTGTTCTTGATTAACTTGGTGTTAATCTATTGTTCTGTGTGAACGTGTTTTTTCGAAAAAATCTATGTTATTCTATATGATATTTTCATCGCATGTTTATTTGTTCTTTATTTATTACTGTGATTATCTACTTCTACTTGAGTGTTCTTGACCTTAGCCCCAGTGAGTACATAGAACATGTATGATATGTGTTTCGAGTCCGAAACACGAGGTAAGGTCTGTGATACCAATTTTATTGGATTTTTTGATATCTAATAAATCCCGGACAATGGTGTTAAATCGATGTTGGATAATTTATATCGACACCTTGGTGATGGCTTGACCCGAAAATAATTTGGGGCCACTAGAATCAACTTAATTGAGTTAATGTTGCTCGTGATCCAACACTAATGGATTGCCCAAGTTGTGATTATTAGTTGGATGGCGATATATGGCGGCCCATTTTGTGAATTTTGGCCTAATTGGAATGACTTAACTAGTGTTATATATATTCATCTCTTTCCAGCCGTGTGGCTGTGTGTTGGTTTGTGAGAAAGAGAGAAAAACTTGAGGTTTGTCCGGTTTTGGTTCTTTTTCCTTAAAGTTCCAATTGCTACTCTATTGCATCTTCCTTTGTGGCTTGCAAACCAATCACCAAGTGTATCCTTTGTAGGTGAGTAAACTTGTGGCAACTAAGTGTATTAAGTTGTGGGTAGAGTCTCCTTGATTAGTGTGTGGTTTGGTTGACTAAATGAGCCCAGATCAAGATTTCTTGAAAATTTTCGCGACAAAATGTATAAAGTTCATCACTAACACAATATTTTTCTATAGTATTAATTTGTATAAAATTTTGATTTCTTCTTGAATAACAATATTCTTGAATATTTATATAATTGTATTGTTTTTTATCGAGAACATCAACACAATATAATGCTTCTTTCGGAGCATTAATACAATCTCCTTTTTAAATATTGAATTGTATGAAATTGTGCACGAGCAACATTAAAATATTTTTATGAAATATTGATATGCAGCAATAATACAATATTTTTTTTTTGAATATTGATGTTAAATTAACACTCCAAGAGTAATAATACAAATGTTTTCTAAAATATGGACAAGAAGTAATAACTATGTTCAAATACATATATGTCTTTCATCAAACGATATAACCTTAGTCTGGTTTAGATAAAAATCCAATTTTTAGTATATTTTTATAAAAATTGATGGAATGCGTGGTTGAAGAGATGTGAATCTTATTAAGTATTTGGTTAAAATTAGTAATTGACTTTGACTTAATTTTAATTCAGATTTTTAGCTAGACCAAACAGGGGCATAGTCAAAGGGATATAATCAAATCAAATAGCGTATTCCGCTTTGTTATACAATTCAAAGAAGAGAATGCTAACATTTTTTGTAAAGAGGAATGTTCAGTTCAATTTGTTAAGAGTTTTGTTGCTTGCTTTGTAATAAAGCAAATATTCATTTTTTTATTACTCAATTGACTATAACCTCACATTATAATGTGTTATAAAATTAAGAAAGAAGTAAGAATAATAGATGAAAAAGTAATAAAGTCAAAATAAGTGTGTTTTTATTATAACGATAGACCCATATATATATATATATATATATACATATACATATATATATATACATATACATACATATATATATATATATATATATATATATATATATATATATATATATATATATATATGTGTGTGTCTAATGAGAGTTACAAATTGATAAATTTTAAAGTCTAGATTAAGTAAGACTTATTTTTTATTTTGATAAGACTAAATAATCATCAATTTGTACATTGCTATTTACCACCTTGATGACAGAAAAGTGTGTTGTCAAGAAATTATTGGATGAAAACATATTTTTTTTTTAAAACTATCCAATGACAAAATGTCAAGTGACATTTTGTCAAAAAAAATCTGTTAATAGAATGTACACCAAGTATGGTAGTTTTCTGTTACGGGTCTAATCCGAACCGACACCTCGCTCGCCACGTGTCCGTATAGTGGCTCATGCCACACCACGTGGCCACCGAGGTGATTATGCGTGGGACGAGCCGATTACATTAGGGGCGATGAACCGAACTCATCTGCGACGCACGGTGGATGCAAAGGCTCGTACTCCGCTTTTACAACTTCACTCCTATCTCGCCTCGCCCCCAACAAAGATCATTTACACGGATATCTTCCCAAAGTCAAATCACTGACTGATGGGATACATGACATGACCCAAAAGGTCAATTCAATCAGAGGCATTCAATACTAGCCAACCTATGGAAAGACAGGTTGATGTCTAAGATGGGACGAGCCCTGAGGATCTGATTACACGTGTCTCCTCATGCGACGGCTCTCCTCCTCCCTCTCTTGGTATAAATACAACACCCTTGTTCTTGAAGAAGGGGGGAATCCCATTAGATACAAACCATACGATAAACTTGGTATCACCTTTGCTCTCTCTCCCTCTCTTAAGTATTGGCACTAGACCACCACATATTTTTTCAACCACTTTCCGGTGAGTGCTCCACCACTGGTGAGCAATTTTCCGGTTGAACCCAAGCTGACTTGACCGTCGGAGTGCTCGCGGCCGCTCCCAATCCCTCCGGGAAAGGCCTCGGGTGACTGACACCATGCTACGTGTGCAAGACAAGCTTGACTTGAAGAATTTATCCGTTGGCCGCGTTGGATCCATTTTTTGAGGTCAACATTTTCATTTCTAGAATGTCCGTAGTAATGACGGAAGATGAATTATGGTACATGTTCACGAAAATGTATTTCGAATTAAAACCACAAGTGTATGGTTCGTTAACAAGTAATAAAGTGAATTTTTAGTCCAAGTATCGTCTCGCAGAGATTGATTAGTTCAATTTTAATTATCACGATATTAACCGAAACAAGAATAATATGATATATTTGCTTGTGACAAAATTATGAATAAATTAATCTACTTGTACAATTATAAGTAAATTAACTAAACTAAATGCAAATTATACTAAATACAAATTGATGTATTTAATTAATAGATGACAAACGACTATATTTCGATGACGGGTGTGAACATACAATATTTGGAGGAAATAATGTTAGAGAAAATATAATCATAGGGAAAATATAATCATGTAAATCATTCAAAACCCAAAAATGTGTTTTCAATGTCAAATATGTAAAACTAAAGATTAAAAATTAATATTACAAGGTTCATCATTCCCCTAACGTAAATAAATATAGCCTAGCTTGTTATGAAAAAGAAAGCAAAAAGATACACATGTTGTTCATTACCCGAAAATTCTTGAATTCAATCTTGAACTTCTTTGATTTGATCTTGATTTGTTTTTCGCCTCTTTTTATAATTCATTCTCCACCCTAATTATGTTTTGAGGATTTGTATTAATAATCCCTCTAAAGAGTCCCAAAAGATCTCCAAAAATCGTGTATATCATGGTCCAAATGGAAGTTTCCTTGTTGGAATTGAATTTTGAAGGAAACGAGATTTTTTTCCTGAAATTGTATGTTCGCACCCGCCTTCGACACCAACCTTCAACCTCTGTCCCTCTGAGCATTGGTTCCTTGGGTAGATGGTCTCCAAACCGCAGCGCTTCAATGTATGTCGAATAAAGCTCCTGCAAGGTGCGCTCCTCAAAACTCTTTGAAAGGCACCTTGGTCATTGCGTAACGCTGCCCTTTTCATCCTTCTTGCCCACAGCTTCCTTCGTTGTGTTCCGCCAGCTTGCCGAGACAATTCGTGGCC
Source organism: Fraxinus excelsior (assembly GCA_019097785.1). Lineage (NCBI taxonomy): Eukaryota > Viridiplantae > Streptophyta > Magnoliopsida > Lamiales > Oleaceae > Fraxinus > Fraxinus excelsior. Next base: position 10,622,098 of record CM032639.1, on the reverse strand, counting down.
CAAAATATTTTTTTCGTAAGAACACGCGGCATTGTCCCATAACAACACCGAATGCTCGAGCGGTCCCTCTCTGATACCAACTTTCACGGATCGCAGGTTTGGCTCCCGAGGTTCAATGCCTCAAGGCCGCCCTCCCCTCATTCTTAGGTCAGCAAGCCTAAACAACTGGCATATACATGAGGCCTAGCTGTTAGCGTCCTTGTTGTGCCGATTGTAGGGATAAACATTCTCACTGCACGACACTTGGGCGAGCGCCCAGTAGGAAATGGGATAGCCACCCAGGCATACCATATAGTCCATGTAATTGAAGTTAAGGGTTGAGCAGCTGCCCATGTATAAAAATTTCTCAAATTTTTCTTTTAGCAATTTTCTTCATTCTTTCTTCCACATTGTCCTCCACATTAAATTACTTTGATTCTAGTATTTGAACTTTTACTCAATGCATATTAGTCCCTAAACTTTCATCAATTGGTCGATTTATCCTTATTTCTTTTCAATTGCTAAGAAACGGGTCTAAAACTGAAATAAGATAAAATTAACCTAAGTTAAGTAAAATCCAATATGAAAACTGTTATGTTTTTAATGTAGGCGATTCTATAGAGAAAATAACTAATTTGTAACGTGTTATAAAAGTCAAGGACCTATGGTGCAATTTGTACAAGTTGAGTTATGAGGTCTAGGGTTCGAGCATGAAAATATGAGAAACACGACACCACATATTCGCTAGCTTCTCGCTCAGCTGGTGCTCGAGCGACAAAAATAGAAACTATCACCAGCTTATCGCTCGAGCGACACGTCGATCCAAAAAACCCTAATTTGTTGTTTTGAAGTATTTTTCTGGCTCATTCAACCTAATTACCTTTTCATATAAATACCCAAGCCTATGCACGAAATTTAGTGTGGTTGTTTATTGTGCCTCTTCTCTATAACGCTACCATATTATTCTTTGAAGATTAAAAAGTTTGTTCAAGTATTTATACAACCATATATTGGGGAAAAACATTGAATCCATTGAATCCAAAACACCTACTTCGTAAACACCCTTAAGAATGTACTTTCTCAATTGAACTTCAGAGGCTGCTAAAGGTTGAGAAATGTTGGACTACAAGTGTAGGAAAAGCACAAGAATGGGGAGTTCTTGGAATTTCACTTGGAAGAGACAATTGCAGAAGGTCGAGATTTGGTGGGTTCATTTGATCTCGGAGGTTACATGAATTGCATAGGGAAGTCTAGTGGAGTTGGCTAGGCAACATTTTACTGTAAATCTATATTGTCTATTGTGGAGGTAACTAGTTTCGTTCTGAAGTTTTTACCCACTTGGGTTTCTCCGTCATCAATATCGAAGTTATTTATTGCTTTCTTATTACAAATTGTGGCAACTTAACTTACGATAATTGGACTGTTTGTCTAGTCATCTAGAAATAATTAAAAGTAACTCGTTGTTTGTTAATTGTATAATTCCGCACATAAGGTCAAACTTAGTAAACTACGTAATGGTTGGACTGCCCCTAGTTCTACGGTTAATAATGAAGTTATCCACACTCTCATTGCTAATGGGACTATAGCAAACTTTGATGAGTGCGACTAGAATATCACATCCTTACATGCCTTATTTATAACAGTGTCCCCTAAAGAATTTAGGAGAGTATCTATGTATGAGGTTATTAAAGAAGTTTAGGATGTTCTACAGACTACACATGAGGGAACTCATGTTGTTAAAAACTCTAAATTGTAGATGTTGACCACTAGGTTTGAAGAGATTACGTTGAAAGATGATGAGACATTTGATGAATTCTATGCGAGATTAAATGACATAGTTAATTCTAGTTTCAACATAGGTGATAAAATACATGAGTTAAAAATTGTTAGAAAAGTCCTTAGATCCTTACCTAAGTGATTTAGGCCTAAAATCACTGCTATTGAGGAGAGTAAAGATATAAAATCTATTAAGATGGAAGATCTGGTTGGATCTCTCCAAACTTATGAGCTGACATTAGTTAAACTCACAAACGATAAGTCATTAGCCTTAAATACTGTGAGGACTAGTCATAGAAAGTTCTCGAATTCAGATTCTCCTAAAGAAGAGGAGACTTACCTTGTTAAAAAATTTTGAAAAAAATTTAGGAATAAATAGAAACCTAAAGAGAGACATCGATGTGATTTCAATGAGTCTAGAAGGCGATCTCAATCTGTGAGATGTCATAACTGTGGAGGTTTTGGCCAAGTTAGTAGCGAGTGCTCTAGCAGCGAGAGAAATTCAGATAAGGCTATGAATGCTACTCTCACTCATGATGAGTTTAACTCGGACAATTAGAGTCAGAAATTAACTCACGAGGAAAGTGAAAAATATATTGTCTTTACTACGAGAATTAAGAATGAATCTGATAAGGGGAGTGAGAAGGCTAAGAGCAAAAGTAGTAGTGAGACTTTAAAAGAAGATTCTGATAGTGATGAAGATTTTGATAGTGAGGGAGAAAATCATGAGGCTTATGATAGAATCTATGAGGAGAGCATTAAGTTTATAATAAAAAATAAAGCTTTATGTACGAGAGTTACGGAACTTGAGTCGAAAAATGAGAAACTCGTAGTGTACATTCATAAATATACCTCTACATTGAGTGAGTTGAAATCTATGAATGAATATTTAGATATTCAAGTTAGGAATCTCACTAGTGAGCTTGAGAATACCTTTAGAAGAGCTAACAAGCTAATAGTTGAAAAGGAAACATTAGAAATTCAGGTTAAAAATCTTCTGAGTGACCTAGAGCATTCCATGTCTCAACTTCTTACTTTTTTTAGTGGTTCTATAAAGCTAGATAACATTCTAGAAATGGGTAAGCCTGTTGGTAATAATGGAGGTCTAGGATATAATAAAAATGATCATAATGTTTTTAGTATATTCAAGACCACATTTGTCCTTAGTACTGACCGTCTTAAACATGAGCCTAACATTGAACCTAAGAATAAGGAATATGTAGGACAAATGCCGATTAGACAACTTAGGACACGCCAACCTAAGAATATATATCAACAATCATATACATTTGGTCTTAGATTTATCCCTAATCTTTTTCATTACGGTGAGTTAGGACACATAAAGTCTAGATGTCGTCATTTCCTGACCAGAAATAGAAGCTAGAACTTAAATAGAAATAAGAATCAGGATTATGTTGGTCATGTTGACTTCCTCACTAATTAGGTAAGTAAATTGACCAAGTTAATGACATAGATGACCAACAATATTCCTATTACTAGGCAAGTTTTGGTGAAGAAAAGTGATCTGAATTTTTTTGAAATAGATCATTCATCATAGTGCTCTTAAATGTAAGAATGTTTGCATACCTAACCGATTATGTATTTTTGGTGCATGCTCGTGTTTTATCATTATGTGACATTGATTTATGCATGCATCATATTTGTTTATTTGTTTTCTATGTAGAAAACTCATGCATATATTTTTTTTTTGTGTGTTTGACATTTTTTTGTACTTGGTGCATTCATGGAAAAAATGGAAATATGAAAAATAAAAATGCGGGATATTGTTTTTATAACATAATATGTAATATACTTGAATTTGTTTGTTGTGATCAAACATGTGTTTAATCGATGAGATGTAAGATAGTTTCCATTGCTGGCTTATGTTATTATGGATTACTCAGTATATGTATCTTTACGTACCATATGCACTATACATACTATGATATTGTTAGTGAGACTCTACCCCGTGTGTGATATTTGAGATGACAGTCACATGTTAGTAAGATGACTTTGAACATGAATTGAGCATATTTATTAGACCTAAGCTCAAGTTTATCCCCGATCATAAAAAGCTCAATATCTTATGGTGCCTATAGTCAACTGACTTGGGTTAACTGGCCTAAAGTTCGATACATGAGTCATTTTAGTCGCTTAATGGAGAAGAGTCTGCACTTAATATGTGAAAAATAATAATGAGCTTAAAATATTGAAAGATGTGAAATAAAATATGCTCAAAGTTAGGGGGAGAAAAGAAATTATACATACAAAATGAACTTTTCTTTATAGGTCATAATATGCTTTCAATGGTTGACTTTCATAAGTTGAGGAATATGCTTATTGGAAATGATATTTAGCATGTCATTTCTCACAACATTAAGATTTAGAGTCCTGCTTACAAACGATTAGTGACACTTTACACACATTTGTCACTTATACAATTTACTCCATGTTAACTTGAACTGAGTATGTGAGAAGGTTAACTGTATATTGATTATACTTATACATGCTAACAACTGCATTTTTGAGTAATTATATGTTAATTTTTTTTATCCCTTCATTATTTGTGACAAAAAAGGGGAAAGAGAAAAATTAGTAAAAAGGGAGAGATGGGAGTAAAATTTTTGAATTTTGATTTAGGGGGAGATTTATTGATTGCGTTGCATTCCATACTATATTTACCTAGCTGTTTGAGTTTTTGATATTTTGTGATGTTAAAGTTTTTGTTGGTGTTTGGATTAACGTTAGTGTTACGTCCTAATCTAGCTAGTGTTGATATCATGTGTCTAATGACTTTATTATTTCCTATATCACGTACTTTTACATTGGGTAATTGAGTTGTGGATTTCATGAAACAAGTTTAATAAGGAATGTAAGAGACATCATTTTGATGAAGTTTGATAGTTTAGATTTAGACTTTCCTTGACTTATTGTATAGTTTTGTCACAGAATGTCAAAAGGGGAGTTTGTTAGGGTTTTAGTGTTGGCGTCGCATTTTCGCTAGCTTCTCACCCAATTGGCGCTTGAGCGACAAAAATGATAACACGTCGCAGACTTATCGTCGAGCTCTCACTAAAGTGATAATGTGTCGCTCACCTGTCCTCAGCTTATCGTTCGAGCGACAGGTCGATCCGAAAACCATAATTTGTTGTTTTGAAGTATTTTTTTTTCGGTCTATTCAACTTAATTATCCTCTCCTATGCACAAAATTTGGTGGATTTGGCTAGGCAGCATCTTACTGTAAATCTGTATCCTCTATAGTGGAGATAGTTGGCTTGGTCCTATAGTTTTTACCCAGTTGGATTTCTCCGTCATCAATATTGGTGTTATTTATTGTTTTTTTATTACAAATTGCGGCAATTCAACTTAGGATAATTGGACTGTTTGTTTAACCATCTAGAAATAATTAAAAATGACTTGTTCTTTGTTAATTGAATAATTTCGCACGTAAGTTCAAATTTAGTTAGTGAACTAAGTAATTTCAAAATTGACACAAAAGCTTAGTAATATGGCTCGAATAAGTGTACAAAAATGCACTTATCAAACACTCTCAAACTAAAACATTCGTTCGTCCCAAACAAAACAAAACTTAGAAGTAACCCATATCACTAACTTAAAAAACAAATCTCCAATAACAAATTCAACGTTAAACGTCTTACCATATGCCTCAAGTTTGAATTTAAACAACACTTTAAAATATCCAAACAACGTCAAAATTAAATTCTTACTTATCTGGTGCTCGACTTAGTGTGTGTGTATGTGATTAGCCAATATTGTACTCACACCCATACTATAACATAACCAATTAAGTGTTGTTTATTTAATCATAATCCCAATCCTCGTGTGATCAATTTTTCCGTACACCTCTCGTGAAAAATCACTCATTATGCTCTTATCTCCAACCCCGAGGTATTTTTCACACATACGGGTTTCTAATAATCATTAAAATGTATTTTTCCACACAAAGTGATCATAATTAGATACTTTTACACTTAGAAGAGAGATGCTGAGAATTTATCAAAGTCACACCGCCGGTCTCTAGAGTTCAAATCTCAAAGTTTTTACCGGAAATCTCTCACTTTTGATAAATCCCCTTTTCTTTCTTTCGCTATGAATACATATTTTGTTATTTTCTCTTTTTTTCTAACATCTTATGAACTTCTCTCCATTAAACTTTCTAAATGACCCCTGTAGTGAACTTTAGACGGATGACTCCCAAATTAGATAACCATAGGACACTAGGGTTTAAATACCCTAATAGACTTAATAATTCGAGTCATAAAGGTTACGAAAAGAAGTGTAAGATGTATCACATTTTCTTTTGATACAAGATTCAGATTTTAATTTTTGTCAATGCTCGCTCTAGACTCCTTAACCCAAACTCTTTCGACCAAAGATCTCATCCAAGAACTCCAAACCATCGAACTTCTATAACACAAGCACTAACCTTCCCACTCCCAAACTGCTTTTTAGCAATTTGGTTTCTATATAAAGGATTTGGAAATTTTATTCAAATTTAGGTCAACACATCAACAATTAAATCCACATAATCAAGTCATGTTCTAACATAAGTGATAACCGTGTGCCAAGTAAACAAGTCTAACATGGATAAACACTCAAGTAAAAACATAAGATACGATGCTGTCCAATTCTAGATAAAGCTTTACTCAATTCAAACAAATGTAAGATGTATCACATTTTCTTTTGATACAAGATTCAGATTTTAATTTTTGTCAATGCTCGCTCTAGACTCCTTAACCCAAACTCTTTCGACCAAAGATCTCATCCAAGAACTCCAAACCATCGAACTTCTATAACACAAGCACTAACCTTCCCACTCCCAAACTGCTTTTTAGCAATTTGGTTTCTATATAAAGGATTTGGAAATTTTATTCAAATTTAGGTCAACACATCAACAATTAAATCCACATAATCAAGTCATGTTCTAACATAAGTGATAACCGTGTGCCAAGTAAACAAGTCTAACATGGATAAACACTCAAGTAAAAACATAAGATACGATGCTGTCCAATTCTAGATAAAGCTTTACTCAATTCAAACAAATGTAAGATGTATCACATTTTCTTTTGATACAAGATTCAGATTTTAATTTTTGTCAATGCTCGCTCTAGACTCCTTAACCCAAACTCTTTCGACCAAAGATCTCATCCAAGAACTCCAAACCATCGAACTTCTATAACACAAGCACTAACCTTCCCACTCCCAAACTGCTTTTTAGCAATTTGGTTTCTATATAAAGGATTTGGAAATTTTATTCAAATTTAGGTCAACACATCAACAATTAAATCCACATAATCAAGTCATGTTCTAACATAAGTGATAACCGTGTGCCAAGTAAACAAGTCTAACATGGATAAACACTCAAGTAAAAACATAAGATACGATGCTGTCCAATTCTAGATAAAGCTTTACTCAATTCAAACAAATGTCATCATAGGCGGCAAATCTTTCAACACTATACCTAACACTATTTTTGGATTTTTTTATATTAAATTAGTTATACAAACCCGATAAGCAATTGAAAAGTAAGCAATAAAGATCATAATTCTCCAAATACTTACCGCACCCCAAACACAAAGATTACATTGTCCTCAATGTAAAAACAAACAGAAACAAAATAAATGAGTAAATGATTAGAAACTCCCCGGGGTAGATACATATAGATAGAATGATTAGGTTGGTTCGGTTGATAGATATCATGACAACCATCACTTTTCTTTGTTGCTAGGCTTCAATTTCCTGTTTCAAGAATTCAAAATAAATATTAATGATAGCAAATAAGATTTAAATATTTGTAATGTATTTACACCAAGAAGAACTCTAATCTTCTAACATTAAGAAGACTAAAATTTAGGTGCAACCTTAAGAATGCATATCACATCAATGTAAACTCATTGTAATGCTAGGATTTTAGTGATAAGCCTTAATAAAATGAATTTAATAAGTAAATATGCCTAAGTTACTAATGCAAGTCTTAAAGTGCTCCTTGAAATGTGTTAAAACCCGTTTTAATGCATGAATTCCTAAATTAATGCAATCCCTAAAATTATTTGTAATGCAATACTTAATCAAAATAAGTAAAAAATGGATATAAAAATGGGTTGTCTCCCATTAAGCACTTAATTTAAAGTTTAAAGCTCGACTTTTTCACTAGTGTTTCATGGCACTTTGAATATGGTTTTGGAAGTCCTGCTTACCCTGCTTAATTTGACTTTGTTCTATATTACAACTTTCTTCCAAATTTTAACCTTTCCATGCTCCAAGCAGTATGATTTCTCCTTGTCACCCATTTCAAACTTAACAATATACATCTCAATCTCCTCATAAGGTTTAGTAAAAAAATTCAATTTTTGAGCAAACTAGGAAGTTGAGGGATTGCATGCTAATTTCTTCATCTTTGAATGCTACTGATCTTTTTTCACCCACTATGATTAATTTTTTGATCTTTTCATGCTTTTTTTTTCTTTAATTGAAACTTTCTCAAGTTCAACGTTTGTATCCAAAACTTTAGGCAAAGAAACAATGACATCTTCATGGAAAGTATCCTCCTCTTGTTGTATTTGTTGGAAGTTCGGTGGACCCGACTCTCTTAATTGATGTTCATTAATAATTCGTGGAAGAAATAATCCCACATGCAAATCACTCATGTCAAATTCTTGTGATAGAAATAATGTAATAGACATGTCATCCAAGATAGTTTCATCAAGTTCACATTTGACTTTTGTATCTCGTAGTCGCTATCTTATAACAAAATCTCCTACAAGCACATCTTTCTCGTCAATTTCTTGAGCTGTCAATTGTTATTGTCTTAAGATGAAGTCACATATGAGCATTTTGTTGAAATAAACCATAGTCATATGTTATCATGCTATTTTTGGTCTTTTTATATCTCGAAAAAAGAGGAAAAAACAAAACAAAAAATGAAAATAAGGCTGTGTTTGACACTCATTTTGGAGAAAATTTTGATTTGGAATAATGATTGATGGAAGAATGTGTAGTTAAAAAGTAAGGAGAATTTTTGGGTTTATGTGTAATATTATTTTATTGATAGAAGTGTGATTAAAATGAAGAAAGAGAAAAAAATGAGAAAAAATGGATGTCAAATAAAGGGCTAAAAATAAAAATACAAGAATATATTTAGAAGTTCGAATTAGTGTCAAGATAAATAAAATTAAACTTGAAACTCAATCCCCGACAATTGTGCCAAAAACTCGTTCACAAAAATATATTTTGAATTAAAACAAGCAAGAGTACGATTTGTTAACAAGTAATAAAGTGGATTTTGAATTCAAGTATCGTCCCACAGAGGTTGATTAGTTCAATTTTAATTATCACGACTTAACCGAAAAAAGAATAATATGATGTATTTGTTTGTGACAAAATTATGAATAAATTAATCTACTTATGAAATTATGAGTAAATTAACTGAACTAAATGAAAATTATACTAAATACAAATTGATGTATTTAATAGATGACAAATAAACTAGGATCTCGAATTCCCATACAACAATCATTTTTAACCTTAATTCTACACTTTAACAACATAAATGAATTTTGACGAATCAATGTTCCTATGTTTTTTAATAGTCTCTCTCGAATAATGTTAAACATTCTCTCATATATGACCCGACTATATTTCTATAACGAATGTAAACATATAAGAGTGCATGAGTTCTTATGAATACTTAAAGATTCACATAGAATATAGCGGTATATTTCTATCCCCCGTCGAACCCTATGACAATTTACACCATGTCAAACATATTTCCCTTTCTTTCGAATGCATAAAATAAACCACCAAATTCATACAATTACCGTGCATAATAATCGTAGAGAAAATATAATCATGTAAATCATTTAAAATCCAAAAATGTGTTTTCAATGTCAATTATGTAAAACTAAAGATTTAAAACTGATATTACAAGGTTCATTACTCTCCTAATACAATAAATCTAGCCTAACATGTTATGAAGAAAAAATCAAAAGATATAAATGTTGTTCATCACTCGAAAATTCTTGAATTCAAAAATTGGTATTTGAGAATTGATATTTATAATCTCTCTAAAGAGTCCCAAAAGATCTCCAAAAATTGTGTATATCATGGTCCAAACGGAAGTTTCCTTATTGGAATTGAATTTTGAAGAAAATAAAGTTTTTTTCCCGACTTGGCCTGGGCGGGTGCCCAATAGGAAATGGGACGACCGCCCAGGCATACCATACAGTCCCGTGATTAAAGTTAAGGGTCGGGTGGCCGCCCGACCTATATAACTAGACAATTGCCTAGTTATAAAGAATTCTTGAATTTTCCTTTTAACAATTTTCTTCATTCTTCCTTCAATTTGGTCCTCCACATTAAATTACTTTGATTTTAGTATTTCGACTTTTACTCAAATGCATATTAGTTTCCAAACTTCCATCCATTGACCAATTTATCTTTCTTTTTTTTACCTAATTGCTTTGAAACCAGTGTAAAATTGAAATAAGATTAAATTAACTCAAGTTAAGTAAAATTCAATACTAAAACAACACAAAAGTTTAGTAATATGATCCGAATAGTACAACTACCAACTAAACAATAGTAGCCCCACACTCCCAAGCTCACCAACCGTCTAAATTTTATCTATAGACACTGAGCTTTTAGTGAAATCTCAAGTGGGTCATTAAACTTTAATTTATTCCAATTAAGTCACTTATATTTAGCTTAGTTTCGAATTTCATCACTCCATTGTCATTCGTCTCAAGTTTTATTAATGAAAATTGCTTAATTGACCATCATCCCGCAATGGATCTTCATGTAATAATTGTGTGGCATGTCGATTAACAATTAGGGTAATTAGCACATAACATTCATACCTCTCATTATTATTGTGGAAAACATTATTACTTTCATTTTTTTTTTTTTTGCATTTTAACCATTATTTTCACTTTTAGTTGCACAAAATGTTATTTTCATCAATTTTCTCAATTAAAAACTGTGAAATGACGAATAGAGCATTCTATTTAAATAAAACAAAAGGAAAAAAGAAAAAAACTAATTGCAATCATAGACCCAATAAAAAAATAATTGCAATTATAGTCCTAAATTTTTTTGAAAAGCACAAATGATTCTCAAATAAATTATTAAAATGGTAATTAGCATATATCACTATTATTGCAAAAACGTCATACTTTTTATTTTTTGGTATTTTCACCATTAATTACACATTTAATTGCATAAACCATCATTTCAATCTATTTTCATCCAATTTCTCAATAAAAATTGTGAAATGACAAATATATCCTCATATTTAAATAAAAAAACTAAAGAATTAATTGCAATCATAGTTTTAATTTTTTTTAAAAGTGCAAACAAGCCCCAATTAAATTTATTTAAAAAATTTAAAAAATAAAAAGTGTAAACAAGTCCCAAATAAATTATTAAAGAATTAGAAATTTAAAAAATATTTTTTATTTAAATATGAGGGTATATTCATCATTTCATGGTTCTTTATTGAGAAATTGGATGAAAATTGATATAAATGATAGTTTGCACAATGAAATGTATAATTTAGGATGAAAATACAAAAAAAAAAAAAAAAATGAAAGTTATTGACGTTTTCACAATAACGGTGAAAGATATGCACATTATATACTAATTACCTTTTTAATAATTTATTTGTGATTCATTTACACTTTTTTTTTTAAAATTTGGGAGTATGATTACAACTAGTGTTTTCTTTTTCTTTTTGTTTTAAGAAAATGATATATTCATCATTTCACAATTTTTAATTGAGAAAATTGATGAAAAAGGCTATCTGCGAATGAAATACGAAAATAAAGGTGAAAATATCAAAAAATGAAAAGTATTGATGTTTTCCATAATAATAATGAAATATGAGAACTTTATTTGCTAATTATCCTAACAATTATACCACATCAAAAAGTGTTAAATAATAAACAAGCATTTTAACAATTTAATCTAAAAACATAGTGTGACCTTCATTTATCATGTTGATTTCTACTTTCTGGTGCCAAGTACCCAATTGAATTTTCGATTATAGTTCAACTTGAGGGACGATAGGTGGCATGAACAGAATTAAGAAGAAAAAAATTTCCTTAATTGAGTCTAACTGTCTTGTACCAAATTTTCACGCAACGAAGACTTCATCTTTTTGTTCCCGCTATTATGGCCCCACGGAACCTTCTTCCTGACTCCACAAAAAAATAAAAATAAAAAAACATCCTAAACATGCAAATATATACAATATAATCCATACATGCCATTCCAAGAATCCAAAAAACCTCTCCAGGCTCGTTAAAAAGTAGCTCGAAATCCCGTTCCCTCTCTTAAACCAATTTTATCGTGCATTTTTGACATATACACACACCCAAGTAATGGTAGGGGAATCAAGAAAATGGATGATATTGTTGGCAAGTATCTGGATACAGGCATTTACAGGGACAAATTTCGATTTTTCGTCGTACTCGACTGGTTTGAAATCGGTTATGGGCATATCCCAGGTGCAGTTGAACTATTTGTCGATGGCTTCGGACATGGGAAAGGCATTTGGGTGGTGTTCTGGGATTTGTCTTTTGTATTTTCCATCGTGGCTTGTTATGTTCATTGCTGCCTTCACGGGACTCATTGGTTATGGCCTGCAATGGCTTGTCATTCAGAAAATCATCTATTTACCTTACTTTCTGGTTAGTTTTTTAATTTCTTCTTGTTCTTTGATCAATTTGAATCAATATATATTGTGGCATCCATTTGAAAATGTTTTTTTTTCCTTTTTAAGACAAAATTGTAATGTTTTGTGCTTGTTTGAATTCTGGCATTCATGGGATCTAGATTTGTGTTTTATGAGGTTGTCTTTCAAATTTCTGCTTCTCACTTTTTTGGGTTCCTATTTTCTAGAACTGTTGGTGGATTGGAACCTCACAGGTACAACTACCACAAAGCATGTGCTTTAAGATAAATACACAATTTTAATTTTCAGAAAAATATATTTGCACGTCTATTATACTTTTGCAAAGAAAATTACTTGTTTTTGAAGCCATTTCCCCCCTGAATCTTGTATCCTATTGTAAAGGATGAAACATTCATCCATCTACGCGATATGCTAAAAACTTCATGTTCTCGAGAAATTTTTTGGGCTAAATGTTTCATTTTCAGTTTATGATGATGAAAAAAGTTGTCATTGCTTACTGAATAACATAGAGAATCCAACCACCTTTAACTACCTCAAACAAATAATCATCAACACATAAAATTAATGTGTGCCCCATCAATTAACTATCATTTAGTTTTCAAGTGAACCATTAGGTAAGCAGTCCACCAAATCCATCTCAAAACATTTTATAATAAAAAGTTAGTGATTAATTATTTAGAAGATTTTCTTTTGGTGTTGAAGGGTGTTTCTGTATCTTGGCAGCTTATGCCTCATGAACTTACATTTCATTGGCATTTAGCTTAACCAAATGGTTTGATAGCAATAACACTCTAAAGGCATGGATAATATTCAAATAACAGAGTCCTTCATGAGTTAAAGATTGCACAGAGTCAAAGTAGACCATATTAGAGCTAGTAGTAGAATTGTCTTGTGCTATCTTACGTACATATTAGTTATTTTGAACTTCTGCAGGTATTTCTGTTGTGTTTGCTAGCTGGTTGTAGCATTTGCTGGTTTAATACGGTGTGTTTCGTTTTGTGCATAAGAAACTTTCCAGCTAACAGGCCACTTGCCCTGTCACTCAGCGTCAGTTTCAATGGTGTTAGTGCAGCTCTATATAACCTCATTGTGAATTCCATAAACCCTAGTGATGACAGATTGTATCTTCTTCTCAATGCCATTGTCCCCTTTATCACATCGCTTGTTGTGCTTCTTCCAATTGCTCGACAACACATTCCCGATGCTCTTCCACCTGAGGCTGTCTGTTCTGAGAGAGTGATTTTTCTCTATCTAACTGCTCTAGCAGTTGTCACTGGCCTTTATCTTCTACTTCTAAATTCCTTATCACTCAATGTATCAATTGCTCGTATACTCTTATCCGGGGCAATGTTGTTGTTAGCCCTTCCGTTGATTACACCTGGCATTCTCTATGCTCAGGAGAGGGCCAGTCGAACCATCCATTCGAGCTTCAATTTGATGAATAATGACGATCTTGATGTCCATAGAGAGCTCATGGAAATGGAGACTCCACAGACCGATGATATCTTACATAGTGGTTCATATAATTCAAAAGAGAAGGAAGGAAGCTGGAACAACTTGTTACTCAAAGACAACTCGATGGTGCTTGGAGAGGAACACTCAGTTAGGTTCCTCGTTCACCGATGGGATTTCTGGCTTTATTACACAACATATTTCTGTGGGGGAACAATTGGGCTGGTTTACAGTAACAATCTAGGCCAAATTTCAGAGTCACTAGGATATACCACAGAAGTTAACACACTGGTATCTCTCTACTCTGGATGTTCATTCTTTGGTCGCTTGCTTTCTACAACTCCGGACTTCCTACACAAGTAAGTATATATATATAAAAAAAACAATATAGAATTCTGAATACAAATACAATGCTTTATGCAGTTACTAAGGGTATGTTTGGGATAATTTCTGATTTTGCTTTTGGTAGAAGAGTTTCTTGAGGAAAGCATTTTGGGTAGCTTTTTCTAAAAGCTCTTCTAACCGGACAATGCACTTCTAGAAAATTATTCAAATAGGCCGAAAACAACTTCTCAATCTCAGAGCAACTTTAAACTTTTCAAAAGTCATACCAAATGGGCCCTAAACGTGTTTATTTATGCAGAAAGACGTGCTATGCAAGAACTGGATGGCTTGCATTGGCTCTTGTTCCAACAACAATTGCATTCTTTCTGCTATCTTTATCCGGAAGTAAGACAGCACTAATTTTTGCCACAGCCTTGCTTGGATTAAGTTCAGGTTTTGTGTTTTCAGCCGCTGTGTCGATCACATCGGAGCTGTTTGGACCTAACAGTGCTGGAGTCAACCACAACATTCTCATAACAAACATCCCTCTAGGATCACTACTCTATGGTCTTCTTGCCGCTCTAGTATACGAAGAAAATATTGAAAACTCAAACGAGGCCATTTCGAAGGATGGGAGGATGGTATGCATGGGAAGAGATTGTTACTTCGAGACATTTGTATGGTGGGGGTGCATCTCTTTGCTTGGTTTAGCTTCTAGTTCACTGCTTTTCCTTAGAACTAAAGCTGGATACGAGAACTTCACAAAATATAAACAAAAAACTAGTTTTGAATTGTTGACAACATATTCCTCCTATGATGGCAATTGAATTGTACTGACGTCAGATTTGTAAGATAGAGAAAATGCAGGAGAGAAGAGAAGAGGAGGAGAATTGGCCCTGATTATTTTAGAAATATCCTCATGGAAAAGCTTATTTCTGAAAAAGAGATACAGTATAGGTAAAAAAATAAATAATGTAGAGCAATTATGAGCAGAGAAATTTGTACGAATTTTTGGAGTGTAACATATCCTTTACAAATCACAGATAGAGAATGGTTTTCGAAACATTTCAATTTGAACATAAACTTGAAAACCACCTAATTCTCATCCGCTTGGTAGTTTCTTTTATAAATTTTCTTGACGACAGAAGATCATTTCATTCATAAATAATATGTTAAAAGTACTTTTTCGGGGTAAAAAATCCCAGTTTAGGACGCTGGTAAATATTCATTCAGCTCAATCACAATGAGCACAATTAAGTTCTTACTAAGATAACAGACACTGCCATTTAAGAGATTCAATTCGATGTACTATCTATGACCATCGCAGTGTTTTTTCATATAATTAGTAAAAGTTGTACATAAACGATACAAAATCAATTCAATCACATCCAGTTGCAGATATCTGTTAATGGAGTTCGTTCTAACGAGTCTAATCAGTAACTATGGGAGCATATGATGTCTTTTCGAGGGAATTAACCGTTGCCAGCAATTCAGGTGGGAAATCACCCCTCATGATATGAACTTTAAACCCGAGGTTTGTACTGCTGCATTCCATTAGTTCAAATACACGAGCATCTCCAATCTTGAGTTCATTTTCAATGACAAACGCTTTCCGATTACTGTCAAACCTCGGAAAGCCACAGATTCCAATGTAAGGCGTGTACCAGTTCTTGCCATGATGTTGGAGAGTTACCCCAACTCTTGCACTAGGCTGCAGCGGTACGAATTTAGCAGGGGGATGCTGTCAGCATTAAACGAATGTGAATATACAACAATAATTCAAACGACAACAGAAATGTTGGAAGCAAGAGTACCTGTGAATTGATAGGGGCAGTTGACATATGATTTTGACATAACCAGGTGGGAAAATGGCTCCCAGAAAGATAATGAATGTCATCCTATTCTTGAGAAGTTTTAGAACTACACATGCGTTGAATACGTGGGTTCACCATTTCAATGTACAGAAATGGCTCCGTCTAACCAAACCTAAAGCAAGAGAAACCCCATTCATTTCTTTCATTCTTTCGCCCCATGTCGCCACATGGAGGACCATGGGGATGTAGAAAAGGGGATGCTATCTGAAAGTTACTAGTTCAACTCTAAAATCACGTAATAGGTGAAAAACGTAGAATTAAATTTATCAATTAAAAGCAACAACTTTTTAATTGTTCTAGATATTTAATCAATCAAGTCAAATTATCATACGTTGAATTGCCGCAATAAATAATTAAAGTAGTAAATAACACAATATTTGATGACGGAGAAAAGCCTCAACTGGGTGAAAACTCTGGGACCAAACCAGTAGCTTCCACTATAGACAATAAAAAATTACAGTATGATCCAGCCTAGAAACTCACTAGACTCGCTGATCTAATTCTTACAATCTCCAAGAAACGCTAGAACGTGCTTCACTCACACCTGCTTCTGATATTCTGGAATTGTCTATCTCATGTGGAACACCAAAAAAATCTTGTTTTTGTACTCTTTCTATGCTTCTGGTCCAACCTCCTTCAAACTTCAACAATCTCTAAAAGTTATTGAGAAAGTGCATTCCTAATGATATTTAGAAAGTTGGTGTTTTAGATTATATGAATTTGATGTTTTTCCCAAACTTGTGGTTGATTGATCTCAAGAATCAAAAGGTAACTCTTAATATTTGGATATGTTCTTGAATCATGGAATAATGCTATAACGATGTAAAACAATGATCAACCACACTTTTTGGATGTTCATAAGGTAGGATATATATAGGGAAAAATGTTTGGGTTGAAAAGGGATTGAAAAACCAAGTGCTTGAAGCAAAACAGATTTCTGAACGTCGACCGTCGCTCGATCACCAAGCCAGCGACAGGTAAGCAGAAGCTGAGCAGTCTTTGATATGTTTATCATAACTTTAATTCTTGATATTTGATTGAGGTGATTCAAAATGTGTTGAAAAGCTAACTCAAGGGAATATAATTCTCATAGAAATAGTATTGTTCAAATTTCAATGTTTTCTATGTGAAAAATGCGTTGCAAGTTGCGACTGAGAATTTGAAACATAACTTGTGCGACTCTTTGACACCCTTTAAACTTCTAATTGCATTTCCTTGATTATATGTGCTTTTTTTGGACATCTTGGACTCCATCAAGGACTATAATACCCTCCAAAAGAATCCTTGACTTTTACAACTCTTTTGTAACAATCATATTCTTTTACAATAATCTTTTTGTCTAAAAAACTGCCAATACAACTAAAAACCTAAAATCTCCCAATTTGACATTATGTGACAAAACTATATAATACAAGTCAATGATTTAAAAACAAAACTAATCTATCCAAACTCAAACTGAATGTCTTTCTCCTGCATATCTTTAAACATGTTTCCGGAAATCAATTACTCAAATACAAAATATAAAAGCACGTGATACAAAAGATATAATAATCGAAACAGATTATCATATGCTAGTTAGATTGAGAAGCAATACTAATGTTAATCAAAACACCAACTAAAATATTAATATCACAAAATATCAAAACTCAAAAAAGCTAAGCATTAAAAAAATCATCTCCCATTAAAAAATCTCCCACTTACAACAAAACAAACTAAAATTTAAATGCTCATTTAATCATATCTCCCCCTTTTAATAACTTAAAGATGTTGTTGTAGTATGTACAAGTATAATCAATGATCAGGAAACTTTGCCACATACTCAGTTCAAGTCTAAATTGAGTAAATTGTATAAGTGACACATGTGTGTTAAGTGTCACTAATTTCTTGTGATCAAGATTCCAAACTTTAAATTTATAAGAAATGACATATTAAACATCACTATTAAATAAGTTTATTCATCTACTAATGAAAGTCAAACCAATAATGCATTTTTCATGTATATTATTCTCTTCTCTCCCTTACTTTGAGCATAGCTACATTTTCACACAATTATATATTTCTTTTTAAGCTCATCATTTTTCTTTTCAATTTTTCACATTTTATGTGCACTCTTCTCCATGAAGCGATTAAGATGACCCTTCTAATGAGTTTTGGGTCAACGACTCTAAGTTAGTTGATTATAGGGCATCAAGTTATGAGAAACCCCTCGAACTTAATTATTTGAGTCAAATAGGTTTCGAAAAGAGTATAAGATGAAACACTTTTATTTTATTTAAAGGTATATGTTAGAGTTTTGGTCTACTAAATTAAGGTCAAACCATGTTCAAGGTCACGCTACCAACAGATGACGAACATCCTAAATCTCACACACGCGATCAAGACTTACTTACAAGATTATAGTGTGTACAGTGCAAATTGTACATGAAGAAACCTATACTAAGTACTCTACATCAACCTAAATAAAGTAATGAAAAATATGCTATAACACATCAATTAAACTCATACTTGATCACAACATACATATTTAAGTAAATCATATGTCATGTTGTAGTAAATAATTTTTCTTCTATTTTTATTTATTTTTTTGTTTTTCAAATTTTCAAATTTTTTTATTTAAAAAAATCAAACTTCCTAAAATGTACAATAATGAATGAATCAATTAAAAAGTACAAGCATACATCAAAAATACACAATCAATGATGTATACAAACACTTTTTCCTTTTAGAGCACCATAATAAATTTTTTAATTTTTTCAAATCATTGTTTTCACCCGAATCAGACTAGTGGAAGACTTGTCCTAAGTCAAATCTATCATAAACTTGGTTAAATGACTTACATGGTTAGTAAGGAAGTCAATTCGGCCATCAAAATCTTGATTTCTAACTCTAGTGAAGTTCTGTTTTTTATTTCCATTCAGGAATTTATAACACCGATGCCTTATATGTCCTAACTCGCCACAATTGAAGCATGTAGGAATAAATTGAGGATCAATCATAGATTTCAAGTTTTGAACCTTAGGTGGAGGAAACTTATGTTGTGCCGATGATTTCGATCCTCGGACACCTACATTCTTAATCGTGTTCCTATCCAATAGTTTGCGACACTTAAATCTTATGTGTCCTAGCTTACCACAATGTTGACATGTGGGAATGTACCTATGAGCAACTCTAGGTTTCACGTTTTGAACCTTAGGCTTTGAGACACGTACAAACTTATTAGAAGATGAACTAGTACAAGAATTTGTCTCACTAAAGTCAAAATCTCATTTATTCTCAGTTGGTTTGTTCAGACCTATCATATTATCATTTTTCTTAGATCTATTAGAAAAAGTTTGAAGTTGGGCGTTTGATTTTTCAAGATCACTCGTAAGAGATTTAACCTTAACATCTAAAGACTCTTTCTCAATTCTTAATTAATTCAAATATCTATTCGACTCTTCAAGTTTCGCTATAAGGCTCTTTTTTTCTAATTCAATTGAATTAACATTTTTAAGTACGGTTTTATTTACCTTCTTAAACTTAATACTCTCCTCAAATAATTGTTCATAAGCCTCCCGAATTTCCATATCACAGTCAGATCCTGAATTAAAAATTGATTGATTCATTTGGACAAAAATTTGGGTTAAAGATCGCTATTAAGCTTTGATACCACTTGAAAGTTATTAGTTCAACCTTAAAATCACATAATATGTGAATAATGCATCATTAAATTTATCAATTAAAAGTAACAAGTTCCTTTTTAATTGTTCTAGACGTTTAGTCAATCAATTCAAATTATTTTATGTTAAATTGCTGTAATAAATAATTAAAACAGTAAATAACACAAGATTTGATGACGGAGAAAATTCTCAACCCGATAAAAATCCCGGGACCAAGTCAGTAGTTTCTACTATAAACAATAAGAACTTATAGTATGATCTAGCCTAGAAAACTCACCAGACTCGATGATCTAATTGCTGCAATCTCTAAGATCTGTTGGAACGTGCTTCACTCACACATGCTCCTGATCTTCTGGAATTGTCTATCTCATGTGGAACACCAGACCGCTTTACTCTTGTACTCTTCCAGTGATTCTGGTCCAACATCTCTCAAATTTCAGCAATCTCCGAAGGCTATTGAGAAAGTACCTTCCTAATGATATTTAGGAAGTGAGTGTTTTGGATTATATGAATTTGATATTTTTTCCAAACTTGTGGTTGATTGATCTCAAGAATTAAAATGTAACTCTCAATATTTGGATGTGTTCTTGGATTTTGGAATAATGATATTAGGATGTAAAACAATGATCATCCAGACTTTTTGAATGTTTTTAGGGTAGGGGATATATAGGAAAAAGTGTTTGGGATTAAAAGAAATTGAAAAACCAAGTGTTTGAAGCAAAATAGATTTCTGAACGTCGAACTGTCGTTCGAGCGCCAAGCTAGCTACAAGCGAGCAACATTAGAGCAGTCGTCAATATTTTTATCATAACTTTCTCTCCTGATATTCGATTGAGGTGATTCAAAATGCGTTGGAAAGCTAACTCAAGAGAATATAATTATTCTAGAAATAGCATTGTCCAAGCTCCAATGTTTTCTATGTGAAAAATGCATTGCAAGTTGCGACTAAGAATTTGGAACATAACTTGTGATGCTATTTGACACTCTTCAAACTCTAAATTGCATTCCATTGATCATATGTGATCTTCTTGGACATCTTGGACTCCTTCAAAGACTATATTACCCTCCAAAAGACTCCTTGATTTTTACAACTCTTTTGTAACAATCCTATTCTTTTACAATAATCATTTTATCTAAACAATTTCGAATACAACTAAAAACCTTACAGTATCAACTTGTTCCAAAATATGATAATAGGCTCATGAGCTTAGTTTTACTTCAATATTGAGAAATGAAAGAAAGACTTCCATATCCAAGTTTTACTCTTACGTAGCTCTTTCCTTTTTATTTTGACTGTGAAGAATATTGTCAAACCAAAGCTCTCTATAAAAAGAAGGTGATCCAGTCACACCTTCCACTACAACTACTTTGTTACAACTTCACTCCGGTCATTAGCCCTGCCTTCTGCATCCCCCTCCTTCCAGATGAAGTAATGACGTCGGGAATGGAGCTCGCATAGTGTGATGAGCGGTGTTGTGTAAACTAAATTTCTTTGTTAATTCTTTTATATTGCAAAATGCAGTATGTATTTTCTAGTTCCACCACGGATCACTGCACTTGGTAGGAGACATTGGGCTGAATTTTTTTGACAAATCCATCCATGCATATACAGAAAAATAATGATTCATGACAAGATTATGATATGTGTATCAGAAAAACAAAGCATACCTTGATAGCAAGAAGAAATTAAGAATTTCGTTGACACATTTTAGCCAGTTGAGTTGAATCAAAAAAGCAAAAAGTTCAAACACAAACAAAAAAGGGTTCAACCGTTCAAGTACAATCAAGAAAAAGGAGAATCTGGTTTCATTGTTTAAAAAAAAAGCAAAAAATAACCATTACTACTCCACTGGTGCAATGCTATTGTATTTGCAGACTACAAAGTGCAGGATTGAGGATTCTCAAGTTTGTCCAGTGCGGTGCCATTTCATGAAAGTAAAGACTATTTCTTGTACAAGAGAAAATTATTGAGAGCAGTTGTTTACGAGATGTAGGCACTTCATACAGTACATAAAAATTTAAAGACCTGAAATTCTGTTCCTCAATTTGGGGTTCTCTTGTGGCAGGCCTCTTTTCAGGAGAAAGGAAAAAATATGGCCAATTTTTAAGAAAAATAGCAAAATGTCAACTTTACTATTTTTTCAAAAATGTCATATAAGTTATTTGGTGGGTGCAAACTTTTTTAGATAAAAAGCTTTAGCTCCCAAGATAAGCTATCCAATAATCATTTAAAACCTACTAGGCTGTTTAAAAAAAAAAAATCTCTTCAACCATATTTGAATTAATTATCCCAGCAATCACTAAACTTATATCCGTGTCTTAGATTGACAAACGTTTTAGATGTTGAGTTTTGACCACTAAATGTATTAAAATATTGGACATTACTCATTGGAATGATTTCTATTTCACAGCTCTAATGGAATAGCTTACCTGGAAGATGGAATGCACAGCTGGCATCCAAACACCGTAATGTGACAAATCACGAAAGATCAACTTGCCACGTAAACATGCATCTATTGCTCACTATACTTTGAAAGACGTTTTTGATTGTTCAATATACTTTGAAAACATTTTTGGTTACTCACTATACTATAAGGTAGTCGAGTTTTGGTCAGTAAAACTTTAAAATTGATGTTGGGTTGATACGAAAATTTAGGAATTATTAGGGGTTGTTTACGAACACGCCTGCTTCATGGGCATATGATTATAAGGACTTGAATTATTCAACATTCTCTTTTTGCAGGAGAATGAATGATCTATAGTATTTGGTATGCGAAAAATTAAGTGAATAGAATATTACAAGAACAAATATTAAAAGAAGCTAGCACAAGATGAATGCTAAAAAATTAAAAGTAAATCAGGAAAAGAAGCCAAAGAACCACTTTGTAAGTACAAGTCTTATGAAACAATTGAGCCAGTACAGATTGGAATCAGAAGTGTCACTTGTTAGATATTTATACAATAAATATAATATGTGAAAGAAATAATTAATTCAGATTAAGTGTCCAACTGGTGAAAAGTGTAGAATTTGTGTGGAGGTCGGGGGTTTGAGCCATACCTCGCGCATTATATTAAAAATGTCTTTTATTATGCCTTGGGGTAATGAGTTGTTAATACTGGACAGTTAAAAACATCATTTTGTTCTTTAATCTTGGCTTCAAATTAGTTTTGGTGTTTGCATAATATTTTTTTAATTATTTAATGAGTCAACTAGCCAGTAAAATGTGATTGTTTTTAACTGTCCAGTATTAACAACCTATTACCACTGACCATAAAATCTGCAACTAATACTTGATTATGGTGGATGGAGTTACATCAATTTCTGCTTATATAAACACACATTTGGGCAGTAAAAAAAACACAACAAAAATGAAATTATATCTTCATATTCAGTAAAAATATTATTCTCAATTTTACAAATTTTTTGGAGTACATTTGAGAGTTCTAAAAATCATTTGTGATTGCTGCATAATTGGTTTATTTGATCGTTGTATCCTGAAGGTGATTGTTCACAGAGGTCATAGCAGTTATCGACGTGCAATTTCGATTTAGGACATCGTGTTGTCACGAGACTCGATCAGTCGATAAGTTTTATTTCTGCACTTTATTGTATTACAACTAGTTATAATTTTAACAATCTAAAGCGAGATTTTTACGTTTTTAATTAGTTACCATGGATGCAGTAGATATATATGTTCCTAAATATTTTGAAAAGCCTGAATTATTTGATGGAAAGAATTTTAAGAGATGACAAATGAAATTGCGATTTTATTTGACAATTATTAAAGTTGTAGATGCTATTGAATATGATAAACCTGTTTTCTAAAATTGTTGATTAGCATACTGATAAGGAAATATCAGATTTGGCTAATTGAGAATATAAGGATTATATGTGCGGAAATTATATTCTGAATTGTTTGACGTTGGATTTATATGATGTTTACTGGTCGTGTAAATCTGCTAAAAAATTATGGAAGTCATTAGAAAAGAAATATGCAACTGAAGATGCTAGAATTAATAAATTTGTTATGGGAAATTTTCTAGATTTTAAAATGGATGATATTTGAACGCTGGTAAGTCAGTTGAAGAATTACAGATTATAATTCACGAGATAATTGCTGAAGGATATACAATCTGTGAGGGTTTTCAAGTGTCAGCTATAATTGAAAAACTACTAACTTCTTGGAAAGAGTATAAAAATAGTTTGAAACATAAAATAAAATAAATGTCATTAGAGGATTTGATTATCAGAATTAGGATTGATGACGACAATAGAATGGCAGAACGTAGGGAGAGACCAGATTTGGGTACAAAGGCCAATCTTATTGAAGGAAGTTTTGGTAGTAAGAGAGTGGTTGGAAGTTTTACCAAAAGCCAGAACTTTAAAGGTAAAATCAAGGGGAATCAATTCATAGGAAAAAAACAATCGGTCTAAACCCCAATTTAAAAATAAAACTATTGGTGATTGTTTTGTTTGTGGTAAACTAGGTCACTTTGCAAAGGATTGCCGAAATAGGAAAGGAAAAATTGTGAAGCATCGGGCACATATAGTAGAAGATGGTAATTTTTCTGCTATGGTGATAGAAGTTAATCTAGTAAGCAACATGACAGATTGGTGGGTAGATTCTAGAGCTACCAAACACAAATGTTGCACGAGAGGTACATTTTCTTCATTCACTCCTACTAGTGATGGAGAATGTCTGTTCATGGGGAATGCTTCCTCCTCCAAAATCGAGGAAAAATGAACTATGACACTAAGATTTACTTCTAGAAATATCCTTAGTTTGAAGGATGTCCTGTATGTACCTGATATTAGGAAAAATCTAGTGTCTGGATCTATTTTAGTAAAAAATGGATTTAAAATTGTATTTGAGAGTGGTCAAGTTGTAATGTCTAAGGGTAGTACTTTTGTTGGGAAAGGGTATGCAGATGAGGGTTTATTTAAACTAAATATTTCTGTGATCAATAATAAACCTTCTACTTCTTCTGTTTACTTGTTGGATTCTTATGATTTATGACATGCTAGACTTGGACACGTTAACATGAATTCTATTAAAAAATTAATGAGATTGAGAAACATTTCCAAAACTGATAAGTTTCCAAATTCAAAATGTGAAATGTGTATTGAATCTAAGTATGCTCGAAAACCATTTCCACATGTTGAAAGAACTACTTCAGTTTTAAGTTTAATACATTCTGATTTATGTGATTTAAAAGGATATGTTACTTGTGGTGGAAATAAATATTTTTTAACTTTTATTGACGATTATTCTCGATATTGTTACATTTATCTTTTTAAGAGTAAAGATGAATGTTATTCAAAATTTATTTCTTATAAAACTAAAGTAAAAAATCAGTTACACAAAATAATTAAAGTTTTAAGATCTGATAGGAGAGGATAACATTCAGGTGAGCTTGATCAATTTTGTGTTGATAATGGTATTATTCATGAGATCACTCCACCATACTCTCCCCAATCTAATGGTGTAGCTGAAAGGAAAAATAGAACTCTAAAGGATATGGTCATTTCAATACTAAACTCTTCTGGATTACCTTTTAACATGTGGGGGGAAGCTCTTCTTTCTGCATGTTATATTCTTAACAGAATCCAAAGTAAGAAAAATGATAAATCCCCATATGAATTGTGGAAAGGTAGAATACCTTCATATAAATATCTTAAAGTGTGGGGGTGTTTAGCTAAAACATCTATTCCAGCACCTAAGAGAACTAAACTTGGTCCAAAAACTGTTGATTGTGTGTTCATAGGTTAAGCTCTTCACAGTAATGCCTACATATTTTTAGTCATTGACTCTAAAAATATTTTGATTGAAAAGAATTCAATTTTTGAAACTAGAGATGCAGAGTTTTTTGAAAATAGATTCCCTTTTAAAGAAAAGTCTGCAGGACCAAGTAGCTCTCTTAGTGTTCCTCCTAGTGTTGAGAGGAGCCTATCGAATTAGAAGAAGCAAAAGACCTAGGACTACTACTTCTTTTGGTCCTATCTTTCTAACCTACTTAGTAGAGGATGATCCTAGTACATTTGATAAATTTATGTCTTCGCTAGATTCTATATTTTGGAAGCAAGCCATAAATAGTGAATATGATTCTATTATGTCTAATAACACTTGGGAATTAGTAGACTTGTCTAAAGGATGTAAAAACATTGGATGTAGATGAATATTTAAGAAAAAACTTAAACCCGATGGTTCGATCGATAAATTTAAAGCAAGACTTGTAGTTAAATGCTATAAACAAAAAGAAAGAATTGATTTTTTTGATACATATTCTCATGTTACTAGGATTACCTCTATTAGAATGTTAGTTGCAATTGATTCATTGTATAATCTTATTATACATCAAATGTATGTTAAGACTGCCTTTTTATATGGAGGTATAGAAGAAGAGATTTATATGGACCAACCTGAGGGATTTGTAGTAGAAGGCCTTGAAGATAAATTATGCAGACTTAAAAAATCCCTTTTATGGCCTTAAACAAGCCCCTAAGCAATGACATGAAAAATTTGATACAGTTTTGACATCTAATGGTTATGTGATAAATGAAGCTGATAAATGCATATATATCAAATTTGATAATAATTGTGGTGTTATAATTTGCTTATATGTGGATGATATGCTGATAATGGGAACTAGTTTCGATGTGATTAATCAGACTAAACAGTTTCTGAAAAAGCACTTCAAAATGAAATACTTGGGTGTTGCTGATGTTATTCTAGGAATTAAAATAATAACACAGTTCGAAGGAAGTACTTTAACCCAATCACATTATATAGAAAAAGTGCTAAAGAAGTTTAATCAATACAATTGTATTCCTGCTAAAACACCTTATGATGCAAGCCGTCTATCGAGAAAACATTCAGGTCCTAGTGTTTCTGCTTTAGAATATGCTAGAGTGATTGGTAGTTTCATGTATCTCATGAATTGTACTAGACCTGATATAGCATATGATGTCGGTAGACTTAGCAGGTATGTAATCCTAACAGTGAACATTTGGATGCTCTCATTCGAGTGACATATTTGAGATACACTCTAGATTGGGGAATACATTATACTAAATTTTCTGCTGTACTTGAGGGATATTGTGATGCTAATTGGATTTCCGATACCAATGAAACTATATCTACAAATGGATATGTATTTACATTAGTAGGTGGTGCTGTATCTTGGAAATCTACTAAGCAAACCTGTATTGGGAGATCTACTATGGAATCAGAGTTCATAACATTGGATAAGACAGGTAAAGAGGCTGAATGGTTAAGGAATTTTCTTATGGATGTTCCTTTATGGTCTAAACCACTTCCAACTATATATGTCAATTATGACAGTCAAGCAGCTATTACAAGAGCTCAAAACTCATCATATAATGGAAAGTCTAGACATATTCGTAGGAGGCACAATACTGTGCGTCAGCTGCTTAAGGATGGGGTTATAGCTATTGACTATGTGAAGTCAAGTGATAATATTGTTGACCCATTAACTAAAGGATTAGCTAGAGAG
Organism: Fraxinus excelsior; assembly: GCA_019097785.1. Classification (NCBI taxonomy): domain Eukaryota; kingdom Viridiplantae; phylum Streptophyta; class Magnoliopsida; order Lamiales; family Oleaceae; genus Fraxinus; species Fraxinus excelsior. Next base: position 10,594,808 of record CM032639.1, on the reverse strand, counting down.
CTAGTTCAGAAAATATTGAGGGAGATGGGGCTAAAGTATATTACAAACTAGATCACCTATAACGGAAACCCAACCTTGCGATTGGAGATCCCATGGACAAGATTCAATGTGATAACAAAGTTATTGGAGTGGTTTGTGTGGGTACTACATTGAATTTATTTCAAACCCCTCCTTATGATGAGTAGTACCAACTGTATTGATTAGAGGATGAGCAAATGCTCTTAATGCTTACTATAGCTGATATTCAGTGGGGGTGTTTAAATACAGTGCACCCTTGATAAAAGCACATATTTGAGTGTGGAAGTGGGGCCGCTTCCTATGAGAATTGAAGCTAATTCTCTAGAGCACTCAAAGAAACTAAGAAAGTTCACGGTCAAAATGAACACTATCGTGAGAACTCAATGATTGTTTTAGAAGTCATGTGCGTGTTCTATTGTCTCAGTTTGCAACCATAATTGTAGAGTTCAAGACATAGTTTACTCTATAGTTAGCAAACTCGATAGAATATACAAAGCCAAAGTTCAAGTCGATAGACACCTAAGTCTGCGTGATTTCTACTGTACTCTAGAATAATACTTTTATTTATCTTATTTCTTTCATGTGGGGGATTGTTAGATATTTATACAATAAATATAATATGTGAAAGAAATAATTAATTCAGATGAAGTACCCAACTGGTGAAAAGTGTGGAATTTGTGTGGGAGGTTGGGGGTTTGAGCCACACCTCGCGTATTATACTTGATAATAGTAGAGGGGGTTACATCAATTTCTACCTATATAAACACACATTTAAGCAGTAGAAAAAATACAACAAAAACGAAATTATATCTTCATATTCAGTAAAAATATTATTCCCAATTTTACATATTTTCTGGAGTACATTTGAGAGTTCTAAAAATCATTTATGATTGATGCACAATTGGTTTATTTGATCGTTGTATCTTGGAGGTGATTGTCCACAGAAGTCGCAACATTTATTGACACACAATTTCATTTTAGGACATTGTGCTGTTACGAGACTTGATCAGTCTATAAGTTTTACTTCTGCGCTTTACTGTATTGCAACTAGTTATAATCAAGTATTAGTTGCATATTTTATGGCCAGTGGTAATATGTTCTTAATACTAGACAGTTAAAAACGGTCACATTTTACTGGCTAGTTAACCTATTAAATAATTAAAAAAATATTATGCAAACACCAAAACTAATTTGAAGCCAAGATTAAAGAGCAAAAACCATGCCAAAAAATCCAAAAAATTCACCAGAATTTTGTAAACCAATGAAAACATTTAGAGCTAATAGTTACATTCAAAAACATTCCCCAGATTTCTATGCATTAATCAGAAAAATAAGCAATGCTAGGGGTAAATAATTTATGTACATAATGACGTACATAAATCATGTACAACAAGAATAATCCCAAACAAATTGGATTAGACACTTCTCCTAACTTGCGCAGATCCTTACACTTGGGGCTTCCTCGAAGTGGGGAATGTACTACTTCATGACTGGCTCTCACTGGAGAGGAGGTAGATGGTCCTTCATTTGGTTGAGCGGTCGACTGTCCGTTACTCCCTTTGTCCAGAGTTAGTTTTTCCTTAATGTTAGATCTTGTAGTTAGTTATACAGTTTTATTCGAAGTTTGTGCACATGAATATTTTTTTTTACTTTATTCCCAATAGCCCTGGTCTACTCTATTTCAAATGACACTGGCTCCAACGGCATGTTGAAACACTCTTAAATAGGAGAAGAAATGACTAGCATACATTAACAAGCATTGAGAATAATTTATAGTTTGACAAAAATTACGGAATCTGGAGCATCGCATGATATCTTTTGTTGTGTCCTTAACTGCCACAAATGGAACATGTCATCACAGCTTGTCCCTTTCTTGAAAGTGTAATCTTCTTTAGCTCCCTTCCTTCTCTTTTTTACGTCTTTCCTTTTTGTTTAACTACAAACCATTCAATTTCTTGCAAAAAGAAAATGCTAAACCATTCAAATCTTTATAATCATATTCCCATAAAGCAGGAGTATTCCTAAATAGACCCTAATAATTCCAAAATTTTCATATCATCCCAGCTTCAGTGGCCAAAACTCGATCGTTTTAAAGTATAGTATGTAATCAAAAACCCCGTTTGCACATGGCAAGTTGGTCTTCTGTGATTAATAACATAATGGTGTTTGGAGAGAACCATGCTTTCCATTTGCTAGGTTTGCTATTTCGTTAAAGCTGTGAAATAGAAGTCATTCTAGTGAAACCTGACCCAAACACTATTCCAATCTTTTTTACCTCATCACTTCCAAAATTTCTTCTAATGAACCTTGAAAAAATTTCTTCTAATTCATTCAGGACCGGCCATTTAGAAAAAAAAAAAAAGAAAAAAAAAATTTAACTTGAGTGTATTCAATTAAGACTTTTAATAACTTTATGAGATTTAAAAAGTTTAGGGGTATTCAATGTAGACTTTGGAGACTCTAAAAGTATTGATGTATTTAATTGAGACTTTTATAAACTTTTAAAAAGTCTAAAAGTCACAGTGTATTCAATTAAAAAAAATTTGGAGTCTCAATAAGTTTTAAGGTATTCAAATTTTTATGACTTTTAAACAGAAAGTATTAAAATAAAATTTTAAAATTTGTCTATCGTTAATCGCAAGATTTTTGGAGACTTTCACATATATATATATCTTTCATTTTCTTTTCTTTTCTATGAACATTAGAGTTATGATTAAAATTTATTTTTTTCTATTGATTATATTAGTTTTTATTTTTTTTCTCTCTTATTTTTTATTTATATTGTTTATGAAAAAATTAAATTGTATTCTTATAACTTTCTTTTCTTTTTTCATTAATTTTTTCTGAAAAATATTTATTTTTAAATTATAAAACTTTATATAAACTAATTTATAATTAAATTTAAATATATATTTTTATTTAATTTTTAAAGGTATATTATATTAATAATGATGAATATTAAATTTATTTTTTATGTATATAATTATAATTATTTATTTAATTAATGTCTTAATTTTTATTCCTTTTAAAAAAAATTTATTATATGGGAGGAAAAGGAAGAAGAAGGGAAAATGGTGACAAGTATAACCTCGTATATGATAATTTCATAATATTGCACTAGATCCATATATCTCAAATGAAAGTTTTCAAAGTCTTTTGAATTCTTCAAAAGTCTCTAAAAGTTTTAAAATGAAAATTTATAAAAATCTACCAAAGATTTTCAGTAATTCCATACAAATCTATAACAAATCCATTAAATCCACGTAAGTCATTACTTAAAAAAAGTCCATCAAAATCTTCAAAAGCCCCAATTGAATACACCCCCTTAAATAAATAATTTCATGCTATTCTGTTTCATGTTGTTTATATTTTGTCTCAATTTGTATCCGGTCATTTGTGTCAAGGGCAATCAATCACAAATTTCCCAATAAACTACTCGTGCTATTAGTAGTAATGTTGTTTCTTTGTGAATCAATTCTGCTATTTAACTCGTTCGTTTATTTTTGGGTTCAATTCATTCTACCCATTTTGTGAATGCAATTATGAATATTTGAGATTAGCCATTGACATGTGATGTTAAATACGTTGTAATGAGAAATTTGAGCAGTGCGACTTGCAAAGTGTGGCATTTGAATTTGATAAATGAAGTGGGCACATCGGGTTTCTTTCATTATTGTGACCTACAGTCCTTTCAGAGTCTTTATTTCATTACTCTGAAATTTGTACAAATATGGCAGTCCTGCAAGGTTTTAGCTCAACTTATGAATAACGCGACTTTAAATATGTCGCGTTTGTATTTGATAGGTGAAATGTTCAATTCATTTTTTTTAATGTTAAATGTGACTTTGATACATGAGAGTGTGACTCACAAAATATCAGTGCTATGATACTTAATCATTGTGTGTTAATGCGTCCTTCGTATTGAAGTATTTGGCTTTGGTATAAAGAAACGGGCAGTTCATGTTTAGTTTGTAATTTTTACCTTAAGTTACTTAGATTGACTTATGTTGGAGTACAAAAAAAATTGTTTTCAAAGGTTTTAAATGGAGATATATAGCCCTAGTTTGAGCCTCAATTTTTTCGAAAACTTAAGAGTGCTTTTGGTTTGTTTTGTTGTTTCAAACTGCTTTCCACTTTCAATTTTGCAAAACACTCAAAACTTGTTTGGTCTAATATTTTTGAAAATGCATTTTCGAAATGCAAAGTTAAATAAAATTCAAAGCACAAAGGACAAATTTAATTTAATATTATAATTTAATTTTAATTTTTTAAGTTTATTAAAAAATGTTGAACCCTAACCTTGAGGCCCCACTGCCTCGCCCCTAGAATATCGTGGATGAGGTAAATTGTGGGATGTGCCTCAGCAGACCAGAGTACAATAGCTGTCATACTTATGCCCACAAAGAGTCCAATTCCAAATCTTGTTAGAGGTAAAAATTGAACATTCATACTGCAGCTGCCAGCTCAACTAAAACTACCTCATCACTACTGTCCTTTGCAGCACTGAGCTATGTCCCGGGGGCATTTATTTTTTAAGTTTATTATTCTTATTTCATGTTTGGTAAGAGTTTATTTTTATTAGGAATTCTATGAAAAAAAAGAGAGGTTTTTATTTTAAGAATTTGTTTTATTCTAAATGTTTACCAAAATAAAAGAAAAGCAATGGAAGAAGTAAACAAACTAGATTCATGGTACACACATTTATTAGTGATTCAAATGGCTGGTATATATCAAACTGAAAAAGTAAATTGTATAAATGAAGATAAAAGAAATCCAAGCATTTGAATAACGCACACGACATATTAGAAACAGCCAACGTGAAAGAACACCAAAAGGTGTCACATAAAGGAACAAGAAAGGAGATTAACGTTGTCTCAATGAAATGGATAGAATCTGCTAAAATCTTCTTTAATAGTATCTATGGGTATAATTTGATGTTCCAATTTGGCCCATGAAATTTATAGAATCTGACATACTGTTCAACTGTTGATTAAACAGGTTTTGCCTTCTGCGCTGCAAATCCGATTCCATCTCCATCTGTGTTACGCGTGCTCGTTCTGCCTCATAGTGCTGAGTCTTAGCTTTCATCGAGCCAAGTTCAGCTTTCGACCTTTTCTGTTCCGATAACTTGTGCCTCAAGAACAATGCAGTATATCTCTCACGATCATTTTTGGGCTCAGTTTCAAGCAAACTAGCACAATTGGCATGAAGGTTGAATTTGCACTTTGAGCAATGGTAGGTGAATCCATTGCAGGATTCACCACAGGCTTCACAACCCCCCTGGATATATGGCGGGTAGAGGAGGCCAAGATGGTGTTTGTGTTGGGATTTGAATTGAGCAGATTGTGGCAAGTCAAAACAGAATTTATGAAGGTAAAAACTGCAAGGTGAGCAAGTGTAACAAGAACCAAATAAGGGAAGGTTACAACCAAAACATGTCTGCTGCTTATTTTCGCTGGGTACTTCGATAACATGCATATCGTGAGGATGGCTAAAATGCTTCATATCTCTTAATTTTTCTCCCTCTTAAGTGATATATGCACGAGCACGTACGTATATCTCTCTATTTCTCTGCGTTTTAGTTTTCGGCAGTGACTAAAAGGGTTTCTATAAATAGAAGTTTGAGGAAATGTGAAATGTTATTTATTTCCTTAAAATTCTTTGACATTGTCCGCAAACCGAGTACAGCTTGTACCTGAGTGGACAGGCCGTAGTCTTAGCCTAAGATAATATTGTCCCAAATTATTGTCTAGTTTTCTGATATATATAATTGCAACTAACCAGGAATCTAGTACTAGTGGAGTTTATTTTTTTCTTTAATTTAATTTCTAGAATGAGATTAAGGGAGACAAGTAAATTATATAATTGCAACGAACCTATTTCTCTTTAAAAATGTAAATTAATAACAATTATTAACTCATAACCCAATTTCTTACAATTTTATAATGAGATTAAAGGAGACAAGTAACTACTAATGAACAATATGGAAGGAAATAACACCAATATTAATATATGAGATATCTTATTACGTATGAAATATGATAAGTGCATATTTGGACTTCTTTACTTGATTATTTATGTAAAATTGCGCGGAGGTCTACCTAATTTAGGTTCAAATATGCTAATTGTAGATAAAACCTCGATTTGAAGTTACTTGGATGCAATGGCGTGAAAATACATGTTTGGAGTTAAATTGGAGTTGACTAGGAGCAAATGTTGATCAACCAATTTGTAATCGATAAATTAGAAAAACTATGGAGCAATCAGAGGTGATTTAGAAGCTTCGAAGCTTAATTCAATTTTGGAAGTTTGAAGATTAAAGTGTAAACTCTCGGAACTTTCATCGGATTGACTACCAATGATTAATGAATGATGATTACTAATTTAGGAAAGATATTTAAAGATGAAAGATTAAAGGTGCAAAGAATAAAGGACTCAAGCTGGACGCGAGATAAAATTGAGGGACCAAATTGTAGCAGGCAAAAAATTAAGGGGTGCGATCGCACCAGCCAAACACGTAGAAGCAGAATCCAATTTTGGACAACTGCGTAAGCGCAAGCATTTTGCTCCTGCAATTGCATAGTGCATTCCGATAACAAAGATATGTTTAATTTCTTTTCTTGATCAACTTCTTGGAAACCAATTAGGGCAAGGATTTTGACCCCAAGTCTTGTCAAATAAATACAATTCTCATCTACAAACAAAGAGAGGAAGCTAGGAGCTCATGCATACATATTCCACATAATAGAATAGAGCTCATGCATACATATTCCCATCTTTTCATACAATATTGCTTGAAGTTGAAGAAGAAGAAGTTTAAACATTGGAGAAACTCAAGATTCAAGAATATTTTCTATCCTTCTTCCCAATATTCAATTACAGATGATGTTATTGTATCGATTTCAATTGTGTTCTTGTAATATTATGATTCTGGGCTAGTTGTTTAGATGTTAGGATCACATTGAACCTACATTATGATAATTTGATAATTAATTATATGATATTGACATTAAACAATTGTTTGGTCGGAATGCTTGTTATTGATAGGTGTAAATATTACACTTATCTTAGCCATCAAAAGTAATTCTTGAGAGTGATTATTACAAACTTGATATTTAATTATGCTTGTTTATTGATTATTTTAGAAAAAGACCAGAATTTGATTTGATTTGATCTACTGATTTTTTTTAGTTAAAGTACGATGTCATGTCGAGTCCTCGTTATTGTATTTCATGCTTTCATTATCTAGGTAATAATGATCTATGAATAATATCGACACCAAGAGGCGAAATGCATATTGTTTGCTCCAAATAATGGATACATATAAGATGGAGACGCACTTACGTGTAGTAAGAATATATGTGATGGTAATTTTGGTCTTAGTCGAGAGGATTGTTAAAAAAAAATTAGGAAATTTCATCTCTCTACTTAGATTCTCTCCATTAATTTTGTAAATGGAATTACATTGGTCAGCGCAACAATGAAGTTGAAAGCTCTAGTGTTTAAGTGCTTGTTTCGTATTAATTTTAAGTATTTATAAATAGAGAATTTTACAGAATGTGCGGATAATAAATATGTAATGTTTTGTGGTCCTATGAACGTTATAATAAGCTTAAAAATTTTAAGCACTCCAAAATATGCTCTATGTAGTTGAATATGTTATAAACAATTTAGTTAGTGGTGCACATTTTGAGTCCAAGAATGCATTTTTTTGTTTGATGAGATGGAAAATATATGGTTGAAAAAGAAGGAAAAATTATTGATGTGATGAAAAAAATTATTTTATTGAAGAATGTGTGGTTGAAAATGAGTAGAAGAATCAGAATGAAAAATATAATGTGGCTCAAACAGGGGCTTAGTTTAAAATCTTAAAAAAAGACGATCTTTCAAATAAAACTAGGGTTAATTAATTTCTTTTAATTGGTCAATTTTCGTGGGACGCAAATCCATTTTACTGCCTTATTATTTGTTCGACCCATATGCTTATTGACCTCAACGAAGAATAAAAGTCAAACTACATAGTTTGGAAATCCCAAATAAGCTTGATGCTTAAATTTCAGTGAATATTCAGAAGACAATTTAATTGAAGATTAATTAACATGAATATTTATTTTTCGTCTTTCAATTTTGAATTCACCGCTTTATTGCAGCTGCATATAGAAAACAATAACAAACCAGTAATTGAAAACTTCCTTCCATGATTATTTATATGAATGACTGTTATTAATAATAGTATCGTCGTGTATATGATGGCCCAATATATTCAGCAGCATTGTCAAGTGCTTCAAGCACTAATTTATGTGCAATATGTTGTTCTTTAAGTTCCTTTTGAGCCTCAAAAATCGATTTTTCCGAGTCTTTTCTTTGATCCTTTATATCGACTTTCTTAACTTTCGATTTTTGGTTTCGTGAATCCTTTGCTAATTTTTGTACCATCTGTTGTTCTTTCTGTATCCTCAACTCAGAAATGGACTTTTTCAATTCTTGCATTTGAACCTCTAAATCTTTGTACTGAAGATTGGATTTTTCTTTTCCCGAATCATTTGTTGCTGCATTCTGTTTTTTTGGTTTTTCATTTCCCAAAACCTCTGCTTTAGTATTTTCTTCTGGTTTCCTTAATTTATCTTCCTTGGAGCATGCCTTAGAGGATGCGCAATCTAAATGCGCCATAAAATCACAATGGTACAACCAGAAATTATTCTGCACGATGCCACAACACAAATCACAGGCAAACATTGTGCTTTTATTCTCGTAAGGTGAATTAAAAATCAGTTTGAGCTTGTTGGGTTTTGTGATCCAAATTTGGTCTAGGACTTCGTGTTTTAGAGTATTGAACTTGAAGTTGTCAAAATAGGGTCCAATAAGGAAAAATGACGGATTGACGGCGCTCGAGCGAGAGGAGCAAAATTGAAACAGCGAATCCGTCGCTAGCATGTCGTTGAGCCATCGCTCGAGCGACGGGCTCTCACCCGAGCTTCGCTCGAGCGACGGGTCTCGAATCTTTTTCCTTATTTTCGATTTTACGCGATTTTTTACCTAATTATCATGTTTTAGGGTTTTGGGCGGTTTTCCTCTGTCACTTCATCTTCTTGCTTGTTTTCTTTTTAATCTTATTTTTCTTTGTGTGATCTATACTTCATATCGCGCCATATCATCTCCTTAAATTCCTAATAGAGTTTGTGCGGATGCTTGTCTAAAATTATAGTATTAGGCAAAGATGCGCATTATACATGAAGATCAAACTCACAATGGGCACACCTAAAATTGAAGGCTCTTCCTTCTGATCCACACGCGTTGCAAGTATAGGATCGACTGCAATATGTCGAGGTTGGGAGAAGGGATGAGAAAGATGTTGAAGAGAGCGTGGTGCATTCATAAAATGGTCGTGGATATAGAGTTTACAAGACAAGCAACCATGACAAGGTTCAAAAATAATATGATCGTAGGTGTATGTCACGGGACTAGTTTTGTTACACTCAAACAACTAGAAACCGTGTGGCCTTAAAGTGCACTATTCCCGTCCCTCACGAGAAAACGTTAAGTTATCCTTTCAACACTCATAAATAATTTAACCAATTGGGCTAAATTATCACAACTTTGAGTAGATAATTTGAAGTAAGAAAAATATGGAAACAAGTAAGATTGAAGAAAACACTCTTTGTATAGAAATAACTTTAATCCCATGAATGTTTTTACAATGAGACTACATTTCTATTTATAGACAAAAACCTTGCAAGTGGCCTTGGAATAAATGACCAAGATTAATCTTCATCCAAGGATCTTCATTGGATGCAAGATGCATTAATCTCCTAAGACTATAAGGAAGCAAAGTTGAGATTTGCTTTATTGCGAATGACATGTCTCTACAATTCACATGCAAGTAAACATGTCCATTTCATAGTGGCCAAATTTGTCTTTGCTTATTCCTTTGGCATTTTCTCTTGCAAGTGGCCAATTTGAACAAGATGTCCACTTGTGTCCCCAAAATATCCAGTTGCAACCCATGGTATTTCTCTTGCTGGAATGGCAATATTTTGCCTTAGAAAACCATACTGCAGTGCTGAGAAACTGTCCATGTCATGCAGCTTGCAGCCTATGTGTTTGCTGTGCTGCCTGTGTTCTGTCGTGACTGCAGTCTGTGTCCTGCCATGTCCTAACAATGTCTTGTGTGCTGTCTGCGATGTCTGCCTGTGTTGCGTCGTGTCGTAGTGTTTGCTTGCACACCCAAATTTCCTAGTCACGACCTGGACATGACGCTGCGACCATGGACATCAATCATCTCCCCACCAAATTAGGTGACGTCCTCATCACCATGTACCGCTAAAGTTTAGACCGAATTAACCGTAGGTCTACTTTATTTTCCTACTTGGTACCATAACATTCACGTGCCATGCTAGATCTCAAGTCGTTACCTTATGATCCGTAACACTTTCCCCCACTTAATTCGCTAACGTCCTCGTAGTGGAATGTGTTCGGCACTTCTTCAGGTGACTTACGCACTACATTGTCCTTCCCGTTAATGCGTTTGAATATTTTGTCTATTTTTGGCACCATCACCTCGATGGACGGGTGTCCACATTGCCCCATGCACCTCTTCCCGTTGCAACCTTTTACATGACACGTTCGACACCAATCTTCACCCTCTATACAACTGCTTTGGTTTCTCAGATGGACAACTCCTCCGATCATTGCGTCCCCACGCTTGTCGAATATTTGAACATCAATGCTCCCATTTTCTGAATCTTTTAACAATGACTCATTAATTTCCTCCTTCGATAGATCTCTTGGTAACTCCTCGGGCATCAAGTCTTTATCATCCTCAAAGACATCGGCTAAATTCATCATCAATAATTGCTGTGTTTTTGTCCCTACGGAAATGGCTTCGGCATTCATAGCATTAAACAACTGGAATAAATTCATCTAGACTTCTTCCTCATCTTTGCTATCTATGACATCCGATTTGCTCACCGAAATGGATGCCAATAATCATCGCTTACGACAATCCCTCATGAGATGTGGTCCTTGATAAACAAATCAACTACGAAGAGTAAAATTACTTCTCTTCTTGTCGTCATACTCTTTTCACCAAAACGCTTGGGTGTTGTCATTGGGTCTATAATCAGCTTTAGAATTTTGTCTACATTCTGGCTTACTTTATTGCGTGGCCTTCCTGGGGTCTTCATCATATTCTCCAAAATTCCCTTTAGCGGGTTTGATGGTTTTAGCTTCTGACTCGACACTTTCCTCAAACTCCGTCAAGGATTCGGCTACCGTAATAGCTTTGTCTACGGTTTTGAATCCGCGATGTTGTAACTTATGTCGCACCCAACTAGCACATTGGTCTAGGAAATAGAATAGTAAGTCTTCCTTCGGCATGCTTGGGATTTGAAGTATAAGGGTCGTGAACTCTTTAACATAATCACGAATTGTTTCTGTATGTTTCAACATTCTCAACTTCTTGCGAGCCTCATAGACAAAGTTTTCCTAATAAAATTACCTTTTTAGCTCCCTTTTGAACTCATCCCATGTGTAAATTTTGCAAGGTCCCCTTGCAATTTCGCTATGCTTACGACACCACCATAATGTCGCAATATCCGAGAAATACATTGAAGCGGTCTGCACTTTCATGGATTTATCCACAAGATTTAAGCCTTCAAAGTAAACTTCCATTTGCCATAGAAAATTTTCCACGTCTTTGGCATCTCTTCGCCCATCATAATTTTTAGACTTCAGGTACTCGATCCTCAGAGCAACAACCTTCGCTTGTACTAGCGGTATCCTTGCTCATTCTTTCCTTCATCATGGCCAATTGATACACTTGGCCTTGAATGGTAGAAACGACGTCTAAAACTTTGGAGACTACCAAAACCTTCCATCATTACGGCTTGTCCAGCCACCACAGTATGGACATCACCTTTCACCGGTTGGACATCATTTTCCAATGATGCCTTTACATCCATCACCTCCTAGACATTAGATTGGAGAGTTTCTAGCTTTCCAATGGAGTGCGCCTCCAATGCCTCCAAGGAGTTTTTAAGAGATTCGGCCCGATCACCCATATTTATGATGACTTGGTCAAGTTTACCCTCTATGACAATTGCTTCTCGAGTCTTACTCTTGCTTCGTGTTTTCTTTGCTTCAATCGGGGCAACACCATGACCCCTTTCTTCAATCTCAATAGTTTGCTGAGAATTCGCCATGATAACAGCCTACCAACGAGGCTCTGATACCACCTATCACGAGACTCGTGTTGTTACACTCGAACAACTAGAAACCGTACGGTCTTAATGTGCACTATTCCCGTCCATCAAGAGAATACATTGAGTCAATCTTTCAACACTCACAAATAGTTTAACCAACTAGGTTAAATTACTACAACTTTGAGTAGAGGATTTGAAGTAAGGAAAATATGGAAACATGTAAGATTGGAGAAAACTCTCTTTGTATAGAAATAACTTTAATCGCATGAATGTTTTTACAATGAGACTACATCTCTATTTATAGGTAAAAATCTTGCAAGTGGCATTGGAATAAATGACCAACATTAATCTGCATCCAATGGTCCTCATTGGATGCAAGTAGCATTAATCTCCTAAGACCATAAGGAAGCAAAGTTGGAATTTGCTTCATTGCAAGTGGCATGTCTCTACAATTCACATGCAAGTGGACATGTCCCTTTCATAGTGGTCAAATCTGTCTTTGCTTCTTCCTTTGGCATTTTCTCTTGCAAGTGGCATAAGTAACCAATTTGAACAAGATGTCCACTTGTGTCCCCAAAATATCCAATTGCAGCCCATGGTATTTCTCTTACTAGAATGGCAGTATTTTGCCTTAGAAAACCACACTGCAGTGCTGAGAAACTACCCATGTCATGCAGCCTGCAATCTGTGTGTTTGTTGTGCTGCAAGTGTCCTGACGTGACTGCAGTCCGTGTCTGTGTCCTGTCATGTCCTGATTGCTTCATGTGTGCTGCCTGCATTCTGCCTACGATGTTTGCCTACGTTGCTGCTGTGTCGCAGTGCCTACCTGCACACTTGAATTTCCTAGCCACGAACTAGACATGACGCTGTGACCATGGACATCAGTCATCTCCCCACCAAATTAGGTGACGCCCTCATTGCCATGTACTGCTGAAGTTTAGACCGAATTAACCATATGTCTACTTCATTTTCCCACTTGGTGCCATGCTAAATCTCAAGTCATTACCTTACAATCCATAACACGTAGCACTGAATCTCCTCTCCTTGATCAAGTTGGAGGAAAATCTAAATATGGTGGTGGCTAAAATGTTGCTTATCTTGAAACCTCATCTCTTTCCTCTTGGGTTTTAGGTTGGGGTGGGCGGGGGAAGGGGAAGGGGAAGGGGAAGGGGTTGGGAGTGGCTTGGCTACAGCTTATTGTTAAACTGAAGCTATTTCACGCCTATATATAATGTCTCATATACACATAAGCATATTCCATATGAATTATGTTGGATTTTACGTGCAATAATAACGAAGTGTAAAAAAGAAATCAATACAAGGATTTAACGTAGTTCGACGATGTGCCTACATTCACAAGGAGTGAAGTGGAGATATTTTATTCAATATGAATAATATAATTACATCATTAGTACATATACTAACTTGAGCTCTAGCTTATACAAGACTTGAGGGTCTACCATACTGCGGGAGTGTTGCCCCCGCACCTCCAACCTATTAAACGTATCTAGTAAAGAGATAGTAAATTAAACCCCGAGAAGTCGATACTATCGTTTTGCTCCACTCTTGCATCGGATTATTTCTTCCAGTTCCACTCTATATGAACCATGTACCCAACAAATTTTAGTCAACTTCCCTGCAACTTCTAAGAATAAATAGACCCAATTTTCTATCCTTCATGACCACATTAGATGACTGGTTCTATATTGATTTGGGATGAGCTTAATTTATTATCATCTTCTTAAATGGTCAACTAATAAGATAATATTTAACTTCTATCTGTCTCATTGTTCCTAGATGGCGCCTATGTATAAATAAGCTTTAACACCATACTATACATTTTTAAAGTTATGGATGTCAACTTCTGAAGTTATTAATGCCAACCATGACGCATAAGATCAAAAAACAATGAAAAATCACAAATGGTGGCAAATTATTCTCTGATGCAGTATTTTTTGTGACACTTTGTCCTATTTCTCCGGCTCCGTGTGGATGCTGAAACGTAACAACATTAAATTTCCGTAAATGCTTCGTTTACGCTGGTTGGTGACTCATAATCTGTGTCAACACTTGTGATTTTCTACATGCAACAAAATGAGACCCTTAGTAAAGTTCCAAAACTTCGACAATAAAGACATGAGAAAGATCACACATCGAAATCTGTAAGTAAAGAAGGAAAAATCTTTAAAACAGAGTGATATTGGAGCAACTTGTTATTAAATTATGGACTTTACACTTTTATGGGTCACATTTTATGTTTAGTTTAGCTCACTTGTATATTTTTTATTTATACTATACTATATTATTATTATGTAAGTGTAATTATAAAAAATAATTTTATTAAATCGGGACTGGACGGGGATCATTGTCTGTGTCCCTTAGCTGTTCATCCATTAATTAGGTATTTTACCATGTTGCCACCCTAACATTAATAACATAGTTGTTTTAAATTTCATTTATTAAACATAAGTATATATGTTTATTAAAAGAATTAATCTACTTGTACCGAAATCGTTGACAACTTTGTTAAAATAATGTCACATGGCGGCCCCCTATTGGGGGGCGCTTGTGGCGGGGGCCCGCCGCAGGCGCCCCCCAATAGGGGGCCGCCATGTGACATTATTTCAACAAAGTTGTCAACGATTTCGATACAAGTAGCATGATTGTTATTAAAAAGTTGTATTCATATTATCTTCCATCGAGCTTTATCGAAAAAAGGAAATGAAAAGAAAGAAAGACCATCTACTAAAAAACCATGAAACCTATGCATGAATTTTTGAAAACTTCGTTAATTTAAAAAAAATGATATATATTTGATAAGTTAAACTTAAAGTAAATAAAAATTAATTTTAAACTTTAAATTGTAGAAATAATTGAAAATGTCCAGATGTAAACCGCATCACATTATATAATTAGAAATTTAGAATTGTGTTGTGAGTAATTAATTGTTTTCAGTTTCCATTTTTAAAGAGAAATCTATTTGTCATTATTTCTAGAAATGAAATAAAGAAAAATACACCCCACTGGTACTAGATTCCTAGTTTAGTTGCAATTTTATATTCCAAAAAAGGGGATAATAATATGTGACGAGTTTAGCTACATTACCGGCCCTGGTAGTAAAGTAGAGTAGTCTAAATGTGACATTACGTTGTCGGTGGACAATAATGCTACTTGCCCAGGATAGGTGATATGGACTTTTGAGAGTGGGGTTTTTTCTTTTTTTTTTAATTGTTCAATGAAATGATATCACGTGTCCCCTTGTTTTTTAATCCTATCTATGTAGTGTGGTTGGTTGGTGGATTACGGCTTGTCAAACTTCTATTTATAAAAAGCCTTTTGTCACTGAAAAAGTACAGACAAACATACACACACGTGATCATAGCACTTAAGAGAGGGAGAAAGCTAAGAAATATGAAACATTTCAGCCATCCTCAGGATATGGAAGTCATAGAAATCCCAAGCCAAACAAAAAAGTGTACGGTTTTGGTTGTAAACTTCCTATGATTGGTTCTTGTTACACCTGTTCACGTTGCAAGTTTTACCTTCATAAATTCTGTTTTGAGTTGCCCTCCTCTACCCTCCATATATTCAGGGGGATTCGAAGCCTGTGGTGAATCCTACAATGGATTCACCCACAACCATTCATTGTACAATTTCAATTTTCACGCCAGTTGTGCTAGCTTGCTTGAAACTGATCCCGAAAATGATTATATCGCAATCTAGTCCCATGTTACCATTTTTCTCCATGGGTATTGCGATGCCGCGACGACCACTTTCAACAAATATGCCTCCAAGCCTTTTTTTTTTTTCTTCAACTCAAAGTTCTTTTTTAAACCAAACTCCTAATCCTTGATGAAATTTGATCTTTATCAATTGGATTATCAAACTAAAACTCTTTAAACTTCCTTCATCAAACCAAACACTAAATTACATGAGATTTGGGTCACACCACAACAAATCTTTATCTTGAACCAAATTTCAACACAAGGAATTCAAAAACACATCTCCAAGTAAACACCACTCAACCTCTTTCAAACAAGCACAAATGGACTAAATCAATGACAAACATCAAGTGCAACCAATGTTAAAACTTATCAATGGGAAGTGGTTTTGTCATTATAATAGCAGGATTATCCCTGGTATCAACCCTGCTCAACTACAGTATCACTATTGACAATCACATCATGCACAAAATGATACATCACATCAATATGCCTAGTCCTCTCATGAAAAATATGATCCTTGGTCATGAAAATAGCATTGTAACTTGTTGACCTATGTTTTGATCATAATAAACAAATTAATCTTATTTACTAACAAGTTGAATTCAAGTGATTATAGTTTTTCAAAGCATGCGATGAAAAATTGATCAATGGTCGTCAAAAGATCAAAAACTATATTTACAAATCGGACTCATGAAGGAAGTCAAGATCGAAGTCACATTCAAGAACTTAAGAGCCAAAACTTAGAGCAAGATCAAAGACTTGATTTCTTAACTAAAGTGTAAAAGTACTAACACTTTAATATATGGCCATGAATGTTTAAGCTCAAAATCTTTTTATGCATTAAAAACAATTTCGCACCTTAAAAGTCATTCTAATTCAGTGTTTTGATCAAATATGAATATGACTTTTAAAATAATATTTGAACTTGAAAAATATCTTTTATCTTGAAAAATTAGTTAAAAATACTTTCTCAAAGTCCATGCCCTTCAAAACCTTCGAATCGGATAAAAAAATGCCAAAAACGTAAAAAGATCAAAACTATCGGGTGTCGACCGACCAAAAGAGGCGTTCGACCTGAAGTTTTCAACGGTCCATAATTTGACCATTCAGATATCTGATATTTGCTATACAAATGATTATATTGGTCATTTGGACAAAAGGCGGTCGACCGGACTAGTTATTCGAATTCCCAATTTTTTTTGACATTTGGAACTCTATAAATTCCTCTACTTTTTATATTCAATGCAATATTTTTCAAGAGTATCAAAGAATGATATCTTTTGAAAGATTCCTTTAAGCTTACATTTGCATTCATTTCATTAATTTTTTCATATAAAAAACTTTGATTGATTCAAACTCTTTAATCATCATCTTCATCAAATATTTTCATCTTTCTTTTTCTAGTTATTTCTATTACTCATAAAAGAGAGACATATTTTGAAAGAGATCTTTGAACTTACATTACATATATTTCTTCTACTACCCCATATTGAAAATTTTGATAGATTGAATCAAACTTGTAAAATCATCATATTCATCAAAGTTTTCGATCTCTTTCTTGGTACTTAATTTATTACAATCATTCATTAAAAAAAAAGATAAATAAATTTTGAGAAGATTTTTGAATGTATATGCAATATTTCTTCTTCATCTTCTCATTGAAAAACTTTGATTGATTGAATTAAATTTCTAATTATTATATACATCAAAAAAATTCATCTAACACTTGAGCTATTATTCATTACTATTCATTGAAGTGTTAGCCTCTTTTAGTACTTAACTTATTTGTATTATTTATCAAGAGATGAATTTCAATGTAAAGTCAATTTGATAAAGTGTGGATCGTGTTGAAGTCTCGTAAAAATCAACATTGTATAAGGATCTATGCTCCTTATTTGTAAGTCATCAAAAGCGTTATAAAGGGTTAGATTACACCATAAATCAATCAATATAATGAAAATATCTTGCTCGTGTCAGAGAGTTTGATAATGGAGGATGTAGATTATTACTTTGGATCGAACTTCCATAATTACATTGTTTGCATTATTTCTCCCTTTTACTTATCATTTTATACTTGCGCTTATTATTTGAATTGACCTGTTTACTCTTTACTAGCTCAAATTTAGATTAATTCTTCGAGAAAGTTTTTAAAAATCAATTTACCCTATATTGATTAGTTATCCTTGGGCTTTCATAACTATCACAATACACTTTAAAAATCTGCAACTCTTCAATGATTTCACCGATTAATCATCTTAACCACATAGCATCCTTACATGCTTTTGTAATGGTCGTGTAATTCGCCTCTGTTGTAAACAAAGCTACTGTATTCTACAAAGTAGCTTTCCAACTAATAGCATAGCCTCCAAGGATAAACACATGTCCTGTAAGTGATCTCATTTTATAAAGATCTCATGCATAATCTGAATCCACATACACAATGACTCCCTCTGTATTTCTACCAAATTGAAAGCAAGTATTAGAAGAGCTCATCAAGTATCTAAATATCCATTTCACTACTTTCCAATGTTCATTGCCATGATTTTCCATGTATCTACTAACTGCACCAATTTCACGTGCACTTGTACAGACCATAGCATACATAAGCGAACTAATTGCACTAGAATAAGAAACTCGAGACATATAATCAATGTCTTCATTTGGCTGAGGACACAAGCAATATGATAATTTAAAGTTGGCAGCCAAAGGAATACCGACAACCCTAGCATTCAACATATTGAGCCTTTGAAGTCATTTCTCAATGTACCCCTTCTGACTCAAAAACAATATGTCAGCCTTCCTATCCCTCAAGATTTTTATACCAAGAATCTTTTTTGTTGTACCCAATCTTTCATCTCAAACTCCTTACAAAGTTGAGCTTTCACTTTTCTGACATCTACTTTATCTTTGACTGATATAAGCATATTATCAACGTATAACAACAAATATGTAATCGATCCATCATCTCTCTTTCTGAAGTACACACAACTATCATAACTACTTCTAGTGAAATTATTAGTAGTGATGAATGAATCAAACATTTTATACCATAGTTCATACAAAGACTTATTTAACGAGCACACATAATTTTCTTTTCTAGAAACTATAAAATAATCTGGTTGTTGCATATAAATGCTCTAATCAAGTTCTCCATACAAGATTGCTGTCTTGAGATTCATTTGCCCAGCTCTAAGTTATTCTTAGTTACAACCCCAAGTAAAGTTCTAATTGAGCCGTGTTTTACTACAGGTGATAACATATTTGTAAAGTCAACATCAGGAATTTGGTTGTAGCCCTTTTCTACCAATCTGATATTATACTTTACATTTTCAATCCCTAATGTACCTTCTTCATTTTGAACACCCATTTTAGCGAACAACATTTTTATCCTTAGGTAATTTCACGAAGTCCCAAGTATTTTTTTATTCAATGACTATATCTCCTCCTGCATAGTAATCAACCATTTGTTAGAATCACTGCTTCTAAATATTTAGCAAGCTCCTCCGTGAAATCAATATTGTTTGCCACACTCAATACATAAGCTACCAAATTTGTTTATGCCTACCTCTGTGGAGGTCTAATCTGTTTGCAATGTCTATCCTTAGAAATTGAATATTGTGGTGTTGATAATGGTGTAGGCAAAGTATTATTATCTGTAGCCCTTTGAGTTAAATACACTCAAAGATTGTACTAACTATGACAATTTTACAAAGCACGTTATTTTCCATATTCACTACACCTCTCGAAACTCATTCATATGTTGTAAATTAGTCCCTGTTGGGACATATGTGCAAAGTACATGTGGAGTTAAGAACTCATTTCTCACATGGTTTGAAACCCATGACAGAAATCACAAGAAACTCATTTACTTTGCCCATCTTTCACAACATCAGCTTCCGCTGTGTTTACAATTGCTTTCCCTTATTAGTAGTACTAGTAACATTATTTTATGTTTTTCAAAATATAGCAATCAGCTCTAATATTCCCTTTCTTGTTACAAAAATGGCATGTTTTCTCTGCATATCTGGATTTCGATCTGCTGCTCATATTTCTACCAAGATTCCTATCTTGATTTATCCCAAGAATAACAAGCCTTTCAGTTTGACTCCCAGATCCTCCTAGAACATGTCTTATTTTCTCTTTAGATAGTAAAGTACGATAGACCTCATCTACAGTGAAAGTATCCCAACTATAGAGAATAATATCTCTAAAAGTCACATATGATGGCAACAACGAATACAAGAAAATTAGCACCAAGTCCTCCTCGTCATATTTAACTTCCAATGTCTCCAAATCAATCAAAATTTCTTTAAACACAGTTAAGTGATATCCATGACAATTTTTGGACATCTGGGAAGAATACTATTGCTATAGCAAGTGTGACTTGTTGGTTAAGCTCTTTGTCATACAAAGGTGCTCAAATGTCAAACACAACGCAATGACACTTTTCTCCTTTGGAACATCTTGAAAAAAATGATTTGAAAGATGTAGACGAATTTTAAATTGGGGCTTTCCGATCCCTACACTACTTTTCATCATGCATCCAAGTTGACAGCATCTTATCAAAGCCAAGTAAGGCTTCCTTCATATCCATATGTGCGAGAACCGCTCATATCTTCACTTTCCATAAAGTAAATCTCGTGTTTTGATCCAATAACAGAAATCATATTTCGTCGATGCCATACAAAAAATCAACCTTTCTCTGATACATTGAAAATTGATCGTAAGATAATGACAATAATAAAATAAACAAGAATAAAATAACAATACTAAGATTTATGTAAAAATCCAAGATAGGAAAAATCACAGCACAAAATGAGAAATTCATTTTAATCAATAGTAATTGTGTCAAAATATCAAGATCTGATACCATTTGAAGGTTTTAAATTATTTAGACCAACATGCGGAATTAAACAATTAAATTCAACCAGTCACTTTTTAATTATTTCTAGATGATTAGATCAAACAAGTCAATTTATCCTAAGTTTGAATACCACAATCAATAATTAAAGTAGTAAAGAACACCAAAGATGATCATGGAGAAATTTCAACCGGATAAAAACTCCGAGCATTTTACCCATCAATAATCCACTATAAATCGAAGCAGACTTACAGTACGATCCAGACTCGTCTACCCCGTAGAACTTCTGACCTCAATTCATAAAGTCTTCATTGATCCTACTGGAGGTGTGCTCTTTCAAAACAAATCTTGACTCCTAGTTTATACCTTAGCCCTCATGGACTATGTGCTCCTGACGTCAGATCCCAACTCTCGGTATCTCACCTTAGTTCTCCTGAATTTGTGCTTCTGCAAAAGCTCCAGATCATTGATATCGATTTATCTTCAGTGGATTAAATGGTTTAGTGTTTGATCAAAAGATCTTGTGTGTTTTGATCTGTGGTTTAATATGAAACAATATGGCTAAATTAACAAATCAAAATTTGGATGAAATTATGGCTCAAATAATATGGTGGTTGAATTTTTGAATCAATGAATGTGTTTTGGATTTTTAAATGAATGATCTCTATAGAAAATATGATTTAACACACTTTTGGATGTTCATAGGGTATGAAGGGAAAAGTGTTTGGGATAAAAATGGATTGAAAAATCAAGTGTTTGAAGTAAAATAGAATTCTCAACGTCAACATGTTGCTCGAGTGCCAAGCCAGCGACAAGCGAGCAGCAACTAAACAATCGTCAGTATTTTTATCATAACTTTTTCTTCCGAGATTCGATTGAGGTGATTCAAAATGCGTTGGAAAATTAACTCAAATGGCTATAATTATTCTAATGTTTTCTATATGAAAAATGCGCTGCAAATTGTGACCAAGAATTTGGAGCATAACTTGTACAGCTCTTTGACACTCTTTTGACTTCTAAATGCATTCCAACGATCATATGTGATCTTCTTAAACTCCTTCAAGGACTATACTACCAACCTAACTCTTTTGACTTTAATTAGGATTATATAACTCCTATTTTGATTTTGATTACAACTCGATAAATTTCTAATACAATTCAATTAGAACTTGATTTTGACTAAGGAAATTGTCAATTACAAATTTAGAAATTGTCAATTATAATTGGGATTTAACACTTTCAATTGAAATCCAAACTCTCTAACTTTTAGAATGTTGAATAGAGATGGCAAAAAAACCCGCCCTACCCCGACGGGGCCCCGCCCCGAATGGGGCGAAAAAAACTTGCCCTGACGGGTTGGCAGGGCGAGGGTGCCCTGCCCCGCCTAGTTAAATAAAAAAAAAATTGAACATTGTTTGTTTCATTTTGGACATTATTTGTTTTCATTGCTTGGTTTGGATATTGATGTAGTTATTTTAAGTATTGTTTGCTTTGGATTATAAAATTTTGAATTTGTATTTAATTGAAAATTTTTGGTTAAAAAAAAAACTAATTGAGGCATGAAAATATTTGGTTAAAAAAAACTATGAGCTTCTTTTGGAGTTTTAGATGAAAAAATCATAAGATCCACAGAATTCAAAAAACAATCCCATCGGGCACACCTCCACAGCGCCACGACGTTGCAGCGCCCAACGCTTGTGCAACAATCAGGGGGTTGGAACCGCAGCATCCCCAGCCTGGAGCCTTGGCGCAAATCCCCTACTACCATTTTTCTCCATGGGCACTGTGGCGCCAAGCCCTTTTTCCTTCAACTCAAAGTAATTTTCCAAATCAAACACCCAATTCTTGATGAAATTTAATTTTTATTAATTAGGACCATCAAATCAAAACTCTTTAAATTTCTTTTATCCAACCAAACACCAAATTATAAGGATGTGGGTCACACCACAACACATACATTTTAGAAGAGAAAGAATTACAACTATAATATTGAGAACTAAACTTAATATATTCGGTAAGATTTTATGCATATAAAGAAAGAGATCATGTTAGGAAAAATAAGGGTCTCTATTTTTATTATTTGTTATCGATCTTAATTTACGTGCAAATTTCTAGGTTAATTAGGAGCAAATTTGTAGGTTAATTAGGAGCTGAATCTAAAGCAAAGTCATGAAACTTCTTTCCAAAAATCCCACTTCATTAGTTGGGAGTTTATTAATTTGTCTTTTACTTAATTTAATTTTTATTATCAACAATTTGTATTCATAATAGATACTTTATTTGAGCTTGCCATGTGATGTTTTGAAATTTACAATATCCTTCGTCGATGTTCTTATGATATTTTACTGTTCTTAGAAAAGAGAGTAAATCAAATTTTTCATCTCCCTCTTTTGCTTGAATGCACAACTATTAATTATAAATATTTGATACAATCAAGAGGGTAATTTAGTCTTTTTCTATTAGACTACACATGGTGGTCCTTAACTAGTGAGTTTCTAACTGTATTAGTTACCTTTTCACTTTTTATTTTCCATGCCACGCATTCTTCACTCAGCGTTGATGATAATTTTCAAAAAAAAAATTAGCATTCTTGTTCACGTGTGCTACAATAACGGTTTTACTAATTTGAAATTGCATGTGGAAATAAATAGGAATCGCTAGTTCATTTTTGCTTGCACACCTCACACTCTCATTGTTCACAATCAAGATCAAACTTATGGTTCCATATTAAAAGCGATTGCGACGGTACATAAGTTCGCACATGCAAGCTCAAAGTGATTTTGGTGACCACTTTTGCTTTTTCTTCTAAAACTTTTCTGATCCTCTTTTAGGTACATGCTATTAGAAACAAATAAGATACTAGAATCGCTCTGATACCAATTTGTTGAAAATCTGGCCAAATAATATAAGCAATATGAAAATACTACACAACACAAGATTTATGTGGAAAATGAGGGTAATTTATTGTACCAAGAAACTAAAATTATTTTACAAGATTTAATACTTTCAATCTAAATCTAAACAATTCTCTCAAATTTCTAATGTATATAAGAATAATCTAATTATTATATTGAATCTATGAAAAGCCTACACCTCGTGAAGTATTTATAGAGTAGAATAAAGTAGAATACAAGCATCGCAATAAAAAATCAACTCTTCCTGAACAAGCGGCACCTAGGGTTGATCACTTATCAATCTGGATTTCCAAATCAAAATTATCTAAACTTTCTCCATGAATCAAACTTCTAAATCCCATGAAATTTGAGTTACAAACATAAAAAAACTTCATATTGACACAAATTTCATAACAAGGAATTAAGTCTTCACTCTCTTCAAGTCATTCTTCAATTCTTCCACCATGCCCTTGTTGGGCACACCATGCCTTTGTCTGACATATTCAGCAACTATGAACTAAATATAGCCCTGCTTACCAGTCGAATATCTTGCATGCCAACTTTGCTTGAATCATCTCATTCACTTCTAACTCCAATCGAACCACCAGAGCTGCTCGAATCATCATCACTTCCAACTTCACATGAGTTGTCAAACCTGCTCGAATCACCATGAGCACTCCCAACTCCACCTGAGTTGTCAAACCTACTCGAATCACCATGAACAACACCAACTCTACTTGGATACCAAATATGCTCGAATCACCATGACCACTATGACCAATAAGATCACAACTAGCTCCACTTGAGCTACATGAAGATTTTCCAATATTATTGTTCGAATCGCCACGGACAATCTGATCACAACTAACTCTATCTGAGTTATTACTTACTGAACCATAAATTGCTTTGCATCCACAGTGACCACCGAACCTTCTAACACATATTATTAAGACCTTTTCTGCTCCTAAACACAACTCGAGCACCCTTACTAACTTTCAAAACTCCGCCTTCACCGTTATACTTGTACTCTTTATACCTAAAAAATGTCGATCTTGGCCAAGTGTTCTAACCATCCCATCAAATATTTTGATATTACCAATTCCAGGTATTTTGCAAGCCTCATTATTTTCCATCATCACGAAACCCCTTTTAACTGTTTCATATGAAGAAAACCAATGCGGTTGAACACATATGAAAAGTGCAAGCCGAATCAAGAATCCAATCCTTGACAAGTTTGGAGTTACCATAAAAAATTGTTAAAAGATTTCCATCATTGTCTTCTTTTACAATATTGACATTATCAGACTTTTCTGGTTGTTCCTTCTCATCAGTAGTAGCAAACATGTTTCGCTATTTATAGCAATTCCTCTTCATATGCTCCTTGTTGTTGTAATATCAACTGGGTTTATTAATGTTGATATTATCGACTATGCCCCTTCCATTACCACCTGTCTTCTTTTCACGAATAACAAGATCCTCTGCTTGGACCTTAGATCTGACGATCAGATGCTTCATCTTCTCCTTGGAATAAAGCTCATCACATACCTTGTCAATAATAAGAATGTTCTAACTACAGAGAACTGTATCTCTAAAATTCACATATAAAGGTGGAAACAAACACAACAATATTAGCCATAAATTCTCTCCATCATACTTGACATCCCTGGTCTCCGAGTCAGAGACGATTTCCTTAAACACTGATAGATGATCTTCTAAAGATCCATCTTCAGTCAAGCGATGAGAGTACAAGTATTGTTTCAAGTGTAACTTACTTGTCAAGCTCTTTTTTATAAAAAGTTGCTCCAATTTTAACCACAACCCAACGTCACTTTTCTCATTTATCGCGTTCTGAAAATTTTGATTAGAAAGATGAAGATGTATTAGGGCTTTTCGATCCTTGCATTTCATCTCCTTGGCAACGATCCTTGCATTGCATCTCCTCCGCAATCATTATTGCGGGCATTCTATCCACCCCCAAAAAGCATTATCAAAATCCAATTGAACGAAAACTATTTGCATCTTGATCTGCCACAAAGAGAATCTATTGTTGCGATCCAAAAGTGAAATCTTAAATTTCATAGTGTCGTCCCTGAAATAATCAATATTGTTCAAACCTCGCTTTAATAACTAATTTGGACCCTCCAAGAACCCACCAAAACCTTAGTTCTGATACCAATTATTAAAAACAAACAAGATACCATAATCACTCTGATATTAATTTGTTGAGAATCCAGCCAAATAATAAAGACGGGAATAATATGAACAATATGAAAATAATAGATCACACAACAACAAAGATTTATGTGGAAGATGAGGAAAATTTATTATACCAAGGAGTTAAAATTGTTTTACATGATTTGATGCTGATGAATGAGGATCCGAGTCAGACGAGGCCGAGCTGTCTGATAGTACGTTAATGGCGCTGAGATACCATGAGTTGGTGGATCAGCGCAAAATTGGCAAATAATTGAATATTTCCTAATTGGAGCCATCTTTGGGCATGTTTCGGTATTTTGACCATAACTTTTGCTACGGTTGTTAGAATTACATCCATGACCCCAATCTGAAAAACTATTTTCGGCGCGCACGACGTGGTCACCCAACTTTGCTCGGTGAACATCGATTTTGAACCTAAATTCAGCTGTTTTCCTTTTCGAATCATCAATTTAAGTTATTTTTTGTCATTTATAGTAATATTTCGGTTGCCTTTTTGACATAGAATAAGAGCTCGATTTGAGCCGGATCTTGGGGATATTATTTCTCTTATTAAGTATTTTATTTTGGTATAAATATTAAAATTTATCATTTTTGGTAAAATTCCGCAAATTTCGAATATTTAGCTATATAACCTGGCTTGTGAGTTATTTTTCATTCGGTTGTTGAATAATAAAGAATTTTATAGTTTCTATTGATATTTCTCTTGCATTATTCCTTGTATTTGTCAAGTGATTTCAGCCTGCAGAATAATCACTATTCTGTCCGGCGTCAGATGCCCTCAATCTAAATCTAAACAATTATCTCATGTTTCTAATGTATAGAAAAATGATTTAATTGTTATGTTGAGTTTATGAAGAGCCTAACCCTCATGGAGTATTTATAGGAGTCCTATTTTAGTGTTTTGAATGAAGTAGAATATAAGAATCATGATTAAAAAACCAACTCTTCTTGAATAGGCTGCGCTTAGTGGTGCCTGGGTGCCCCGAGGCTGAGCCTAGGTGCCTAGCCCTATTCTCCTTTTTGTGTCGGTTATTAGGCATCGGCCCGTTTCGGACCCAATGCTTCCAAAAACAATTTTTTCATCCAGTCTAAAGTCGTTTCCCCCAATCAAACTCTCAATTCATAATCGAATGTGATCATTTATCAATCCAGACTTCCAAATTAAAATTATCTAACCTTCCTCCACAAATCAAAGTTTCAAATCACATGAAATTTGAGTCACAAACATAACACATGTATTGTGTGTTTTTTACTTTCTTTCTGCATATTCATCTCCCATTCACCGTTTATTGCATTCTGTTGAGTTCTTTGTTCGAAAAATATTTAGAAAATCAATTCCATAGAATATCTTTCTCAAGTAACTCCCATAATAGGTCTATTAGCATCGAGGCTACCAGCGCTAGGTTTAGGGATGATGTCCAAGTCGTCGTCATCCTCATTAAACTTGCTATATACTAATGTCATGCCGCGAATGGTTGTTCTGCCATTTGGTAAGTGTGCAAACCCACGAACTCTTGGGAGCTTAGAGATGAGCCTATAAAGAAGCCTGAAGTCTGATGTGAGTGAGGATGGACTAGGGATTTTGAGGCCTTGGAGATCTTCTATAGTATTACTAAGAAGGATTTAAACGAGACTAGAGACAGGTTTAATATCCTCGATGATATTGAGGTAATCGGGTTCCACTTATATTTTAATAAGTCTTAGAAGCAGTTGGCGGCGTAGCTTACTCCGACAGAGAGAGGAAAAACTGATTGGTGCTCACCTCGCACGAGCCGCTGTGATACATCACGACCAATAGTCAGAATACGAGGTGTGTGTCCAGCGAGCTGCCTCGCTGGAGGAAAAGGTAGAGAGCTTGGAGAAGAGGTGCGAGGAGCTTTAGAATAGGGTAGAGGATTCAAAGAAAGAAGTGAGGCATAAAGACTTAGCCAGAAATGCTGCAAATCTTGCTGCCAGTGAGGTCAAGCTATTAGCTGATGTCCGGAGTCTCCAAAAATTTGGAGCATACTAAGAAAAATAATGAGGCATCCAGTACAAATGCTGAGTGGCGGGCTAAAGAGGTGTAGGATGAGCTTTTAGCTATAAGGGTTGAAGTGAGTACTTTGCCCTACTTTGCAATCAAATGGAAGCTCATGAAGCGAAGCTAGCCTGACGAAGTCTAGCCTTGTTGATGAAAAAGCTAGTGAAGCCATCGTCCATGAAAATGGAAAATCGAATGGGGAAACCAAGTCTGACATCATTAAAGCTTTCCATCTTGAATGGGACTTAAGTTTCCTCGAGGCTCTTGAGGATGATGTAGATGAATCCATCTCTGATGAGCCTGATCCCCCAATTTGCGAGATTCCGACCATTCCTCTACTTGTTGGAGTTACATCTTCTTAGGCTCCGGCGAACGAGACCGCTCCTTGAGCGAACCAAGAAGATCCTGTTTTCAAAAAATTTTAGGACTTCGTTAGCCTAGAGAAGTAACCTTTTTTATAGTTTGCGAGATTCCGACCATTCCTCTACTTCTTGTTGGAGTTACATCTTCTTAGGCTCCGGCGAACGAGACCGCTTCTTAAGCGAACCAAGAAGATCCTGTTTTCAAAAAAATTTAGGACTTCGTTAGCCTAGAGAAGTAACCTTTCTTGTAATTTAATTTTCTTTTTATAGTTTTGTTTTTGTATTGAAAAGATAATTTTTTTTTCACCTTGCATCTGCTGTTAATACTATGCTATGTTCATTACTTTTCAAGCTCATTGACTTGAAAGCGTAGATGTGATACAACAATTAGTTCGCTTGAATACATTACATAACATTACGATTATTACACAAGTTAACAAGCTTGCTTGATTCATGTTACTCAATTCATTTAAAAACAGACTTGATAGGTCAAGGTAGTTGGCTCAGGTCAAGGTAGTTGGCTCGTCAAAGTTCACAATTCCCCTATCAATAGTCATTTTGCAGAATTATTAGATATAATTTGAAGACTTCGCAATTTCATTCAAAATCAAATTGCAACTTGCTTGTGGAGTACGCTTACAATTATAAGATGGACGAAATGGACTTCGCATAAACAAAAAATACTTCACTGATAATACTTTCTACGATGTTAGCTATCTATTCCAAGGGTGTGAGTGTTGAGAATCTACTTATACATGCACAGCGAAATTAAAACAAATTTTGATTCCCAAACAAGGATCTACGTTGTGTTTAAATAGAAACTGTGTTTATAATAATACCTTGGATGAATTCCGCAAACTCTTTTTCTGATTCACGAACTCCAATGATGACGATCTGCAATCCAAACTGTCCAATTGTCCAGCCTCCAATGGTTATCCACACAGAAAACAAGAATGACGGCTAGGGTTTTATTTTCTCGTGCTAGCAAGAATAATGAATAATTCTCTACTGTTTTTCAAACCCTAACAGCCTATTAATACAAGTCCAAACGGGCTTGGTCCATCTCTTAACTTAACTCGATCCAACATTTAATTAATCAAATTAATTAAATTCGGTCCATGAATTAATTAATCCAATTAATTAATTCGGGCATATTAATAAGCAACCCAATTAATTAATTATACAATGTTTGTCAATTAATTAATTGGTAAATCTCATTTTTCTGGTTCTCTTTTGTGTGTCACCCATTAGGTTCCCGATCACGATACCTAACGACGTGAATTATTATTTTGATTTAATCAAAACTGATAAATTAAAATATCCTTTTTAATTTATCATCAATTCACATTCATCGTCCCAGATTGACATCTAGCAATGTGTCGAGCAATACATGTGATGTGAAATGTCACGTGGCATGACAAAACCAAACTTGTTCATTTACCGTGAAATTATAATCTATTCGTCAATATGATTCGATCAATTACGAGATATGAACGTGTGTCAATCTCAATTATCGATCATATCTTTTATCCTACTGTTAAGTCAATATAAGTCGAAAACTCTTTTTCGACTTATGAGTTCATATTGGCTAAGGATTTCATTATCAACTTAACTGGATGAAATGTAGATCATAAACTCTTACTATCTAAGAGTGACGAATCCTCTATTGATCATTCACAACCTTCATATGATTTTTGACATACCCAAATGATGTCATATTAGCGATCCTTAACAGAGCAACATCCGACATCACCAAAGCATGCATGTCCTCACATAAGGCACTATGATGACCTCAAGTCAAATGACCAATTTCACTACCGAACGTTAGAGATTAACCACTGACACTCAAATAGTTTTTCATGTGGAATCTCTTAGCGGGTCTCCAATATTTTGTTATATAACAAAACATTCACGTGTTCATTCAAGTGTCTCCACACTTTAGCTTGTGAGATCAACTAATTACTTCATAAGTAAGAAATGCCACACGTAATGGTCTATCCGTAATAACGATATCCGTATCTCGTTATTACATACGACCACGAACAATTTAAGATTCAGTCATATGTAATTTGTATCTCACAATCACAACTCCTTTTGATTAACAAATCACCAAAACTTGAATCTACGGATTCTATTATTTAATTAATTAGAATGTTTATTCAATAATGGATCTTGCCATAAATATGCATCAGTTATATATATACATTAAAAGTGTTTATCTCCAAAGTTGATTGGACCTAGGGCATAACACTTACAGTGAGAAGCTCGCCCATTTCATCCAAAAGTCTATACATTCCAGGCCTCATCACTTCAACCATAGTATATTTTTCTCATTTTTCTTTGTTCGTCATTTTCTTGATGCTGTAGGGCCTGCTATTCTACCTGACCTTGAAGAGAATGTTGAAACTCAAGGCAAAAGGGTGAGATTTTTTATTTTGTGAAGGAGAAGAAATTGAGAGAGGAAATGATTGCTATTGGCTCAAGTGGGTGTGGTAGCTAGTGATAGTTTTGGGTGGGTGGGTGGAGGTTTTGGATGTTGTTTTGGTAGCAAGAGCTTCCTAAGGTGGTTGTCAATGGGGTGAGAGAGTGGGATGCAGGTGGGTTGTAGAAGAAGATTATTTTGCCATTCATTAAAAAATCATGTGAGGTGGCTTTTGGGGGTGTTGAAGGGGTAAATGTAACAGATTTCATGATTGGGGATGAATTATGCTATTTTCCAATAGGTTAGGGATGTCTGATGCAAAAAGTCAAAGGCAGGGCAAATTCGCTACATCTAGGAAAGATTGGAGATGAACAATGTAATCCAAGCGTGCAGCATATACAAGAGGATTTTAAATTTGGATTTCGTGCACAAATATGCCAAGATTGTCCTTGAAAAACTTGCATTAGAAAATTCCTCCCACGTTGTTTTTGATATGTTCTTATAGCAAGCAAGAAGTATAGAGTTGCTCACAACAAAAATGGCTTGCTTGTATGAGCTGTTAATTTTTACCGAATTTGGTCCTTCTCAATTGTGATGTCTTGGGCGAACATCTACAAAATAGCAGTACGTCAACCAATTTCCGAGACCACCTCCATGGAATTTTGTTTCAAATTAGGTAGTATATCATGCTCTACAAAATATCTTCATCATCGCTCAATTCCCACAACAATAATTTTACGTGTATATAATTTTTGGTACATATGGGTGTCCACACCCTCACATGGGGTGGAACCCACTCAAATTATTTATATGTAGCATGTCCCTTCACACAAATCCACTACGATTTGCATGTTCAGTCGATTTTCATTCTCCATGATAACCAAGATTACTTTGGAAAACCAAACAAGGAGTAGATAATTTTTTAAGGTATGTGCAATAGAATATATGTACTTACTGAACAATTAATTGACAGACATTTCTTTAAATTAAACTCCAGAAAACCCAAAAAATTCATGGCCATCAATTATTACTACATGTAATTGTCCACTGTTTGTGCCTAATATTATAAATCCATGTTTGAGCTTCATTATATAAAATCTCATTTCTTTCAAATTCACTTTCTATCACATATTCTCTCAATAAAATAATTTTACAAGTAAACACTTTTTTATCACATTTTCTAAAAAATCACTACTACTACAAAAAAAAAAAAAAACATGTACTTCTATATTCATTTTCAAGACCATTAGCTAGGATCTACTTAGTGCATGTATGACAAAATATATAATTTATCCTCGCATTTTGTAGAACCCAGAACTTTTATTTATTTGTACTCATTTGTTATTAACACATCTAGTAAGATTGATGGCTAATAATCTAATAAAAGATTTTCCAAACATGCTATTTCTGTACGTTTTCAACTTAGATATCAAATGACACGATCATGTAAAAAAAAAAAAAAAATTTATAATGACATCTTTCAATGGAGCCTTGACTTTCAAATCTAGTTTTCGAGAAACTCCATCTCCAAAAGCATAAATGATAAATCATTTATTCTTCCTCGTTTCATTTATTTTACATTTTTTTTTAATAGAGATACAATAGAAACTCTTATTAGAAACACTTACCTAATAACACATATAATGTCAACTAACTAGCAAGAAAAAAAGGGGGGGGGGGGGGGGGGGGGGGGGGGGGACATAACTTCTATAGCTATCAAGACTCATTCAACTAAATAATAAAAAATCAAATTAAAAAGTAATAATAAAAATATGCTCGTAATACTCCGTTTCTTTACTATTCAAAAAGTATGGACATCATACGTAATACATTGTACTGAGGTTTGAAAAAATTTCAACAAGGCACGATAAATTTAAAACATATTATACATTCTATTCAACCCCTCTTCTAGTTGTAATTTTTAAATTCAGACTTCGCAAATTGATTCAATAAAATAAAAAGACCTTCTACTCACATCTTATCTATGAAAATTTTCCAATATATACATAGATGTCTACTGAATAGACGTTGGTCAACCCGTGTTAGCCGGGGTAGGCGTTTTGGGTGATCCCATTTGTAGGCTTTGGTCAAGCATTGGTCTAACCTGTAGCATTGTGTCTACAGTCATAAGAATACTATTTTCCTTTATTACATTCAAGCATGTCTTTTATGTCAAACTGGTTTAGCAAAGGTAGTGGTTCAAAAGAAGATAATCTTTCAAATAATGGAAGCATGTCAAAATATTATCAAGTAAATTATGAAGAAATTGATCAAAATAATGGTGCATCATCTTCATCTGCATCAAATGATATTTCAAATGAAATTAATTCAGGAGAACTTCAAATTGCTAAAATTGAACAAACTCTTCAAAATTAGACTGTCCCTAAGGTAGACAAAAGTTCTATCTATGAGATAGGAAAATTTGATTTTACTCAAAATTATGTTATCAAAACATTGGAGCAAACTATTCCTATTAAGGAACAGATTACTTCTATCAATTTACTTTCAAAAGAATTCATTCTTGCTCATAGGAAGAAATTTTAATATATTCATATTGGTCTTATTCAAATTGTTGTCAAACCTTTGTTTCGATTAGGTTTAGACATTCATGTTCTTACAACTTTAAGAGAAAAAAGACTCTTAAGATTTGAACACTTTTTACTATCCATGCTCGAATCTAATCTAGAAAGTGGTCCAATATTTTCAAACTGTTATCCAAATTTTTCAATAAGTCTTCAAGATAGAGCTATTCTTAATGCTCTCAATCTTCGAATTCAAACTAAGAATTTTGAAGTTGATAATCGATCTAGAGCTTTAGCTCTTATCTATCGAGTCTACTACAAACTTTTGAATACCCAATTCAATATTCAAGCTCTTAGATCAAAAGTCTTCTGGTTGAAGTTAATCCTCTTCATTTAAATGTTATGATTCCTAAGAGAGTTCCTTGGAATCTTCAAGAAAGATACTTACAATGGGATTTTGAAAATGTACAAAATCCTAATTCAACTCCAATTCAAAAAAATCCAGAACAAATTATTCATTTTCCCGATGGAAGTGTCAAAGTAATCTTTGATAAACCATCATCATCATCCTCTTCAAATGCCTTTCAAAGATCTACTTCATCACGATCTAACAATAGGTCTAAATTAGATACTTTTCAATCAGCTAGATTCTCACCATCCTCTCTTTCAAGGGTCGATTTTGGTCCAAAAATTCCAAAACCTGTTTATCAAAATAAAAATTTTGAAAAAAAAGAAGATACGGAACCTCCAACTTCTCCTACT
This sequence comes from Fraxinus excelsior, assembly GCA_019097785.1. Lineage (NCBI taxonomy): Eukaryota > Viridiplantae > Streptophyta > Magnoliopsida > Lamiales > Oleaceae > Fraxinus > Fraxinus excelsior. The sequence goes on along the minus strand of CM032639.1, from coordinate 10,560,805 downwards.
TTTTCAGCTATGGTTCCACCTTCTCAAACTGAACGACTTGATCATCGGTGTAATGTTATTTCTTGAAACTGATCAATCTCCTAATGTCAAAAAATTTAGACATCTAATCAAAAAATCTTTTTCAAAAGAAGAGATTGAATCTTTTTGGAAAGAATTTGATGAATCTCAAGAAGATATTAGTTTCTTTGAATGGACTCATTTCAAAGTCTTCAAAAAATTTCCAAATAAAACCAAATCCATTCTCAACGCAACTACTTCAAAGAAAACCTGGAAAACTCCTTCTGGAGAAATATTCCAATCAAAAACTCCTCCCTTTCAAGAGATTGTTTTTACTCATGAAAATACTGAAGTCATTGCATCACCTTTGAAGCAAGTGGCTGATGAAAGGGCTGATTTTTCTACAGCTGCAAAAATTGTTGATATCAAGATATTCAAGCTCGGAACAATTATACCAATATTGTTCTTCATTCTATGTGTTCTCAACTCAATCGAATTGAGACAAATTCTGACATTGACAACTCAAAAAATGACAAAGGAAAAAAGAAAAAGGAAGATAAGATATCTAAACCTTCATTTTGTCATTTTCATGAAGTTGATCCTCCAAAGAAATTTGACTCAAATGAAGAAGTTCTCAAAGAACTTGCTTCTCAATTTGCAAAATTATCCACTTCAAAAGGCATCAATACTATTGATGAAATTGAATCTCAGTTTCTTGAAGAAACTGATTTACAAGTCAATAAACTTCATGGAAGAAAGTTCCACAATTCTAACCTTCCTGCTTATTATCCAAGATCAACTCCTCCTGACTTGCTTTTCGAAGAACAAAAGCAAAGAAAATTCAATTTTGATGGAAACTCCATTGTCGAATTGACAATTGATGGATATTCTGAATATTAAATTATTCAAGAACTTGAAAAAATAGGTATTTGTTTTAATTCCTATTTGTGCAAAGGCATCGACAAACATCTGGCCACAAATAATATTATTTATGACTTTTTTGGATAACTCAAAAACTGGTGGTTCCATTATCTTACTAATGATGATCGAAAAGAAATTGTAAATAATGTCAAAGAAGATAGTTCAAATGAAAGTTTTTCAAGATTAATTTTCTGTATCATCAAACATTTTGTTGGAATACCTATTGATATTCAAGAAAGATATTATCAAAGCCTTATGAATCTCAATTGTCCTATTCTTCAAGATTTTCGATGGTATAAAGATATGTTTTTAACTCGTGTCTTTATTCGAAATGACTGTGAACAAGCTTTCTGGAAAGAAAAATTTATTTCTGGACTTCCAAAACTTTTCACTGAAAGAGTTAGAAATACTATCAAACAAAACCATCAAGAACATTCAACTTCTTTTGAAGATCTCACTTACGGAGAAATTATCAGTTACGTTAATCAAGAAGGATTGGCTCTCTGTAATGATCTCAAATTAAAAGTCAAGTTAAAATCTGAACGATCTGAAGGTCGTAAAGAACTTGGATCTTTTTGTGAACAATATGAACTTGAAAAAATTATTCCCCTTTAAAAGTCAAAAGAACAACTTTTCCCTCTTATACCAAGAAAAAATTCCCTCACAAAAATTTTGAAAAGAAAAGAAATTTTCACAAAAATTATCAAAAATTTCCTTCAAAAGACTTTTCAAAGAAAAGATTTGTTAAAAATAGAATCTCAAAAATTACATGCTGGAAATGTAAAAAATCTGGTTATTACTCAAACAAATGTCCTTTAAAGGGAAAGATTAGTAATCTTCAATGTGATGAAGATACTAAACTTGAACTTCTCAATCTTATCAATTCTGAATCTGATACTTGTTCTTCAAATTCTGATATTGAAAATGTTTTTAAAAATCAAGAAGATTATGATTTTGAAGAAAGTTTAAAATCATCATCATCCTCTCAGACTTCTCAAAATAAAGAAATTTGTGGTTGTAAAACTATAAATGTTCTTACCAAAGAAGAATAACTTATTCAAGAAATTATTGATCAAATTCCTGATAAAAAAACTCAAGAATAAGTTTAGTACTCTTTTACCTTCTTCATCTACTCAAATTGACGGAGCATTCAATATGCAAGACGTTATGAAACACTTTCAAAAAGAAAAAATTTCAAAAATTTCTTGTTCTGATTTGAAAATTGAAATCAATTCTATGAAATCTCAAATTTCCAATCTTGAAAAATAGATGAGAGATATTAAACTTAATGTTGTTCATCTTCAAGTTAAAGATTTGGAACAAGTTCAATCTTCTTCATCATCCTCTGAGAATGATATTTCTCATGCCTATCATTCGAATTCTAAATCTCAATCTAGTTCTAAATCACGAAAGTCAAAACTTTTTCTCATCATTCTTTAACAGAAACCGAGAAGGTCAATGTTATTTCAAGAATTCAATTACAAAAATGGTATTGCAACATGACTATTGTTGTCAATAAAAGTTTCAAACTTCACACTAGAGTTTTAATTGATTTTGGTGCTGATCAAAATTGTATTAAAGGACTTATCCCTAGAAAATATTTTGAAAAAACTATTGAGTAACTTTATGGAGCTAGTGGTAAAAAGCTCAATATTCAATATAAACTTTCAAGTGCTCATGTTTGTAATTCAAATATTTGTTTCAAAAATATCATTTATTTAGTAAAAGATCTTGACCAAGAAGTGATTCTTGGTACATCATTTATCCTTTTACTGCAAATTCTAAAGGATTAACTACAAATATTTTTGGTCAAGAAATTACTTTCAAATTCACAAATCCTCACTTTTTAAAAGATTCTATACTTTAAAAGATGTTTCTATTTCAAAAATTGTCAATAATATTAATTTCAAGAAAAATCATATTCAATTTCTTAAAGAAGAAATCAAATTTCAAAGAATTGAAAAAAGATTTCAAGACTCTTCAATTATCCAAAAGATTGCTGATTTTCAAAAACGTATTAAGAAATAAATATGTTCAACTATACCAAACGCATTTTGGGATAGAAAGAAACATGTTGTTTCTCTTCCCTATATTCAAGATTTTCATGAGTCAAATATTCCCACTAAATCTTGACCAATTCAAATGAACAAAGATCTCCTTGATTTTTGTATTAAAGAAATTCAAGATCTTCTTGGTAAAAAGCTTATACGACCAAGTAAATCACATTGGAGTTGTTCTGCTTTTTATGTCAGTAATTCTGCTGAAATTGAACGAGGAGTTCCTCTTCTTGTTATCAATTATAAACCTCTCAATACTGCTCTCCAATGGATAAGATATTCATTACCTCAAAAGAAAGATTTACTCAATCGACTTTTCAAAACTATTATCTTCTCAAAATTTGATATGAAGTCAGGATTTTGGCAAATTCAAATTAAAAAAAAAGATAGATACAAAATTGCTTTCAATGTTCCATTTGGTCAATATGAATGGAATGTCATGTCATTCGGTCTCAAAAATGCTCCCTCAAAATTCAGAAAGATTATGAATGATATTTTTAATCCATTTCAAAATTTCATTATTGTTTACATTGATAATGTTTTAATCTTTTCTGAAAGTTTAGAACAACATTTCAAACATTTGCATACATTCATTCCTGTCATCAAACAAAACAGTTTAGCTATTTCAGCTAAAAAAATTGTTTTATGTCAAACATTAGGTTCATTGGTCATACAATTCATCTAGGAACACTTACACAAATTCAAAGAAGTCTAGATTTCACTGATAAATTTTCAGATGAAATATTAGACAAAAATAGTTTTCAAAGATTTTTAGGATGTGTAAATTATGTAGGTGACTTTATCAAAGAGATAAGGATCATATGTGCTCCTCTTTTCAAAAGAATCAAAAAACACCCTGACTCATGGAGTCACGAGTGTACATTAGCAGTTCAAAGGGTCAAAAAAGCTATCAAAAGCATCACATGCCTTTCAATCCTAGACCCAAATGCCTCTAATATTGTTGAGACAGATGCATCCAATTTAGGATATGGTGGGATCCTCAAACAGATTCTTTCCACTTCAAGCCAAGAACATTGGTCAGATTTCATTCTGGAGTCTAGTTAGATTAGAGGTCAATCCGGGTGGTCCGGGGCGGGTCGGCCCGCCAACATAAGAGCCCGGTAATGGCCCGCATGAAAAAAAGCTCGCCCGCTACGGGGTTACAGGTCGGCCCACAGTTTTGGACTACAACCCAGGCCCGCCCGTTGACCCATCCGGGTCGAGCCCATGTGGGTCACGGGTCACGGTATGTTCCAGTTTGATCCGTATAATTGTATAAATAAAATTATAAAAATATAGAATTTTTCATATTTATAGCAAAAAAAAAAAAAATTAAATGTAAACAAAGAATTGAACAAAATGATAAATTCATATTTATACCAAGAAGTGTTTATATAGAATTCAAATTTAATGTTATGTGAATTATTTATAACTTTGAAAAGTTAAATTTAACTTAAACAAATAACAACTAAATACATTTCTAATTACTATTATCAAATATTTATAGTATAAGTACATTCCAACTAGGTTGGTACCTACTTTTACTATAATTTATAGTTTAAGTACATCTCAATTAGATTGACACCTACTTAATTATAATATTTAATTTTTTTAATTTTTTTTTCACGGGTCACGGTTAACCGCGGCTCGTAAAGGTGTAACCCACGAAGCCCGCGGGTCACACCTCCTTGACCCGTGAACCGCTCGGGTCACAAGTCAACCCGCGGTCTAGGGTCAATCCAGGTCGATTTTCACGGGTCTGGTCGATCCGTCCGTCTTGACACCTCTAAGTCAGGTCCTCAAAAGAAGTACTCCACTATCAAAAAAAAGATTCTTGCAATTGTTCTTGTCATTTCAAAATTTCAAGATGATTTGATCAATAAAAATTTTATTTTAAAAACAGATTGCAAAGTTTCAAAAGATGTTTTGCAAAAAGACATAAAAAAGCTTGTTTCAAAACAAATTTTCGCAAGATGGCAAGCAATTCTTTCTTGTTTTGATTTTCAAATTCTATATATACAAGGTTACTCAAACTTTCTTACAGACTTTCATTACAAAAGAATTCATCCATAGAGAAAAAGAAAAACAAGAGTAAGGTTCAAATTCCCCTTACTTCAATTGATGATTATATCAAAAATTGCAATAAATTCTTCAGAAAGATTATCTTCTTTTGAACCACTACCTTTGCTAAACCATGTTGACATAAAAGACGTGTTTGAATGTAATGAAGGAAAATAGTATTCTTACAACTATAGACACAATGCTACAGGTTAGACTAATGCTTGACCAAAGCCTACAAACGGGACCACCCAAAACGCCTACCCCGACTAACACGGGCTGACCAACGTTTATTCAGTAGATATCCATGACTACACACCAGTATATCCTATGACATAATAATAACAGTAGTTTGACACAGTTTTCTCTCACAACACTCAGTTATGGCTCTGATACCAAAAGAGGCCCAGGGACAGGGTTATTGGTTGAAGAAGAAATATGTTCAAGACAGGAAGAGAGTGCCAAAATATTTGAAGAAATTACTTTTATTGAAATTGAAAAATGATACAAGAAAATGAAAAGTTTAAAGCTACAAGACTTAAAACTTTCTTGAAGTAGAATTCTTCTCTAACTTGATTCTAACTTGAGGAAATGAAATAAAATCTATATATATATATATATAGAATTTAATACAAAATAATAAGATTTTTGTTGTTTTCCTTTTTTTTATATTGTTCATTATTGTAGAGTTCAGCTAGAACAAGTGGTATTAAAAAAAATGTCAACTATAAATTAAAAAAAAAAATTGTCAACTCTAAGCATATTCCTGGAGGGTTCATCTGGAACAAGTGGTAAAAAAAATAATAATAATAAATAAAATTACACAATTTTCTAATATAAAATACAAGTAATCAAGTTGGAGCTTGGTCAAGCCAATTTTGTTGACTAGTTCATAAGGAGGTGGGTTTCATTGGGGACTGTCTGTTCCAGCGTGGATTCTCATGCTTTGGAGTTTGGAGTGAGGAAATGGCATATAATAATATCAATTGACCTTAAAAATAATACAACTTATAATATTTGGCTGAAAATGAATATGAGCATGTTTGGTACGGCTTAAAATCCAATTAAAATTGAAAATATGGTCGTTATTGGGTCCCACCCGTCTAATAAAAGTCAACAATAACGACTATATTTTCAATTTTAATCTGATTTTAATCTCTACCACACACCCTCTATAGATATGGATACTACGTAAAAAAATCTGGGAATCGTGCATCAAAATGTTCAATCTCAAGAACAACTGATTCCACCTCAAAAAAATACAATAATATCTTATAAGTCAAATAGGGTGGAATTTGAGTTCTATGTGATTTTATATGTGTTAGAAAGTATAAATTGAATTCGAGGTAAATATAATGTTGTAGAAATCATCCCACAAGTGAATGGTATAGTATACAAGTAATAAGTAATATAATGAGATAATGAGACACAGATGTAGGGGGACTGGATCGAGCCTCCAACCCATTTAGTTTTTTATATGTAAAAAAATAAAAATTAGTTTTTTTTTTTTTTTTTTTTGGACATATTAATCCGACTTGAAATTTTTTTTAATTCAATCTTAGATCCGCCTCTAATATATAATGATGAGTAGAATATCGAATTCATGAGTACTCATGTCTACTTATTTTACTTTTAACTAAAACTAACTTCAATCAAGATAAACACACAAATAATTTTGATTTACTTTTTCTTAATTATCAAATAAATTAAACGAAGCAAAACTTAGAGTTTACTTAAATCACTAAAGGCACTTGTATCCCAAATTATCATTATTAAGATACTTCAATCCTGAATTAATTGTTCATAATCAATTCTTGATTTATGTTGACAATTGATATTTTTTATATGTTAATTTTCACCCTTGGAATAAATTATGGTGCATTTGATTATCAATATTTTACTTGAAAAATATATTTTTCTATCAAAATTCATATTTTGGTGCTCTTTGATTGACATTTTTTCCACAAAAAATATTTTTTCTACTTTTGGTCGACTACTTGAATTTAAACGAGGCTAACCTTTTATTCTCAATTCTGAATTGCAATAAGTATTTTGTGTTGACTCCTATTTTAATTATCTATTTAATGGCATATCATTTGCTTTATTAAGATCTTTGTACCAAATTTTGTAATTTAATTTCCTCACATGCTCCATGTAAATTCTTTGTTTTTGTTCTTTTGGTCATTTTATTCTGAGCTTCTTCCCTTTTGCATCAATCATTTTCAAACTTGGGAATTTTGATGAATTTTTTTTTTTAATCTTTTAGATTTCTTAAACTTTACGTGATATCATAGAAATCGAATTGAGATTGAAAATTCCTAAAACAAATAATAGAGAATATAATTATTCCTCCATTGCAAGACAAATCTATAGACTCCATTAAAGTCATCGCGGAGATTGTATTGTACATATGACAATTAACGTGAAACTTGGGACAAGATGTGGAATAAGGTTCTGTTTGGCGCACATTAATTCCTCATTTTAGTAAAAATGCTATTGTTGCAACAGTAAATGCTACAATGAAGTAGCCGCAATATTTGAAAACACAAAATTCAACCATCTTTTGGCATTTGAAATGTCATAATTGTCCTTTTTTCTTTAAATTTGGCATAGAACAAGTAAATGTTAACATGGTATTTTCACAAATTCTTTCAGCTGATTCAAGCAACACAGTCAAAAATGGCTGCCAAAGTGGGCTAAGTTCACTGTATAACAGTAGAATTTTTCATTCTCATTTTTGAAAAAATGCATACCAAATAGGGGCTAAATTAAACTTTTTCGAATAAAATTTGCATTAAAGTCATTGCGGATATTCTATTGTACACGCCACTATTAACATGAAACTTGGGACAAGATGTGGAATAAATAGAACTTTTCCAATAAAATCAAATGAATTGTGCTACTTGCAACAATTTTGACAGTGACAACTTTACACTTAAGAGCATAACATTCATTTATTTTAAACACTGCTAAAAACTATAGAGTGTTAAAAAAATCCTTAGGAATAATATTGTCAATAACAATGTAATGCTTCGTGTGTTAAAAATCTGCAAACCATGGAGTGCTACTTTACCGGCACAGATTAGTTTGGATTGAAGGGAAGTTTCCAGCTTCCAAATCGCCTCCCCGTCGAAATCATCAATAAATAGAGTTCGGCTCTAAACTAATTTACTATGTGGATGCACAAGATAAATTTCAAATTGCACTCGAATGAATGTGGTTGGTCTGAGTTGGATTGCAATAGATGAAAATATTTGTGCTTTCCTTATGCTCCTGTTAAGTGGTGGTCCTTGATCGATGCATTAATGGCAAAAATGTTCTTCGATGGAGCACGTGATGTTTCCTAGTTCGAGAAATAGAGATTATGTGTTTGAGGGTGACCGAAATGATATAGTACTTCAGTCGAGGGGAGATTCTGAGGAAAATATGAACAAAAACTTCCATATTATCTAGGTATAGAATTGATAAAGAGGATATGAAGGTTTCTAATTCATGAAGATGGAAGTATAAAATCAGAAAGATATTGATATGATTTCAACTACAAATTTGGCCTTAAATATTGAAAGGCGACAAAAATTAATTAGCAAGGATTAATTCATTTCATCCAGATGATTCAAGAAAAGATTTATAAACATTATTTGCATTTTTGAAAGGAAAGAACAAGATTCATTTAAACTTAAACCTCTTTTTTTGAGGTAACTTAGCATGATATATAATTATTCCAAAGCTTTAAAGGAATCCACCAAGGGTGTCAAGCAAACCTCCACCACCTCCAAGAAGATCAAGAACGTTTCCACCACCCATTAACGATTGCAGTATGTCTAGTCCGCTGCCTCCGCCAAGCCCTCCACCATCAGCACCACCATTATTCATCAATGCTTGTAAGAAGTTTTGCCCTTCTTGGTCACCACCAAAAGCATTGAAATTAGGGATGCTGCCACCACCGAAAGCATCCAACCCAGGGATGCCACCACCAAAAGTATTCAAACCAGGGATCCCGCCACTGCCACCGCCGTTAATATTAAGGTTTGAAAACATTTGAAGCAGTTGTTCCGATTCTCTGTCACCTCCGCCTCCAGTGGCAGCCGTTAAAGTCTGCAAGTAATTCTGTTGGGCATTACTATATATTTGTTGAAGTGTCTGAAGGAAGACTTCATTGTTCTGTCTATTCCCATAAGTAGGCATAACCGTAGCAGCAGGAATGCCAAAACTGACATTGCTTTGAGGTTGAAAAGATGTAAATGCTTGTGGTATCGGAGTTTGAGGTTGAAAAGATGTAAATCCTTGAGGCATCGGAATCTGAGGTTGAAAAGACGTAAATGCTTGAGGCACCGGAGTTTGAGGTTGAAAAGATGTAAATGTTTGAGGCATCGGAGTTTGAGATTGAAAAGACATAAAATTTATAGGGTTTTGTTGCATATGAGACACTTGAGGTGAAGAAGGTGGAGCGCCTTTTGCGCAATTCAAATGCGCATCAAATCCACACGAGCTACACCTGTAAAGCCAGATATTTGAGCCATATTTTCTGCATATATCACAGCAAAAACTCTTCATAGGATAAGGGCATTCAAAAGTAAGATTGAGCTTGTGTGGATGAGAAGCGTGAGTGAGGGATAGCGGCATAATGGAACAAAGTATGTGCATATCAATGGTGCACTCTTTGCAGTGGTATGAAAAGCCATTGCCAGTTTCCCCACAAGCATCACAGTTGAAGACTCCGTTCGGATACACAGGCTTCGGAAGGAGAGAAAAAAGGTGCTGTTTATGAAAAGGATGAGTGATTTTCTGAGGCATTTCGGAGCATTTTTTGTGAAGAAAATAGTTGCAAGTTGTGCAGTTGTAGGTCAATCCAGAGACCTGAAGCCTGCATCCTGAACAAGAAGAAGATTGGATTATGGTATGTTGGGTTTGATAATAGGACAGCTTCAAATGGTGTGGATGACTAAAATGGTTTATTGTAGTTTCATTCGGGGTTTCAGAGCTTATCTTCCCCATCTCTCTCTCTCTCTCTCTCTCTACCCTTTGTTCTTTTCTGTCGACTTGCTTACGTCCGTCAATTTGTAGATGTTAAGTAGGGAAAGCACGATTGATGAAATACGCGTTAAAAGCCAACAGCGAAATTTGATTGCCAAAAAACGGGTAGAAAAGGCATTGACTTTTTGCTCGTGAAATAGTCACTAGTTGGTGGCAAACAAACACGTGGATTCGAACGACCCGTGGCTCAATTCAATAAAAGCTTGAATCGAGTCGGCTCAAAACTTGTTTGTACGAGCCAAGACTCGGAGCCAAACCTCAAAAATGAGATTTGGCCGAAGCCCGAGCTAACCGCACAAGCACAAACATGTGTCTACCTGTATGTAGACTCATGTGGCCTATCTTTTTAAATCAATTGCATAATTAATTTTTTTAGTTTATAAATAAATGACCACTTAGTTTGTAAAATTTAACAACTTGCAAAATTATTTTCATAGTTTTTAAATTAGTTTTGTAGTTTGTAAATTAACGATCAACCCCATTTTTTTGGGAACAAGCCAAGCTCGGGTACGGCTCAAGATTAGGTTCGAGTCTTTTTTTACGAGCCGATACCCAGTCCCAAGCTTGGGCTCGCAAGCCGCAAGGCTCAACTCATTGTTATCACTAGTTAGAGGTTTGTACTACAATAAGCCCCGTTTGATAAAATTTTAATTGAAGTCAAAATTAACAATTAATTTTAACAGTATATTTTATGAGATTAACACATTTCATTAATTTATTGAAAATTTGATTTTAATTCCTATCAAATATGTGCTAAATGTACTAATGTAGGAAAATAATATGAAAATTGCTTGGTTCGTTTCAACCGTATTATGCAGTTGCGGCCGAGAATTTAAATCAACCACCACTCAAAATATTGTTCGAGTCAATGTCAACCCTACGCGGTTTCGTACCACGTTGATAAAGTAAAATAAGGTATTTGTACATTGCAGTAAAAGAGTAAGCAGAAACAGACCATTTCAGCATTACAAAATAAAATAATAATAATTAAAAAAAATTCACTCTCGTAAAAGGGAACCTTCCTTGAGCTTTTAAATAAATGTATTGATTAAAACTAAAATAATTTTAAAATCTCAAGATGGCCCACCTCCCATAACCCACCCAACGTCCTTCCCACAGGCCACAACTAGGGCTATAAATGGATTGAATCTGCTTATATTCGATCCGATCCAATAATTCAACGAATATTTGATTGTTAAATTCATATCCGATTTGTTATGTTATCGGATATCCGATCCGATAATCCGATCCTAAAGTAATAAAAATTAAGGAATAAAATGATTTTATGTTCTTTAAAAACTTTGAAGAGAAAATTGCCTAAAACCATATATTTAAGTTTCCAAATTCACAAATCAGGTGGGAGGTTTAATCTTATCAAAAATCAGTTGTTTTAATTAATATATTATTATTAAATAAATATATTATTAAATTCAATTAATTTAGAAAGCAAACCCTACCTCCCTCCACCCTCATTTCCCCCAAAATCATTCTCTCTCTCTCTCTCTCCTATTCATTCTCTCTCAGCACCGTCTCCCTCACCCTTTCAAATGGAAATCACCGTCGCCTTACTGCTGCAGCTATCCTCTCTCTCGTCGCTGTCATAGCGATTGAACCGGCTATTGATCGGCACCATCATCGAATCCCAAGGTCCGCCTCTATTTTACGCTATTCTTTCTCTCCCCGTGCTTCTCTCTTGTTGTGGTTGTTGTGGCTGCTTCGGCGATTGGTGTGAATATGTGGTGATGTGGTGGTGTCGCGGGGTTTTTTTGTGGCAGTGGTGTCGCGATGTATTGGCAAAAGTTCGAGCTTCTCTTGCAAGGATTCTCCAATGTTATGAGCTTCTTGCAGGGGCATGTCAGTTGGCAACACAATATCCACCTCAACGAAATAGTGAGACCCAAAGGTTTATGCCCTTACAGTGTCGATGTGCCTTATGGATTTGTGGTGATTCCAGCATAGGTAAGTGAGTTTCTGTAGATATTCTAAACTTAAAAAAGAGTTATGTATTAATAAAAATTAACATACAAATCTGATACCAAAAGGATTCTGGGCACCGCGTACGCTAAATAATTTATTCTGATGCAGCTGATCTTCCAATATGAGAGTTCACGTTCTCCAATAAGGAGGATCTATGGGCATCCCGGTATCTCCTCATACACTGGCTGAAGTTATATATGGTGCTTACATTTTTATATTTTAACCTCTATTTTGTTTTATCATCAATTTGTTGCAGCTACACAGCCAATAAATTCATTGGCATTTGTTTTTTATGGTGTTAATTTTGGAGCATCTGATTTTGCATATTCCATGGTAAACTTATCACCTCTTGTCTGCGTAGAATTAAGTCGTCTTAGTAGAATATGTGATAGCTATTTAAAACCTATTTGAGTTAAATCTTCATCTAAGATTTGACAATGAACCGAGGAGGGGGTGAAAAAGGATTCATTTAGCTAAAACAGAATTTATTAGAAAATGGCTTAGTTAATTTTGTAAGTTTCTAAGTATGTAATAAGCAAGTTTCTGATTATAATCTTCCATTTTCAGGTTCTAGTGTCAGCAATAAGTATTGGATTCCTGTTTTTTCTCTCCAAAACTAATGGTTTCATTGGAATATGGTTGTTCTTAGGCGATCAAATCTTGACATTCTATTTCTCAATGATGGAACATGAAAATTCTTGTTTGTGTATCTCAAGATTTTATAAAGTGCAGGTTTTGATCTAAAATGACCCTGCAATTTTTCAAGAATATTTGTTTTCTAATTATGGTAATTTATGAATATAATATAGTGCATTTTCCAACATTCTGTGTTAATTGTGATCGATTGTGACTAGTTGTGATCAATTTTGTGTTAATTGTGACCAATTATGTGTTAATTGTGACTGGTTGTGACTCGATCACATATCGTCACAATTAAGATTGACTTGGTCATAGACAATCACACCGATTACAAATTGGGTCACAATTAGTCACAAATGACACGTAAATCTTAATTGTGATGGTGATGATGACTGGTGGTGGATTATGGTGATGGTCCGTAGTGTAAGCGAATTTGTTTGTGGTGTCATTTGTGATCGAGTATGTGTGGACTGTGATTGATTACCACCAATTTTGTGTTAATTGTGATCGATTGTAACTTGATCACAATTAAGATTCAATTGGTCATTGACAGTCACACTGACAACTTTGGTCACAATTAGTCACATTGAATACACATTTGGTCACAATTAGTCACAGATGACATGTGTCAGCGGCTTGATTATATAAAGTGATATGAAATTTTTTCGATAATTTTTTTAAGGGGTGGAGGCAGGGGTAGTGATAGGTGGATCCATGGCCCTTAAACTCTTCATGATTCAAATGTGACACTAAAGGCCCTTAAACTGGAAATTCACTTTATTTGAGAGCCTAGATAATAGGAAGTGATTAGAAAAATTGGGATGCCATAGGGTTTTCTTTATTTTGCACCTTTAGGTTGGGGATTGAAACTATTAGCCTAATTGTAAGAGACCCAAAAATGAAATTTAGCACCACCACAAAGAAGTACCTATTAAAACAAAAAGGCCATACAAGAAAATAAATGAGCCATAGATGGGGGCTAACTAACTGAATGATTCCATACTACCTTCTTTAAAAAGTTTGCACTAGCCGCCTAATGATGTACCTACAAATTGGCTGCAGTATACGTAAGTTATTTTCCCATGTGCTGTGCAAGTTTGAGTGCATAGTGAACTATTCATTTTATTCTATTTCATTTCACCTTCGTTTGTACATTGTAAAAGGCTCTGTTGGATGTGTACACTATTAAAAGAGAGGAAAATTTGATGACATCAAAGTTGGACTTGTTGGAGATCTTGTTTATGGAAGCACAGTCCATTCACTTGCCTATTTGCTTTCCAAGTATGAGAATGTTAAAATCTACTTTGTGTCTTCGGATGTGGTAATTTTTTTAGGGGGTGGAGGCAGGGGTGGGATGGGGTGGTGGTAGGTGGATCCATGGCGTGGGGGTGTGATTTTCAATTTTTAATTTTCTGAAATTCTTTTAAGTCATCGGAGTGATCGCGGGAACAATCGTCGGAGAGTCGTTGGAGAGATCGCCTGTACAATCACCAGAGCGCGCCGGAATATTCGTCGCCGAAGAAGCTACCTGAGGCAGCCGGAAAAGTTGCCAGAGCGGTGCCGGACCGGTCTGAGAGATGGAGGGAAAGTGGTGTAGTGGGATGATAGGATGAGGTGTTATGGGGTGTAAATAATTAATATATATTATATTATAGTTTAATATTTAATAAATTTATTTACCACCTGATTTTTGAAATAATTAGACAAATTTGTTAGTTTTGAAAAGTAATTCTTATATGTAGGTTTTGTGTATTGTTCTCAACTTTGAATTAGCTTGAGGCCCACATGTTTTAACTAGCAAGCACAATAATGACTTCTATCATAATGATGTTCATTTTTAAAAGAAGAGATCTTCTTCTAGTTTTCTATTGACATTTGATGTGGAATAAGGTAAAATTAAATTTTAATTCTAAATATAAATATTTTATTTCATTATTTCCATTAAAAAATTAAATTATTTGTTACATATTAATTATTAGTTTTTGAAATTATAAAAGAAATTACAATAACAAATTTAATTAAGAAAAATATATATTTATTTACTTTAAATTAGTAAGAAATAAAAAAAAAACTATTGTTTTTATAATATTTTACATTTATGTGTATAGTTATTTATTCAATTTGACAACTGGTTCGATATTGATTCGACACCGGGTCGATTTTTAAAATATTGGTTGAAACCAACTTTTTTTTTCAAAATTTTCAATTCTTAAACATGTTTAATAATTATAATTTTTTCAACTTTTTATATTTTGAATTTGATTATTTTTTATTCTAAATTTATTTATTTTCTCATTCATTTAGTTTAGTGACAAATAATATGCCATAAAAATATTTTACAGACTCAATTATTTATAACAAATCGGATTGGATTGTTATCGGATTGGATTGACCTATATCCATATTTGATCCATTTAGTTAATGGATTATTGGATTCGAATCTTGATCGAATTATCAGACTGGGATCCTAAATCCATCTCTCATTAATTTCGTCGGATTCGGATCAAAATACAATCCATTGACGCCCTAGCCACAACCCACCTAAATCCTACTGACCCATAGACCATGGAAGGTTATCGGGTACGTGTTTGGAGTGGGACCATTTTCAAATTTTAAAGAGTTTTAATTTAGGATGTTAGATTAATTTAAATTATTGTTTTTTGTTAAATTTATTTGTTAAAAATCTTAATAGGAGGAAAGTTTGTACTTATGTAAATATGTAATGACTACATTACTGATACTGTTGACCTCAAAAAATGAGTCAAATAGATGTCGGGCACACTCTTGTCTCGTCGAGCACGGATCTAGCACATTTTTATTGGAATAAGTACAGTAATCAACCTGAAATGGACGCAGGAGGCACTTTCCGGCAAGAGACAAAAACGTTCGGACTCCGGTGGTATGAATTAACGACAATCACGCTACCAACTTTAAATATGGCACCATAGACTTGTCCCTGGAAGAAAAATTCTCATGAACCTGACTAACCACTAGTTGGAAGTCACTGCTGATGATAAGTCTTTTTACTTGCATTTCATTTGCCAATCTTAGGCCAACTAAGAGGGCCCTATATTTGGCTGCATTGTTTGTGGCCTTGAAGCTGAACCTCACAGCGTAAGTGAGTTTGTGTCCCTCTGGGTTGACCAAGATGATTCCTGCTCCTGACCCCGTGTCTCCAGAAGACCCATCAACCGAAAGGTTCCACGATTGGGGTTCGACAGGTTCCATTTCTTCCTCAACCTCTGGAATAGGGGTAAACTCGGTCACGAAGTCTGCTAGGGCTTGCCCTAGGTTTGAAGGTGATGTCGAACTCACTAAGTTCCACATGCCATTTAAGTAATCTCCATGAAGTGTCAGGCTTCTAAAGCACCTGCTTGAAGAGGTAATTTGTCAATACATGAATGTTGTGAGCTTGGAAATACAGCCTCAACTTCCTAGACGCTATTACCAAGGAAAGGGCCAACTTCTCCATGTCAGGATATCGAGTTTCTGCTGCTAAGAATGCTTTACTAACATAATAAACTGGCAGTTGGTGGTTATCTTCTTCTCTGATCGAAACTGAGCTCAAGACCTCGAAAGTTACTTCTAAGTACAAATGCAGTACCTTATGATCCTTTGGTTTGAAAGTATGATCATACATCAATTTTCAACCGAAAAAGTTATGTTCTAGATTTGTAGTCTCATATTGAGACTCATTTTTTGACATAGCAAACGTTTGAATTTTAAAATAATATTTGAAGCAAAGGTGTAGCTCTTTGAGTTATCTTTCTAAAAGATCTTGAATCACTTCAATCAAATATCGGGAGAAAAAAGTTATAATAAAGATACCAAAAGATACGCAGTACAATTTTACACCCGAAGATGGGCACCGTAGTTCCGAGTTCAATGCCGCGGTGCCCACGTTGCTGAAAATCACAGAATCATGGGCATCGTAGCGCCCATATTAGGCGCTGAGATGCCGCCTATACGAGAAATTGGTTTTGAAATTTTTTGAACTCTTTTCTTGACCCAACACGACTCCAACCGTTCTAAAACTTCAAAATACTATAAATACAACATTTAAAATATAATTCAAAAGGGGGGAGAGAAAATGTTCAAGAGGTCAGGGAAATTCAACACACAATTGAATGGGCAAAAACATCAAAAGATTCAAGATCAAGAGAGGAGGCGTGAAGAACATCAAGGAGAATTTCAACTAAAACTTCAAAAGAGTTTATCTTTCCATTCTTCCTTATGTACTCTCATATAAATTTTATGAATTACATCATAAACTAAGCAATTTATCTAGGTTTTGATGTAGCCAAAGTTGATATTATGATTTGATTTTGTCAAAATTATTTCTATTCGATTTTTCATATATGTTTGATTATGTCATGAAATTAATGCTTTCAATTAATTGGCTACTAATTGAATGAATAGATGCTAGTCAATTTCGACACTCGAGATAGGAAAATTTAGGTTGGATCATAGGATTGACACACGTAGATTTTATGGTTTCGAGAGAAAGTATATGATCTATGAAACTTACTCCATAAAAGAATTATGAACTTGATAAAATCTGTGATTTTAATTCGGAATAAAGATATTGGAATTGAATTCTAAGATTAATTTCTAGCCGGCACTCGAGAGAGGGGAAAGAAATACATTAGGATTCTTACTTTTAAACATGAGATTGACTAGAATAGTTAGAAATAATTGAATCATAATTGAAAGGTATGTGAAATCGTTCCCTAGACCTTTCTTATATTAAGTTATTCGTTCACATTGCATTCTTTGAATTCATTACTAAAATCATCGTTAGATTAGTTAAAAATATTTATTATAAATTCATTCATCTAGATAAGATAGATGTTAAAATAATTATAGTACTTAGTATAAAATTAAGTATAAATCTATGTGGGTTCGACACTCTTACTCCAATACTATATTACAAAACTTAACGCCATACATTTGTGGTATAATTCACATTGCATAAAACGTGTGATAAGTTTTTGATTTCTTGATCATATTCTCCAATTTTCGTGTATTCATCGATGTTAACCTAAAACATAAAATAAACAACAAAGTTAGCCACAATTCGATCCAAATACTAACAAATATCCATGTTTTGACAATCTAAACAAGTATAAGAAATACACTTATCACATCCCAACCACCACCATCGTCGGAACCACCACCACAGCTACAATATCACCCTAACCAACACCTCTGTCACAAGAACCACCACCACACAATCGTCAGATCACCAACCACCACAAAAATCGCAACCACGTGATGCCACCACCATCATCATTACTAACCACAGTCGTCACCACCACAAATTTTCAGTTTTCAACCTTAAGTTCACTCATAAAATCAGCGAGCTATGGTTGAAATTGAGCTTGACACATGGTTGGGTTAGGTGCGCCAGAAGGAGAGGAAGGTGACCCATGTAGTCCGCGACCATGGGTTAAACGGACGTCGTCAGAATCACATATTTCTTCAGACTGTGCGAAACAGGATCACGGCCCTCATTCCAATTAATTGTTGTTTAGACTAAATTGAGGGTTGTTTCTGAGTCATAGAAAAGAGGGTAGTCGACCAATGGTGGTCAACAATGAAGACGGTGGCCGGAGGATGGGAGAGAGAGAGAGAGAGAGAGAGAGAGACGAGTGAAAAAATTCAGAGGAGAAAGTAAATGCATTTTGTGATTTTTTATTTATCAAAACAATTTTTAAAAATGACAAAAAGAACATGTTTTCAACCATCTCAAAATGAACATTCAAAACACAAAATTCAAAATGAATTTAAAACTAAAAACAAAAACTAAAATGCAAAGAGAACAGCCTCTCAGTGTTTCGTCTAATGAATTACAACTACATATATAGTCCCTATTTGAGCCCCATTTTTATAATAGATTTGTAAAAAATTGATTTTTTTTATTTTTTTGAAGAATGTGTGATTAAAGCATAAGAAGATTTTACATATAAGTATAAAATTATTTTATTAAGAAAATGTGTGATTGAAAATAAACTTAAAAAAAAAAAATAGAGAACGAGACTCGAGTGTCGTCATAATTTCATCCGTTCAAACGTGTGCGGGAGAAAAGATATGTCCTTTAGACATGCTATTTTCGTTGACTAGTAAAGAGTTAGGATGGATACAAAATGGGAACTTGCGTGGTTAGGGATGTCAACGAGCCGAGCCGGCTCGGGTGTTTTTTTTTTTTTTTTTTTTTTTGGCACCTTATAGGCTTATGTCGGATAACATGTTAGATTTATAAATGAATAACTATCCATTATAACAAAGTAAGAAATCTTTTTAATGATCGATTTAAATTTTCTTACAAATTTTAGTAATCATTGATGAAATTAGCTAAATTTTTAAATGTAATTAAGTAATATATTTCACTAATAATTTCACTTAATATAGAATAATAAACATTTGTGTAAATGAGAAAATACTTTAAATATTTAGGTACTTAGAATTTTAGAGAAATGAAAACAGTAAAAAACTAATAATACAATATATATTAAACAAACAAATATCACCTATTTTTCAAAATAATCTATGTGATACATTATGAGATAAATTTGTCACATATAATTAGTTTATTAGTTTTATGATGAGTGGAATAAGTTAACAAATTTTGGTTTTTTTTTTTTTTTTTTGGTGGGCAGAGCCGGGCCGGCTCGAAAGTTCCAGGCTGGATTTTGGCTCTAGTAGTAATTATTATCCAAATTCAAAGCATTGAATTAGTCTTCGCTTCCATATCACTCGTCAATATCCGGATGGTCCTGGAGTTTTTAGCCCGCCAGACACTCTCAATTCTTTGGGTTAATCGTCAGGCCCCTAACCAATTGGGGGCGCCCGGGTCAAAACCCTGGCACCCCCTTTCCGGTACGGAAGGGGCACTCTAATTCTTTAAATTGATATAATCCTTTATTTATTGAATAAATCTAAAGTGATAGGGTTGTCACCATCCTATCACTTACATGGCGCCCGGCTATTGGTTGGGTGACAACCCTGTCAGCCCATATTTATTTAAGATAGCTCTGATCTTTAGTACTAATCTGTGGGAAGAGAAACATTAGAGAGATGCAGCAGTACGTGAACCATTTCAGCCATCGCCATCCCTTAGAGCTTTCAGAAGTGCATGAAGAAGAAGAAAAAGAAGCCATTTGCTCAGGTTGCGAGCTAGAAATCACAGGAGGTTCAGCCTACACTTGCACAAAGCCAAAATGCACATTCATCCTCCACAATTCATGCTTCGAGCTTCCCCGTCAGGTCCGCCACAAATCGCACCCCAAGCACCCGCTTTCTCTCCACTTCTCTCCGCCATATAGCGACCGGGAATTCAGATGTGATGCGTGTGGAAATTCGGGCCACGGATTTACCTTCCATTGCAAAACATGCAAATTTGATCTTCATGTTGAATGTGCTTCCTTGCCTGAAATCGAGCACCGGGAAGATCATGAACATCCTCTTTCGCTGTTATATTCTAGTACTCCACTGGTAGAAGGTGGAGATTTTGTGTGTTTCGCATGCAAGTGTTCAGTAGCAAATGGAAGTTGGGTTTATTGTTGTTTAGCCTGCAACTGTGGTACCCATTTACACTGCGTCTAAGCGATTCAAGAATGGAGGGTTTCGATGTCGATATTTTGTTTTGAACATTACTAGACTACTCTTAATTTTCAAAGTTATGATATTACTTAACGAATTCCAAACCAAATTTCATGTTGATTATTTTCGATTTCAGATACGATGTTTCAAACTTGTTTTATGTTTGGGTTTTCCCTTAATCATTTTTTATATGTCGACACTTCATCTCTTCTTAGCACTTGAAAAGACACTAATGTGTAATGGAAACATATATTACGGAACAGTCAATGAAATAACATATTTTAATTAGAAAATTCGCCACTATAGTATGAATGTTATTGTTAACCTATCTATTTCGAGAAGTCATATGTAACCAAAAAAAAAAAAAAATCCCGTAATTGTTCTAGAATATTTCCAAAATTGAGTATGAAAAAAAAAAAAATTGAAGAATGAAACTCAAACAGGTGCATTTTTTGAAACTACTCATGGAGTCCTACAAACTTTAGCTGATTGGAGGGCAGACATATTGAAATTGATGAACATGTTTGTCTAAGCTTATAACATGCATTTTTTCATCTTATTTCGGTATTAAGCATATAGCTAGGCGTCTGTGTGTAGTAGTTAGAAATCAACTTATTTGGAAATTTAGAAGTTTGAGTTTTCAAAATCTGAATGAACAATTGAGGAAGCTTGGCCACAACTGTTATAATTTATGACATAATGCAACGTCTATATTCCTCAGAAAATATGGTTCCATTTTGACCCTTCCATTTTAAGTTCAAAAGATAGAATTGCCAATACCATTACATTTCATGTGATTGCCCATATAACATGTTTAAGGGCATTTTCTGTTGGATAAAATAATTATAAAGTGCAGAAAAAACTTATCAAAAGATCGAGTCTCGTGACAGCACGATGTCCTAAAGCGAAATTGCCCGTCGATAACTGATGCGACCTCCGTGGACAATCACCTCCAGGATACAACGATCAAATAAATCAATTGTGCAGCAATCACAAAAGGTTTTCAAAACTCTCAAGTGTACTCCAGAAAATATGAAAAGACAATTTGAGTATAATATTTTACTGTATATATGAAGAGACAATTTCGTTTTTGTTGTAGTTTTCTAATACCCAAAAGTGTGTTTATATAGGCATAAAGAGATGTAACTTCTTCCACCATGATCTAGCATTAAGTTGCAGATGTAATGGCCTATGGTAATGGATATTAAAACTGGACAGTTAAAACAGTCATATTTTACTGGCTAGTTGACCCATTAAATAATTCCGAAAATAATTAAAAAATAATTATTATTTTATTAGAATCAATAAAGCCCAAAGCCCCAAGGCCCAATCAAAGACTTTTTGATATAATGCGTGAGGCGTGGCTCGAACCCCTGACCTCCCACACAAATTCCACGTTTTTACCAGTTGGGCACTTTATCTTAATTAATTATTTCTTTCACATATTATATTTATTGTATAAATATATAACAATCCCCCACATGAAAGAAATAAGATAAATAAAAATAATATTCTGGAGTACGGTAGAAATCACGCAGGCTTAGGTGTCTATCGACTTGAACCTTAGCTTTGTATATTCTATCGAGCTTGCTAACTGTAGAGTGAACTATGTCTTGAACTCCACAATTATGATTTGCAAACTGAGACAATAGAACACACACATGATTTCTAAAACAATCATTGAGTTCTCACGGTTGTGTTCATTTCGGCCGTGAACTTTCCCGGTTTCTTTGAGTGCTCTAGAGAATTAGCCTCAATTCTCATAGGAAGCGGCCCCACTTCCACACTCAAATAGGTGCTTCTATCAAGGATGCACTGTATTTAAACACCCCACTGAATATCAGCTATAGAAAGCATTAAGAGCATTTGCTCATCCTTTAATCAATACAGTTAGTACTACTCATCATAGGGAGGTGTTTGAAATAAATTCAATGTAGTACCCCCACAAATCACTCCAATAACTTTGTTATCCCATTGAACCTTATCCATGGGATCTCCAATCGCAAGGTTGGGTTTCCATTATAGGTGATCTAATTTGTAATAGGCTTTAGCCCCATCCCCATCGATGTTTTCTGAACTAGCTCTCTAGCTAATCCTTTGGTTAATGGGTCAGCAATATTATCACTTGACTTCACATAGTCAATAGCTATAACCCCATCCTTAAGCAGCTGACGCACAGTATTGTGCCTCCTACGAATATGTCTAGACTTTCCATTGTAGGATGAATTTTGAGCTCTTGAAATAGCTGCTTGACTGTCACAATGGACATAGATAGCTGGAAGTGGTTTGGACCACAAAGGAACATCCATAAGAAAATTCCTTAACCATTCAGCCTCTTCACCTGCCTTATCCAATGCTATGAACTCTGATTCCATAGTGGATCTCGCAATGCAGGTTTGCTTAGTAGATTTCCAAGATACATCACCACCTGCTAATGTAAAAACATATCCACTTGTAGATTTAGTTTCATTGGTATCTGAAATCCAATTAGCATCACAATATCCCTCAAGTACAGCAGGATATTTAGTATAATGTATTCCCCAGTCTAGAGTGTATCTCAAATACCTCAAGACTCGAATGAAAGCATCCCAATGTTCATTATTAGGATTACTAGTATACCTGCTAAGTCTACCGACGGCATATGCTATATCAGGTCTGGTACAGTTCATGAGATACATGAGACTGCCGATCACTCTAGCATATTCTAAAGCAGAAACACTAGGACCTGAATGTTTTCTCAAATGATGACTTGCATCATAAGGTGTTTTAGCGGGAATACAATTATATTGTTTAAACTTCTTAAGCACTTTTTCTACATAATGTGATTGGGTTAAAGTAATTCCTTCGGAATGTGTTACTATTTTAATCCCTAGAATAACATCAGCAACACCCAAATCTTTCATTTCGAAGTGCTTTTTCAGAAACTGTTTAGTCTTATTAATCACATCTAAACTAGTTCCCATTATAAGCATATCATCCACATATAAGCAAATTATAACACCACTATCCCCCACAAATTTGCTATATATGCATTTATCTGCTTCATTTATCACATAACCATTAGATGTCAAAGCTGTATCAAATTTCTCATGCCATTGCTTAGGGGCTTGTTTAAGGCCATAAAGAGATTTTTTAAGTCTACACACTTTATCATCAAGGCCTTCTACCACAAATCCCTCAGGTTGATCCATATAAATCTCTTCTTCTAAATCTCCATATAGAAAGGCAGTCTTGACATCCATTTGATGTATAATAAGATTATACAATGAAGCAATTGCAACTAACATCCTAATAGAGGTAATTCTAGTAACAGGTGAATATGTATCAAAGAAGTCAACTCCTTCTTTTTGTTTATAGCCTTTAGCTACAAGTCTTGCTTTAAATTTATCAATTGAACCATCAGGTTTCAATTTTTTCTTAAAAATCCATCTACACCCAATGGTTTTACATCCTCTAGGCAAGTCTACTAATTCCCAAGTGTTATTAGACATAATGGAATCATATTCACTATTTATAGCTTCCTTCCAAAATATAGAATCTGGTGAAGATATAGCTTCAACAAATGTAATAGGATCATCCTCTACTAAGTATGTTAGAAAGTCAGGACCAAAAGAAGTAGTAGTCCTAGGTCTTTTGCTTCTCCTAACTTCAGCTTCTTCTAATTCAATAGGCTCTTCTCTAACACTAGGAGGGACACTAAGAGAGCTACTTGGTCCTGCAGATTTTTCTTTAAAAGGGAATCTATTTTCAAAAAATTCTGCATCTCTAGTTTCAAAAATTGTGTTCTTTTCAATCAAAATATTTTTAGAGTCAATTACTAAAAATCTGTAGGCATTACTATGAAAAGCATAACCTATGAACACACAATCAACAGTTTTTGGACCAAGTTTAGTTCTCTTAGGTGCTGGAATAGATGCCTTAGCTAAACACCCCCCACACTTTAAAATATTTATATGAAGGTATTCTACATTTCCACAATTCATAAGGGGATTTATCATTTTTCTTACTAGGAATTCTGTTAAGAACATAACATGCAGTAAGAAGTGTTTCCCCCCACATGTTAAAAGGTAATCCAGAAGAGTTTAGCATTGAAATGACCATATCCTTTAGAGTTCTATTTTTCCTTTCAGCTACACCATTAGATTGGGGAGAATATGGTGGAGTAGTCTCATGAATAATACCATTATCAACACAAAATTTATCAAGCTCACCTGAATATTCTCCTCCCCTATCAGATCTTAAAATCTTAATAGTTTTATCTAACTGATTTTCTACTTCAGTTTTATATGAAATAAATTTTGAATAACTTTCATCATTACTCTTAAGAAGATAAATGTAACAATAACGGGAGTAATCGTCAATGAAAGTTAAAAAATATTTATTTCCACCACGAGTAACATATCCTTTTAAATCACATAAATCAGAATGTATTAAACTTAAAACTGAAGTAGTTCTATCAACATGTGGAAATGGTTTTCTAGCATACTTAGATTCAATACACGTTTCACATTTTGAATTTGGGAACTTATCAGTTTTAGGAATATTTCCCAATCTCATTAATTTTTTAATAGAATTCATGTTCACGTGTCCAAGTCTAGCATGCCATAAATCATAAGAATCCAGCAAGTAAACAGAAGAAGTAGAAGCTTTATTGATCACAGAAACATTTAATTTAAATAAACCCTCATCTGAATACCCTTTCCCAACAAAAGTACCACCCTTAGACATTACAACTTGACCACTCTCAAATACAATTTTAAATCCCTTTTTGACCAAAATAGATCCAGACACTAGATTTTTCCTTATATCAGGTACATAAAGGACATCCTTCAAACTAAGGATATTTCCAGAAGTAAATCTAAGTGTCACAGTTCCTTTCCCCTCGATTTTGGAGGAGGAAGCATTCCCCATGAACAGACATTCTCCATCACTATTAGGAGTGAATGAAGAAAATGCACCTCTCGTGCAGCAAATGTGTTTGGTAGCTCCAGAATCTACCCACCAGTCTGTCATGTTGCTCACTAGATTAACTTCTGTCACCATAGCAGAAAAATTCCCATCTTCCACTATATGTGCCTGATGCTTTACAGTTTTTCCTTTTCTATTTCGGCAATCCTTTGCAAAGTGACCTGGTTTACCACAAACAAAACAATCACCAACAGTTTTATTTTTAAATTGAGGCTTAGACCAATTGTTCTTTCCTAAGAATGGTTTCCCCTTGAATCTGCCTTTAAAATTCTGACTTTTGGTAAAATTTCCAACAGCTTTCTTACTATCAGAACCTCCTTCAATAAGATTTGCCTTTGTACCCAAGTCTGGTCTCTCCCTACGTTCTGCCATTCTATTGTCCTCCTCAATCATAATTCTGATAATCAAATCCTCTAATGACATTTCTTTTCTTTTATGTTTCAAACTGTTTTTATACTCTTTCCAAGAAGGTGGTAGTTTTTCAATTATAGCAGACACTTGAAAACCTTCACATATTTTATAACCCTCAGCAATAATTTCATGAATTATAATCTGTAATTCTTCAACTTGACTTACCACCGTTCTAATATCATCCATTTTAAACTCTAGAAATTTTCCCACAACAAATTTCTTAGTTCCAGCATCTTCAGTAGCATATTTCTTTTCTAATGACTTCCATAATTCTTTAGCAGATTTACACGACCAGTAAACATCATATAAATCCAATGTCAAGCAATTCAGAATATAATTTCTGCACATATAATCACTACGTTCCCAAATAGCTAAATCTGATGTTTCATTATCCGTAGGCTCATCAGCAATTGCAAAAACAGGTTTATCAGATTCAATAGCATCTACAACTTTAAGAGTTGTCAAATAAAAACGCAATTTCATTTGCCATCTCTTAAAATTCTTTCCATCAAATAATTCAGGCTTTTCAGAATACTTAGGAACAGATATATCTACTGCAGCCATTAAAAACGTAGAATGTCGTTTTAGATTGTTGGATAAAATAATGGTAAAGTGCAGAAAAACTTATCAATAGATCGAGTCTCGTGACAGCACGATGTCCTAAAGCGAAATTGCCCGTCGATAACTGCTGCGACCTCCGTGGACAATCACCTCCAGGATACAACGATCAAATAAACCAATTGTGCAGCGATCACAAAAGGTTTTCAGAACTCTCAAGTGTACTCCAGAAATATGAAAAAATAATTTGAGTATAATATTTTTACTGTATATATGAAGAGACAATTTCGTTTTTTGTTGTAATAGTCTAATACCCAAAAGTGTGTTTATATAGGCATAAAGAGATGTAACTTCTTCCACCATGATCTAGCATTAAGTTGCAGATGTAATGGCCTATGGTAATGGATATTAAAACTGGGCAGTTAAAACAGTCATATTTTACTGGCTAGTTGACCCATTAAATAATTCCGAAAATAATTAAAAAATAATAATTATTTTATTAGAATCAATAAAAAGGCCCCAAGGCCCAATCAAAGACTTTTTAATATAATGCGTGAGGCGTGGCTCGAACCCCTGACCTCCCACACAAATTCCACGTTTTTACCAGTTGGACACTTTATCTTAATTATTTATTTCTTTCACATATTATATTTATAGTATAAATATATAACACACTATGGCTTAAAGTAACTCTCCGAATGAATTTACCACGTCCCTTTGATATTAAGACTCACACCATTAAATAAGTGCAATGGTTTGGCAATACAAAAGAATTAAAGTTGTGTTAGTTAGATCTCACGATCCAATGTTGCAGTTGGTAGTTCAAGGAACCAAGAATCTCACGGTTGGGAATTAGGGGCTCGAAGCACATTATTTTGCCCATATTATTACCCACCCTAATGTCCACTATGTATATGACGATTATTACATACATAGTGCACACGACCCTTTTTTGAGAGAAAAAGGCTACGGTTGCCTTTGTAGTTTTCTTCTCCCTTGCCTTTTATCGTGATCATGTTCACCCCTTTTTGTGTTGACGATTGACTCCCGACCTGCAGCGTGTTCAGACACTTTCTGTGATGCGAACTCCTCACTTTTTTCCGCCCAATCGCGGCTATCTTTTCGGCTGCCTCTCGGTGTGACTTCTTTGGGCAATTTCTTTGTGGTTTGAGTGAGATTGGTCCAATCGAGTGTGGTGTTGCTTTGTAACCTTAAGTTGTTGAATCTGAGCCATATGACTCCACCTCTGGCCGCAATCGTGATTTTGATAGGGAAGTATTTGTCTTGCTTGATTTACATTGATTCGATTATTGTTATTTCATTTGATTAGGCTAATTTTGTGTTTGTTTGTCATGAAGGAGCATTATTTACAACAAATTGATATTAGAGTGAAAAAATCGCTCATGTGATTGGAAAGGAGGCTTGCCTACCTCTGTGTTCTTTCGAAATCGAATCTTTAATTTTGCTGTGACTTGGAATGTGTGTACCTGTAATCTTCCACTGCTAATTTTGCAAATAATGAGTCGAATCCTTAATTAATTTCGCATCTCCCATTTGTACGAACCACATATAGGTCCACTTTATTAAATTAGCTAATCACTTTTAAATTTATACAATAGCAGGATATTGTATGTGGGTGGCCATTAGGTTTGTGGTTACTGTGTGGGAGTAACCATGGCCCGTTGGTAGAAATTAGGATTATTTGCCAATTATTTGTGATATTGTCATCATTTGGATATTACTTGACTGATGTGAAATTTCATATTTGTTGCTGAATTGAGTATTGGTTGAAAAGAATAGAAAAAAATATATATTCGTTGAAAAGAATGTGTGCTTAAAAAGAACAGAGAAAAACATATATTTTGAAAAAAAATAAGGATAAAAAAGGGCATAGATCTTACTCGCTCGAAAAATTTTCTTTATTTGAGGTCAAGAATTCTTGAAAATTTAGATTGACATATTTTTGCGACATTTAAGACACTTTCTGTGTGGTTATCTCTTTTAAAGGTTGCTACATACTATGTGTCTTATTTGTTAAGATATCTACGCATCATTTCGACTTGAGTGTTTTCAACAATAAACGTGATTTTTCTATTAGCAACAAAAGATGAAAAAAAAAAATTTAGTACAACAAATGTTTCAAAAGCTATCGATAAATCATTTTTTGCCACTATGACTAACGGTCATAAAAAAGAATATGACGAACTTGCATATACCTATATTATCTTGTACTTATCTGATTCTGTTTTGCGAAAAGTTGGTAAATATGATTCGATTAAAAAAACTTTGGAAAATTTTTGAAAAACTTTACTTAACACAATTCACACCTAATAAACTTTTCTTACTTGAAAGTTTTTCAGTTTCAAAATTGACTCCTCAAAAAAATTGGATGACAATCTTGATATTTTCAATAAACTTGTGTAAGATATTACAAATTGGGTTGATAAGGTGTCTCACGAATATAAAGTTATTATCATGTTGAATGTTATTCCTAATGTGTACAAAGTCAAGAATGAAAACAAATAGGGAAGGAGACCCTTACATCTTATATAGTCATTGAGTTCTTTAAAAGTAAGGGGAGAGAGAGTTGAAATAAACGAGAGAGAAATAGGAGAGGTTCACCAAATGAGGGATAGATCTCATTTTAGGGGTGGTGATGGGCAAAACAGTGGTGGAAAAAAAGGGGTAGGGGTAGATTTAAGTCACGGGAAAAGGCAAATGAGATGAAATGTTATGGTTGAGGTAAGCTAGAATATTTCAAAAGTGAGGGCCATAAAGAGAAAAATAAGTAGAGATATCAGATACATAGTGAACCCAATGAGGCAAGTGTCCTTGTCCCTAGAGATGAACCTGTTGAGGTTTATATGATCTTAAATTCTAAACCAGATGAAATTAACCTATCTATGAACTTCCATATGCTAGATGCATGAGTGGATTCTTGACTTTGGTGCTTCTTTTCATGTTACATCAAACAAATTGTGATTTGATCATTTGCATGAGTCTCATCATGGACATGTAGTTGTATGAGATGGAGTTGATAAGTGTATTTTATTCACTTATTTGAGGTTTTAAATAATGACATGTTGTAGTTGTTTTGATGAAATATTACCTAATTTGTTATGCATTGTGATCAATAGGTAAACTCATTATTTGATGAAAAATTGAAAAAAAAATGGTTAGAATTGGCTTCAATTGTAAGAAATTCAAAGTTTGGGGACTACAGTGCAAATACTCAAAAATTGTGATGGGCCTCATGATGAAGA
Organism: Fraxinus excelsior; assembly: GCA_019097785.1. Classification (NCBI taxonomy): domain Eukaryota; kingdom Viridiplantae; phylum Streptophyta; class Magnoliopsida; order Lamiales; family Oleaceae; genus Fraxinus; species Fraxinus excelsior. The sequence continues at coordinate 10,531,320 of CM032639.1, read as the reverse complement.
TTTGATATTGTTAGGTGTCAATTTAGTGAGAACAGAAGTCAAATGGATGAGATATAGTCAAAGTATTATTACATATCACTTTTCGACTGAAAAAGTTATGCTCCGAATTTTCAACCTCATATTGAGACCCATTTTTGACATAAAAAACATTTGAATTGGAAAAGTGTTGCTTCTAGAAGAATTGTATCTATTTGAATTAGCTTTTCAACACATTTTCAATCACCTCAACGGATATGAAATGTATGATAAAAATACTGAAAAACTACCCCGTTAGAGCTAACAAAGCGAGCGCCCTCACGTGCAGGCGAGGTTCCCTTCAACCAAAAAAGGGGGCGCCTCACAGGCTAGGCGTGAGCCCTGGCGCATGCCTTAGTGCAAAAATAGGAAAATTTGATTTTCCTTATCTTTGTTTTGGTAACAATTCAATGCAATTTTTTGACATCATTTAAATACCAAAACTCGATCAGAGTGTGGGGAACCTCCATTAGACCTAAGTTCCGTCATATTCCACATATTTTTGAGTCAGAGAACTAGACTAACAAGATTAAATCAAGGCGAGTTGCATAAGAAATTGAAGATTTTTCATCCAATTTCAAGATTCAAGTCAAAAACGTGGAAAATTCCTATTTCTTCATTATTTCTTATTTCCGGATGTTTCTTTTTCAATTCTTTTTTGTAGTTTTATTATAGATATGCTATGATATAACTTTTTTATGTATTGGATGGATGATGAAGTCTTTTGATTTTTAGTTTCAATTCAAGACTTGAGTAATTTTAGTTAATTATTGTGTTCTTGATTAAATGTGAATTAACTATGTGTTGTTTGAATGTTTGATCACCATTTAAATGACTTGTTGTCTATTTGTAGTGTTGGGAGACTCACAATAGATAGAACACTGCTTATTTAACACATGGACAATAGTTATTGGAAATAATGTTTATGGCGTGCACAATTGTGTGAAATAATTATGTAATTGAATGCATGCTTTATATGTGAATTCGAACTGTGAATAGGATAGAGTCGTGTTAAGTATAGATTTAATATATCTTGAGAGAGAATATTAGATACTAAAGGATTATTAATTGTCATAAACATATAAATCAAGTTAAATTACATAAGTCAAGAATTGGAACTAGAGATCAATAGAAGGATTCCGAAATTCAATACATTCATTAGATTTTTGATATAAAAAAAACATCTTTTTATTGATTTCGTGGTTAAAAGTAGTAGAAAAATAAATCAAACTCTTTTGTGTTATTCTTAATCGAATTTAGTAATAACTAGTACACTAAAATTAAACATTATTCCTCGTAGAACGATTACTCTAAACTCAATTCATCTATTACTTCTCAACAATTTTGTACACTTGTCGGTTTCTCACGAATAGGAGTTACAGAGGAACATTGATATGGGTAGTGTAATTGTCAAATTTAAAAGTGGCTTTGTGAATATATTAAAAGGCGTTAGGCACATTCCACATATGGGTATGAATCTAATTTTCGTGGAGGAGTTACAACGTAGATTTTTCATTGGTGCACTCGGTGATGGAGTGTCGGAGTGATAAAAACTTTCAAAAGAGCACTTAAAACGTTTAAGGTTGCTAGAAGGAATGGCATATACATCATGCATGCAGAAGTCATGGGCAATTTAAATTCAATTATCACTGACAATAACCATACACAGAAGTGACACAATAATTTAGCTCGCGTCAGTGTTAAGGGACTTGGTTCCTCAACAATAAGGGTGCATTTGGTAAAGATTAGGTATCTGACATGCTACTTTACAATCATTATGTGTTTGGTAAATATCGTAGAATGTCATTTGCATATAGCACACACAAGACATTTAGAGTGTTAGAATACATTCATACTGATCTACGGGGTTTAGAAAGCAATCACAATTTTAGTGATAACAAATATTTTTTTGTCTATAAATGATTATTTCTTCTAGCGTATATGGGTTTATTTGTTGACAGATAAATCTAAAACTTTTCTGAATTCTAAAAATTGAAAAGTTAAGGTAGAGAACTGACAGTTAAAAAGATAAAATATTTGTGTATCGATAATAGTCTAGAGTTTTGTAATGTTGACTTTGATGGTTTTTGTAATGAATATGATTGTGCTTTATACTCCCCTCCCCAACAGAATGGGGTTGATAAAATGATGAATTGTACTTTGTTTGATAAAGTTAGATGTATGATGTTGAGTTCTGGTGTGCCCAAATCGTTTTGGGGTAAAGCTGTATGACTACATGATATTGACTAATACGAGTCTATATGTTGCTTTAAATGGTAATACGCCATATGAGAAATGATACAATAAATGTGAAGATTATTATTTGCGTAAGATCTTTGTTTGTGCTACTTTCTCTCATCAAAAAAAGGAAAAACTAGAACCTAGAGGTAAAAACCTTGGAATTTAATTCTAGACCTAAAGATAAATCGATAGTAGGATGCAAATGTGTTTATAAGATAAATGATGGAACCACTAAGAGTGAGCCCGTGAAATATAAGGCTAAATTAGTAGTCAATTGGTACACACAGAAGAAAGAGATATATTATAATGAGATCTTTTCCTCAGTTGTTAAGTACACAACAATTAGGTTTATGCTTGCTTTTGTTACTTATTATGACTGAAAACTTGAACAACTTGATCCCAAAATTGTTTTTCACATGGTGGCATGAAAGGATTTTTATAAATTGGCATGAAAGCTTTGAAAATAAAGATAAACTTGGATCATGTGTATGTTTTTTTTAAAGAAATCACTTTATGGGCTAAAATAGTCTCCACGCCAATGACATAAAAAGTTAGATTTTTATGTGCTTTATATTATTCTCAAGAGTAGTGAGTCTGGCCATTATTTGCATTACCTGCACCAAAGCACTAATAAAGTGTGTGTATTTATTACTTTATGTGGACGACGTGTTATTAATTGGTCCTAACAAGAAAATGGTAAACAAGATTAAAATTGAGTTAAGTAAAGAATTTGATATGAAAGACATAGGATATGCTAGGAGAATCCTTGGTATGGAAATTAATAGATATAGGTCCAATTCTTGCTTATTTGAACATCAAACTCCTTGCGTGCTTAAAATTTTGAAGAAATTTGGCATAATTAATTGAAAATTTGCTTCTACGCTTCTTGTAAACTATTTTATTTAGTCAAAAGAACAATCACCTACTAATGACAAGGAAAAAGATTTTATGAGTAGTGTCCCTTACTTTAATGTTATTTGCTCCGTTATGTACATTAAGGTCTACACTAAACCTGATTTGGCTTAAGTTGTTAGTGTATTATTAAGCAGGTACATGTCTAATTCTGGTCCCAAATATTGGAAAGTACTAAAGTGGTTACTTAGGTACTTGAAGGGTACTTTTGATGAATGGTTAGTTTATAAGTCTGCTAATGAGGGTGTGAAACTTAAATATTTTACGGGTGCTGACTAAAGTGGAGATAGAGATAATTGGAAGTCGACGTCTTTTTATATGTTTACTTTGTGTGACTCTTGTGTGAGTTAGAAATCACAACTCCAGCATATTGTTGCTCTGAAACTATTAAAGAAGTTCTATGCTTTAGGGATTTATTTAATAAATTGGGTGTTTAAGTGATAATATAATAGTATACTATGATAGTCAATCTCTTATTTACTTGTGTAAAATTCTTGTATTTCATGAACGCGCTAAATATATAGATGTTAAGCTACATTCGATTAGAGATATAGTATCTTAAGATTTAATAAAACTTGAGAGAAAGTGCGTTCAAATTTTAACACTACAGATATGGACATTAAAGTGTTCCCCCTCTGTAAAGTTTAGAAGTTGTCTTACACTTCTAAATATCAATAAAGGTATGTAACATTTCAATTTGATGAAATCACATTGTGCAATTACTAAACTTGTTTTTTTTTTCCCCCTTTTTGTAGAAGGTGGAGGTTTGTTAGGTATTTGATACCAAATACAAATCTGGGGTGAAGATGATTAATCGGGTCGACTTTAATTCATAGGCTTCGTTAGAAGCCTGTTATTGAATAGTATCAATTATATTGACCCAAGGCTACAATTGGTAGCCTAAGGAACTGAGATGGACCAAGAATCTGATGGGTGAAAACTAGGGACGATTAGGGGCTCGACCTACTTATTATTTGGCCCATATCAGTAATATCCACTATATATAGTGGACTTTTGTCCACTCGAGGGTTATTACGTACATATTATACACAACCCTTGTTTGAGAGAAAAAGGTTGCAGCTACCTTTATGGTTATCTTTTTTCTTTTGCCTTTTACTGTGCCGTTTTCCCTCCCTTTTTGTGCGGGCAACTAACGTCGACCCTGTAGCGTGTTCGGACGCCTTTTGTAGTATGAACTCCTCACTGTTTTCTACCCAGACGTGGTTGTCTTTTCAGCTGCCTCTCGATGTGACTCCTTTGAATGATTCCTTTGTATTTTGAGTAAGATTTCTTGGTCCAATCGAGTGTGGTGTTGCCTTGTGACATTGGGTTGTTGAATCTAAGCCATGTAACTCTACCTCGGCTGTAATCGTGATTTTGATAGGAAAGTGTTTGCTTGATTGGTTTACATTGATTCGATTATTCTTATTTCATTTTATTAGGCTAACTTTGTATTTCTTTGTCATTCGAAGGATCGTTATTTACTACATCGCCATTTCCATTTTCTGTCGGGTTAACACTTCACATTTCGTTAGATTTGACCTCTAATATTTGAATTTTATAATACATGTTATTGGATAATGAGACCTACATTTGAAGGCGTTGGCAGACCCACATGGGGTCATGTGTCCCAACAAAAAAAATTTGTTTTTTTTTTCATATATTTGTTTTGAGCCATTTACAACAAGATACTGTTTTTCTCAAATTTATATATTATGTGAAAAAAATTTGTAATGGCTATTTATGGCTTGCTTTGATGCACTCATTACGAGATATCAAATAAAGTCAAAATATTGTATTCTTTTATTATTTTTTTGATACCCAGGTGTTCACCTTCGGCAACTAATCTTGGAGTCTACGCCTTGGCCGCTCAAGACGCAGACCGGTAAATCGCGAGATGTACCCCAAACTAGCCAGGGTCCAAGAGCCCTCCAACTGATCTGTCAAAGTGTCGAGCGAGTCAACATATGTTGCACCTTGCCTTCCAGGAAAACTCTTGCCTTCCAGGATAAATCCTGTCTTCCAAGAGAGAGCCTGCCTTCCAAGAGCCCCAAGAATCGAACCCGCGACCTCTGAACTGCCAGCAACTAAGAGCTCCTTCCTTAGCCAGTTGGGATGTGCCTCGGGGGGCCGAAATATTGTATTCTTAATATCATTTCGAAGTGCTCACGACCAAAATAATGGCGAGCAAAACAGCCAACCATAGCAAAGTTATGGTGCATCAATAGGCTGTTCCAAATTAGTATTTCGAGAATTTCAATACTATGTTGACTTTAAAAATTCACTATCGATCTTAGGCTAGCCGAAACCACAAATCACTTAAATCATGTAAAAACTCATTTCGAGAACTATATCGTAGTCATATCGAATGGTCAAATGGATATAAAAAATAGTTAAACTTGCATCAAATGTACGCCTCAAAAAGAAGCAGCTAATTCGTATTTTCTTTTAAAAATTCAATTATTTAATTAACGTTTATTATTTTGCACAATAAATTTCTCAATATAGTTTACATAATTTTATTAGAAAATTTTACATGAAATATGACGACAAGAATTTTAAGATCATTACTGATTAAATGTAATTTGAATTACCTTCGAATTACATTTGAGTTTTACTTCAATTCATTTACTTCCTACATTCAATTTGATTTAATCGCCGCCAGCTCAGCATTTGTCAATGTGATGGTAGACAAACTTATACAAGTAGTAAAATCAATTTGACAATATTGATAACAATGCTATTATACGACGTTTTCAATGTATCAAAACGTGCATTAACTTATTTTCATTAATAATATGTTATTTTTAATAAAATTATATTTAAAATTTTGATCCCACACCTCAAAAATTCTAGCTCCGCCCCTGGTTGAATGCTTCCCTTTCCTCAAACTTCAATTATAAAAAGCATGTCAATCACTACAGAATCTCAAGTACTGAGATTTATATATGTAAATATACACAGATTATACAACTTAAGAGAGGCAGAAAAATCAAAATTTTGAGGACAATTATACATATTAATTACTATTTCCACTTATAATTAGATATGGCAAACAGGCTGAAGGACTTGTCGGTTAGTGAAAACACAAGCGGTGAGCTGCTCTGACTCGTGAAAAAATTAAAGAAAAATAAAAAAACTGAACAAAGTAGAAAAAAAAAAATTTTAAAAGCTCGTGGGCCGAGCCGAGCAAATGAGCCAGGAGCCTCGTGGCTCGTGGGTGGCCCATTGCCATCACCGAGTTATAATGAAAATTTGCACACGAAACAAAGCCTGGTGTGAGATTATGAAAAAGTTTTCAGGTTTAGCTACAGATAATGGTTGGCTTTTCTTGGACTAATAAAAAAGCAATCGGATTCGATTTGACCTGTGCCTGCGCTAAACATTTCAACCATCCTCATGATATGCAAGTTATAGAAGAGCCAAGCCGCGCATATGTGGTGTCTTGTTCCACTTGTTCAGGTTGCAATTTTAACCTTCATAAATTCTATTTTTGAGTTGCCTCAATCTGCTCAATTTAAGATCGATGGTGAAAACATCTTCCACAAGCATGTCATTATCATCAAATTTGGGAACACTCATCCACATATTGTTGATGGTCTCTTGCTGTTTTTTGTTCCCTTGCCGACAATGAAACCACGAAAAATAAGGGTACCATCTAATTTTAATAAACGAAAATTAAACAAAGGCTACAAATAATTTAAATCAATATTAAATAAAAATTGTCACATACACAAAACTTGATGTGTTTGTAATCTCGAGTGTATAATAGCAATTACAAGTGTAAAGGGGACATAATCGTCCAAATTATCGAGTCCACAAAAATAATTAAAAGTGATAATCGACAAGGTAAACCAATTTTTCTTGTATTTTTCTTCTTCCATGATGTGTAACTAAACGATTAGTTGAGACGAACGATATAATATAGTTTTGAACATTAATTTTAATTATATAATGTTTTGATCACCAATTGATGTTTATGTATTATTTTTACTTTCATTACACATGACTTTGAATTACTTGATCAAGTTTTGAACGGTAATGAGGTGAGAGGTGATTAATTTGCTCAGACTAAAATAAAGAAATTTGGGTACACGATACAAATAAACTTTAATACTTTTACGGTCCTTAATTGAATTATTTAGTGTTTTTCCTCCTTTTTTTTTCTCTCAAAAATCTGTACTTTGAACCTTGTGTAACCTCCATTGTTATGATCTAAAGGTGGTCTTTTTATGGGGGTGAAAATGCCTTGGGAGTTGTGTCGTGGAACCCCCCAAAAAAAAAAAGAATCAAGAAAAAAAAATCACTTGAGCAACGATCCACCTTGGTTTGCTTATCGTTGTTGGACTGTGGCAAAGGGCGGACGCAAGATTTCAAAGTTGGGGGGCACAATCGAACTTGCAAATAGATAAGGAGAAATTTTACAATAAAAAAATTTTCGTCCAAAAAATCATACCCTATGTAATTTTGCATCTGAAAATTTACATGAGATGTGACTTTTTTGATGTAAAATTTTGAATTCCATATAAAATTTCCTAATAAAATGATGAAAATTACATTGAGAAATTTGTATCGCAAAAATAATAACTGTGAATGAAATAATTGATTTTTTTTTTTAAATGCGAGTTAAACATCTTTCTTTAAAATTCACGTTTGAAGTATTTTTAACTATTTTAGATATTTGCTTGGATTATTCGATAAGCCCATAATGTAGTTCTCGAAATAAGTTTTGAGATGACATAAGCAATTTGTAGATTCAATTAACGTACAATCGTCGAAGAATTTTTAAAATTAACATGTTATTGAGATTCAATTTTATTTTGATTTTGTCCCTGTTTGGTGGAGATTAAAATCAAGTTTTTAGTAAAATTTGATAAAAGTTAAATAGTTATAAATTTCATGAAATATGTTATTAAAATTAATTGTTAATATTAATTTAATGGTGGGGTGATCATCTTAATCAAAAAACTAATTAATTGATGATCAAAATGATGATTTCCATCCAAAAAGAACATGTGGTCCTAACGTTTCAAATGCTTGAGAGCCCAATGTTGAAATATTCAAATTTTAGGGACCCCTCAATACAATTTATCTTATATTTATAGATTATTTTATCATCTATTGTTAACTTTAGAAAAGTTTATATTCTAGCCTATCGTATATAAATTGAATAATCAAATAAGAATTATGTTATTAGCTATATATATATATATATATATATATATGAATTTGTAATTTAAAGAAAAATTATTTTTAACTAAGCAGTCTAGGTTAAATTGAATATTTTAATGCACATAAGATTTTAGTTGATAATTAATAAAATGTTTGCGCATAATGAAAATGGGAACAATGTAAAATTTATTAGAAATTCAATATCATACAAAATTATAAAAAAAAAATTCTAATACTAAATAAATTTACAATATCAATAATATTTAGATATAAGTAATTAATGATAAATAATTAAAAACTTTAATTTTGTATTTAAATCATCTTATCTTATCCCTCTTTGCACGCTTTTCACATTTGAATTTCCTTAATAATTTGTTCTTTTTTCAATTCAAATCCAATTGGTTTTTATGTATTTGGTAGATTTCTTGATTCTTCCATTTATTCTTATATGTTTGCCTATTTTCAATTAAGACCCTAAACAAATTTTTTTTACCAATTACCAGCATTAGAAGGAAAACCCCAAAATCCATTACCATATTTTCCATTGATGAACCCATTTCGATCTCCATTATTCTAAATTCATATACATATCGAACAAACAAGCGTACTTTTTACGGTCTAAATAAAATAGAAAAAACACACAACAAACGAAGTTCAATATTTCAATTCAGTAGATCTTAAAACAAAATCAAAACAATAACTTGAAGCTGAGTAGACATCCGACGTTGAGGGCACACAAGTTCCCTTGAGGCCTCGAATCTTGATGGCAATTAAGTTCACATTCTCTTGAATGTATGAAATCAATATGATCTAGGGTCCTTTCTTTACACCAATTTTATCATAATTGTTGGTTGAATATAAATTTTTTGAGAAAACTAATACTCAAAAAATAAAAAGTAAAAAGTAATAGGACTATTGGTCTGGAAGTGCCTACACTAGCCTATAGGTGGCTTCGCCACTGCACTGATCCGACCTAATGCATTGGGTCAATGTTAGGTTGAATATGATAACTGGCACTTGTCTGCACTGGCCTATATGTGGCTCCGCCATTGCACTGATCTGACCTAATGCATTGGGTCAATGTTAGGTCGAATATGATAACTATGGTCAAAACTCAAAATGTTAGTGGTCAACTAGCAATTTTCTCCTTTACCTAGACAATTTCCTTTTTTTTTTTTTTTGGAAAAATTCATAAATAAGGTGTATACTTTACACCAAATTAAAAATCAAGTTTATAGTTTGAAAATTCAAAAATCAGGTTTTTTTATTATTATTTATGAAATAATAAATTATTAAATATTTAATTCTAATATAATATAATTAATACATCCCACATGCACCACCCATACCACTCCGGGAACTATTCTGGCGACTATTCCGACCACCACTCTTCTCCGACGATCGTTCCGGCGACTGCTCTGATTCCGATAATTATTCCGTCGACTATTTTCGATGACCATTCTAGTCACAGATTTATAATTTACGGTCACAGTTCAAAAATTTTATAGGTCACAATTAATTCGTTGGTAACATATTTCAAATTAGTTGGTCACAAATCAAAATTTATAGGTCACACAGCTACAAATTTTCAAATTAATTGGTCACGGATTTTTTTACGGTCACAGATTATATAATTTTTAGGTCACAGATAAAAAATGGTTAATTTCATTGGTCACATATTTTCAAATTTGTTGGTCACAGATTATTTTTTAGTCAAGTATTGTCAAATTTTTAGGTCACAGTTAAATACCTGATCACACATAACCAAATACTTGGTCATATACCACTGGCACTACTTCAGCCACCACCCACCTAAAACCCCCTAACAACACAAAAACATCACCACAATAACACCACAACCGCACCCCACCACCACCACGAACACTGCACACACACACCACGCCCAACCAACAATAACACCAAAATCACCACCATCGAGAAAACCACACGCACAGATCGATAACAGACTCAACCACACCACAACCGTACCCAACCACCACAACCGCACCCAACACCACGCCAAACCAACAATAACACCAAACCACCACCGAGAAAATTACACACACAGATTTGCTGCACCTTTGAAAGTACAGATCGCAGCCGCTACACCTCCGCAAGGCATGGCGCCACCATCTTCTACACGACCACCATCTTCGCGACCGCTACCATTTGCAAACCAGCAACCCAAAGCTGCTGAACGGCAACAGTGTCGATGTGACGCTACTGCGATTCGCAGCAGAGGAAAGGGGAGGGAGGAGGAGGCGGCAAGCGGCGACGGTCGATGGGCCGATTATGGAGAGAAAGGAGAGAGTGGGAGAAAACATGGATTGAAAATGAATTAGGGTTTGAAATATTAGTATTATAATATTATTTAAATATTTAATTCATACTTGATTTTTTATTAGATAAAACTTGTACCTGAATTTTGAATTAGGAAGTTTAAACCACTTATTTTTTGTAATTCTCTCTTTTTTTTTCACTAAATAGTGTAAACTGAGGTTAGATGCCTCTTCTATAGATCTGCTGGCCCAAATTTGCGTCAACCCATGACCCTCGATCCACCCACTCATATGAGGTGGCCGAAATTTGCGCCGAAACATGGCCCAAATTATTATCCTGCTCCTAACATAATAAGGTTACTGAAAGAGAGAAATAAAAAAAGAGCAGCGCTGTTTGTCCTAATAAAATCCGTAGATTTATGCAGGTCTAAAATCTTGTATCCCGATTTCCTTTCACGTGGAAGTGTAAAATTCTTTGCTTTTCTACAGTCACAGATTTTCCCGCATAAAGATTAGATTTTTTTTTCTCCAGTTCTCTGTTTCTAGATCGCTGCTTTGATTATTTCAAGATTCAATTGGTTTCTGAACATCATAATTTGTTTAATTTTTTTATTCAATTCTAACTCCCATTTTTTTGGGTTTTTAAGTTATTTGTGTGATATATTGAAGGTTTTGCGAACCTTGAGGTACTGTTCCTGTGATGGATGATAATTTGGCGGATCTTGATTTGAACCAAGAACCCTTGGACCCACCTGTGAATTCAGATGCGAGGTTTAGATCTATGTTGAATGAGTTGGAAACTACCCATGGTAGGATAGAGGAAAGGATTCGACAGCTTGAAGCTGTCACTACTCGTACTAGGCAGCGCCGGAGGTGGCGCCAGTTGCCTAATTCTGTGGATATAAGTGATTTTTCAGGTGATCATGTGGTTAATGTGGATGGTGAGGGAGGTGCTCTGGGTGCCGAGAGGGGAAGAGGTTGTAAAAGGGGTAATTCCCATTTGGTCGCAAAGGCTTTGGAGATGGATTCCGATGTTAAGAAGGTTGATAAGGAAGGAGGGAGCTTTTACGATTGTAATATATGCTTGGAGGTGGCTAGGGAACCTGTCCTGACTTGCTGCGGTCACTTGTTTTGTTGGGCGTGCTTTTATCAAGCGTCGTATATTGATTCAACTTCCAAGGAATGTCCAGTTTGTAAGGGAGAGGTATCTGATAGCACTGTTATTCCTATTTATGGGAATGGGGAGAGTGAACGCGTGGCTGAGTTGGAATCCGGCTTGAAAATACCTCCGAGACCCAAAGGTCGGAGAGTTGAGAGTGCGAGGCAGCAGCAAGTGACAAATGTTTTATCTCATGTTCCAGTTGCAGAAGCATTGAGGCGGATTAGGATTAGTATTGGTGCAATGGAGGATCAAACTGAGGGTGGGAGTCGTAATTTATTGTTTGAGCCTGTTGTTCCAGAGGTGCAAACTGGAGAGGCAGCAAGCCACCACCGCCGCCTCCTTAGGGTCCACCGGGTTTCAAGATTATTATCCGAAAGTGCTACTAATGCTGAAAGGTTAGTTGATGACCTTGAAACAGTTATAAACAACCGGTTGAGTGACACCTGGGGTTCATCAGTTGATATTGGAAATAATCCTCTTGCAAGTGATTCTGCTGTCATACAATCAGATCATCAGGCTCTAGATTCAAGTGCAGGTATTTCCTCTTCCCAAACAAGGGATGGTCCTAGTACTGTTGTACATATCCTGGCAACGACGGCTTCTAGTGAAATCAATTCGCCGACCGCACCTTCTTCTTCAACTACCCGTAGAAGAAGAGTTTTGTCTAGGGGTTCAAATGCAGACAATCAGGATTCCCGTGAATCTAGGAGGAGAAGATTGAGCTGAGTGATCCCGAAAGAATAAGAATGGTAACTTTGATACCCTCATATCAAACTAGAATTTTAGTATAGTGCTTGAACTCTGAGACTTACAGACACTGATATGTAAACCAAAAGGCCTTGGACATTCTTTTTAGCTGATTTTCATCTAGTTTGGTCTATATGTTGCTAACATCGTGTGTTGTACATTTCGTATTTACAACTTATTGATGCTTCCGCCTCCTGATTTCATTATTTAATTGACAAGTTTGTTTCTTGTATTTTCCTTCACTGTCTTCTGATTTATTTATTTATTTATTTTCTGGTTGTCCTGTTTTTAGATCCCGGTAGTTATACATTATGGAATTACCTCCTCGGAAAGTATCTCTGTGGTGTAACTTACTAAATTAACCCTGACATTTAAGTCTCACCTTTTACTTCTATGTTTCCCTCTTAGGCATTTTATAACTATCCTTTTCCATCTGTGGCCAGTCTAACATTTCCAGTCACCCTCCTTTCCAATCACGGAAAAAAAAAAATCGATTCCAATCAAAGCTAGGGATGGCAAAAAAACCCGCCCCGCCCCGCCCCGAATGGGGCGAAAAAAACCCGCCCCGATGGGTTGGCGGCCCCGCCCCGCCCCGTTTAGTTAAAAAAAAAAAAAAAATTTGAACGTTGTTTATTTAATTTTGGACATTGTTTGTTTTCATTGTTTGGTTTGGATATTGATGTAATTATTTTAAATATTATTTGCTTTGGATTATAAAATTTTGAATTGTATTTACTTGGAAATTTTTTGTTTAAAAAAAAAAAAAAAACTAAATGGGGCATTAGCGGGGCTGGGCGAGGGTGCCCCGCCCCAAACCCGCCCCGTTGCCATCACTAATCAAAGCCATATCTATGTAAAGCTTCGTCTAGGGAGTTCACTCAACTCATTCTCTAGTCTCTAGCATCGTAACATGCATTCTTTTTCGAAAAGAATGTCCTCAACGAACCAAACTAACTCCTTATCTAACGTACTTTGATGTTATGAACAGGGGCGTACCCAGACAATTTTCTTGTGGGGTCATTTAGTGTCAGGTTAAATAAATAAAACTAAAAAAAAAAAAATTAAAAAAATTGTGGGGTCATTTGACCCCACATGACCCCATGTGGGTCCGCCCCTGGTTATGAAAGTTGTATGACCGTAAGAATGGCTAATGATCCATTCTCTTTCCAAGCGTGATTGCTATAATATATGCCTCCTTAACCACTTTAAGATAGGTTGAACTTAAGAAAATAACAGCTTATTCCTTAGTAGCTGTAGCTCAAATGAATCTAGTGACTTTTGGTATGTTTAGTCGGGTGGGGGCTCTTAGGTCGCCTAATTTTAGTTATGTACCCAACAAGCCAGAAGAATATAAATATTTTATATTTTCTTTAGTCATAACATCATCACCTATGGTGTTAACAACACCTAGTAACTTCTCTTCGTTGGAAGATTTGTAACTTTGCATTGCTTTTGTAAATAATTTTCAAAGATCAATTAATTGGTTTTCCCTACAGCATTCTCTCTTTAAAAATCATTAGATTATTGGGCCTTTCTCCACCAGCTGTCAGAAATTGAATGTCAAAGCTCATAACTTTTAACACTGAAGAATGCATTCAATAAAAACGCGTTGACCCATATCAAAGGAAGTCATTGAACATATTTTTCGATGTCATGCCATCAGAAAGATAGAAAAAACTTTGAAAATTTACATGGAGAGTTAACTATCAATGTTGTGTGTCTATCTTGTTTTTGTTGGGATAAAGCCACTTTATTTGACCAACCATCAACAATGTCAAGATAGCATTTAATGTTGAAGAAAATCATTTCAAAGTTACTGATTGAGAATGCGTGCAAGATTGGTAAAAGCTAGAAGGTAGCTATTTTTTTGTGTGCTATTCACATTGGAATTTCTAATTTTCAATTAATGTATGCGGAGAGAATTGGAATATAAATAGGGGATGATTGTTGCAGATGCATCCCATTCTCGAGTGAAATTTCACTCTTAAGAGAATTTGTAGTCTTTGAGTGATACTATCAATAGAGAGAAAAAAGTAGAAGAGAGAAAAAATTATAGAGAGAAAAATATTATTTTCTCTTCAGTGTTTCCTCCTTAGTTTCTCCTATTACAAGAGAGAGTTACTGTTGTTATCTCCTTATATTTAGAAAGTGTTATTCTAATTCTCCTACTATATTGAAATCCTCCTGTACTTGCCCTTGAACTAAATTGGGTGAACCACATGAATATTTGTGTCTATTTTTAACTGTATTTTCTCAATTCTATTTTCGTTGCAAGCCAAACTTGACCCACGTTTTTTCTAACAGTGGTATTAGAGCAAGGTTTTGTGTAGGATTGTTGTTCACTATTTATATCGATCGTGAAGAAAATGGCAGCGAAGTATGAGATTGAAAAGTTCAATGGGAACAATTTCTCATTATGAAAAATGAGAATAAAAGCAGTTTTGAGAAAAGATAATTGCTTGGCAGCAATTAGACAAATGCTCGTGGGTATCACTGACGATGGAAAATGGAACGAGATGGATGGCAATGCAATTGTTAATCTGCACTTTGCACTAGCCGATGGAGTATTGTCAAGTGTTACAAAGAAGACGTCCAAGAGATATGGGATACGTTGACAAAGCTATACGAGGCCAAATCATTACACTACAAAATGTATAATGGTACTGTTCGCACTATCGAGGAGGTATGGCATGTAAAAGGCTTGAAGAAAGTCTATTGTCTTTAGGACAATTAGATAGCATTGGTTGCAAGACCTATGTACAATATAGTGTCATGAAAATAATCAAAGGCGCGCTTGTGGTGATGAAAGCGGAAAAGATAGCTGCAAATTTGTACATACTTAGACATTACAAGGAGAATTATTTGTCGCATCGACAAATGTCGGAGCGTAATTTGAAAATTCTCTCGAAATAAAAGCTTCTTTCAAGGCTTAAAAATGTTTCATTACTCTTGTGAGAATTGTGTTACTAGTATGGAGCACATATTGAATTTCAATAGTTCCACTATTAGAAGTAAAGCAATCTTGAAGCTAGTTCATTCTGATGTTTTACAATCACCAGTTTTGTCCTTGAGAGGAGCAAGATACTTTGTATTTTCATTGATGATTACTCCAAGAAATGTTGGGTATATCCAATCAAAAGGAAGGCAGACGTGTTTGCAGTCTTCAAAATATTTAGAGCGCGGGTGGAGCTTGAATCCTAAAAGAAGATCAAGTGTTTGAGGACTGATAGTGGAGGAGAATAAATTGGTGATGAATTTGATAACTTTTGTCAACAAGAAGGTATGAAGAGACAGTTCACGACGGCATACACTCAACAGCAAAATAGAGTGACAAAGCAGATGAACAGAACACTGTTAGAAAAATCAAGAGCAATGTTGAGAACTGCGGGTCTAGCCAAGTCATTCTAGGCAAAAACAGTCAAAACTGCATGTTGTGTGATCAATTAATCACCATCAACTGCAATTGATCTGAAGACGCCAATGGAAATTCGGGCGGGTAAATCAGTCGATTATTCTCGCTTACATGTATTTGGAAGTCATGTGTACGTTATGTACAACACCCAAGAAATATCAAAGTTGGATCCAAAATCCAGAAAATGTATTTTCTTAAGGTATGTTGATGGAGTTTAGGGGTACAGCCTGTGGGATCTCATTGCACAAGGTGATAATCAGCAGAGATGTGATATTTATAGAAGGAAAGGTGCAAGAGAGAAAATGATAACACTTCGAAAGAGAAATCAAAGACTACTACAGTCGAAGTTGGAGACGTACGAGAAGTTATAGAAGCAACACTAGAGCATGAAGAACAAGAACAAGCGAATCTAGTGCTCCAGAATTTTGACAATCAACACGGGAAAGAAGAGAACCAGCTTGGCACTCATGAGTACATTATGGAGGGCAATATTGTATACTGCTTATTGACAAAAGATGGAGAGCCATCAACTTTCCTTGAGGCTATAAATAGCCAAGAAGTTTCACCGTGGATGGAAACAATGCAAGAAATTATAGCTCTTCGTAAGAACAAAACATTATATCTTGTTTAACTACCACAGGGAAGGCCATTGGAAATAAATAGGTATACAAGATCAAACGAGATGGCAATGACCAAATAGAGTGGTATCGTGCAAGACTGGTGGCGAAGGATATGCTTAAAAAGAAGGCATTAACTTCAACGAAATATTTTTTTCCTGTGGTTCGCCTTACAACAATTCGAGTAATTCTGTCGATGTATGCTACATTTGACTTACACCTGGAGCAATTAGATGTGTAAACTACATTTCTTCATGGAAAACTTGAAAAAGAGATTTATATGCTACAACCAAAAGGTTTTGAAGAAAAAGGAAAAGAAAACTTGGTTTGGAGGTTGAACAAATCTCTATACGGTCTCGAACAGACGCAGAGACGTTGGTATAAGAGATTTGATTCCTTCATCATGAGCCTTGGATACAACAATCAGTTCAGATCCGTGTGCTTACTACATGAGATTTGAAGATAGTACTTTTATGTTGACATGTTGTAAGAGGCTCCAACAAAGATCGTGTTAAAGACTTGAAGGCACAGTTGGCTGGAGAGTTCGAAATGAAGGACTTCGGACCAACAAACAAGATTCTAAGGATTCAAATTTGCGGAGATGAAAATAATAGGAAGATTTGTCCAAAGGCAGAATGACTACTTGAAGAAAATCTTGCGTCACTTCAGTATGCAAGATTGTAAGCCAATGTCCACTCCTCTTCCTATTAATTTCGAGTTATCCTCAAGTATGAATCCTAGCAACGAAGTAGAGAGTATGGAGATATCTCGAGTACCGTATGAATCAGCTGTGGGTAGCTTAGCCCCCGTTTGACACTCATTCTCATTCTTCATTTCAACCACACATTCTCCAAATAAAATAATATTATTCACAAATCAAAAAAAAATTATCACTTTTCCACCACACATTCTCACATCAATCACTATTTCAAAATTTCTATTTTCTTCAAAATGAGTTTCAAACATGGGCTTAATGTTTGCTACGATCTGTACAAGACTAGACATTGCACAAGCAGTGGCAGCGATTAGTTGATACGTGGAAAATTCTGGTAAAAAGTATTGGAGTGCTGTAAAGAGGATCTTGAATATGTCAAGGGTACCTCAAATGCTACATTATGTTGTAGAGGATCAAATTTTGTTGTCGGAGGCTATATTGATTCAAATTATGCAAGTGATCTTGATAAAAGCAAATCCACTACAGGTTATGTGTTTACTCTTGCTAGAGGAGCTATAAACTGGGTTTCAAAACTAGAGTCTATCATGGCTACTTCTACGATAGAGGCAAAATATGTGGCAGCTACACAAGCTAGCAAAGAGTCAATTTGGTTGCAAATGTTATTAGAGGAGCTCGGATACAAATAAAAGAAGATTGCTCTATTGTGTGATAGATTGAGCGCTTTGCACTTGGCAAAGAATCTAGCACTACATCAGAAGACAAAGCACATTCGAATTCAATATCACTTTATTCGAGAAAATGTGGAAGAAGGAAGTGTAGATATACAAAAAATTCATATAGATGACAACCTAACAGATATGTTAACAAAACAAATCAGTACTGACAAATTTACATGGTGTCGATACTCTATTGCCCTAGTGGAAACGTAAGTAGCATGGAAATGACAAGTATAGGGAGGATAGAAGTGGTACAACAAAAGTGACTTTAAGTAGAAGAAATGTTGGGATAAAGCCACTTTATTCGACCAACCATCCATAATGTCAAGATAGCATTTAATGTTAAAGAAAATCATTTCAGAGTTGGAATTTCTACGTTTCAATTCATGTACGCGGAGAGAATTAGCCTATAAATAGGGGGGGACAATTGCTGCAGAGAAATGCATCCCATTCTCAAGTGAAATTTTATTCTTAGAGAATTTGTAGTCTTTGAGTGATACTATTAGCAAAAAGAAAAGTAATAGAGAGATAAAATTATAGAGAGAAATATTGTTTTCTCATGAATGTTTCTTACTTAGTTTCTCTTGTTACAAGAGAGATTAATTGTTGTTATCTCTTTGTATTTAGAGAGTGTTATTGTAATTCTCCTACTATAGTGAAATCCTCCTATATTTGCCCTTGGATGTAGCCTAACTTTGGTGAACCACGTAAATATTCAAGTCCATTTTTAGCTGTATTTTTCTCAATTTCATTTTCGTTGCAAGCCAAATTTGACCCACATTTTTCCTAACAGTTTTTTCATGGGCTACGAATTATTGGCTACATTGATGTTGTGCATGTGGGTTGGACGCCTTTGATGGCTTCACAATACAGAAATTTGGGGAGAAGATACAGAACACCTTTATCTGGTCATATACGTGCTCATTTACACCCCCAAGTAATACATGCATATAGTCTGTTGTCTTTTTTTCTTAATTTTCTTGGATGGGTTTTTTTGAGGATGATAAAAGAATGATATAGGGGATTGGTTCATGTCTTGGGTAGACCTGAAAAAAAATTGTGTGAAACAGCATGTCGACAGGCTCACACGCTAGGAGTGAAAGAATTGTTGTGGGGGCTGTGGATCAGTAGTAATTTTTTCATTTCAAGATTAATCAATAGTTCCATTTGTAAATGTTGTAAAGAATTGTTGTGGGGGCTGTGGATCAGTAGTAATTTTTTCATTTCAAGATTAATCAATAGTTCCATTTGTAAATGTTGTTTACACATGGCCTTGGGAGCATTGTGGAATTGACTTCACAGAGAGTAGTAATATATAGTTAGCATATATGGAAGTGGGTGTCAGCAACAAAGTACTTTGCTGTATAGAATTCCTACCATTTAGTTTTATATTTGCTCCCAATATGAATAATTCCCATCTATATATGGGGCAATTGAGAAAGATTTTGCCCTCCTTTATTACAATGATAAAAACTGAATGCCGTTCCATTCTGCAGCCATAACTTGTAATTCCTTGCACTTATAACTGATGCTTTTCAGTTTCTGTTGGAATAGTTACATTCTATTCTTCGTATGCTCGATTAACAGAAGTTCTTTCTTCTGTTTTAGCTTCACATAGCTCAATGCTATGCCTACTGGGACATTGGCATCTGAGAATTGGATATGCACTCCAACTGCAGGTGACCTTTTTAACTACTTAGATTTGAAGCATGTTGCTGGATTCTTAAAAATTACTGGATATTAATGTTATAGGCTTCAGTATTTTCTTCGCATTGTGTTTGTTGACTGTATCATCACTCTTACAGTTTTACTGATGTACAAATTGCCCCTTTCTTCCTGTCTATCTTTCCCATTTGAGTGATTTTTGAGTGCTACCAGATTTTGTTATTTCTTTGATTAGAGGGTTATGAATTGAGATTTGCTATCCCTATTTGACTGTTTCACCACTAAATTTTTACCTCGGTTTGGCACATCGGCTGTTGTTAGGTTAGGATGGAGGTGTCAAAAATTTAACGGTGCCAGTCAAACTAGGACAACAGATTTCAACTCAGGAGGGTAGTTGGGGTCCATGTGTGCATCGTATTGTGTCTTTATCTTCATCCCTGCTTTTGCATTCAAAGGTTTCAAAATGCATGCAGAAGTACCAATGTAATCAAAATGCAATAGTTGAAAATACAAATCCGTTCATATTGAACGTGTGAACTGAGTTTAAACTTGTTGAACCACCTCATGTGAAAGCTTAAGCCCTAAAGTGGGATGTATTTAATTTTAGTCTTCCACAGGTCCCTCACGTGTATGCTAAATTTATATTTTCTGCAAAGGTTGTGGCACTGATACGTGTACAAACTTCTCAAATGAATAGTGGTGAGGGCCAAACGCTTGACCCTTGGATACCATGTTTAACAATTTCATCTAAAAGTACAAGATTAGTATGATGTGCTTCTTGATTCTGATCACTCGGCCGATTCTCACTCATTTCAGTTGTATGAAATTTGTTCCATGGCATGAATTGCTGCATTTGTTTGCTGCTCGTTAACTTTTTTTTTTTTTTTTTCCTTTTTTCCCGATATTAACTAATTAATCTTACCAAATATGTTAAATTACTTATAATAACAAATTATGGGAATTAAATAAACAAGTTCGAGTCGCGTGTTTTATCGAGTATTTGAACTCTGGATTTTAAAGTTATTCGTGTATGTCAGTTCGCGTGCCAAAAACAAACTCTATATGTTGATGATAATCAAACTCCGTAACAAACATGCTAGGTTGAATGGTGAAATTGTCTTCGTTTTTTAAAGGAAAAAGAAGAAAGAAATTTAAATTTGGTAAGTTGTGTTTTTCTGATATAACAGATATTTAGTTTTTGTTCTTGTCCCTTTTCATGGAGCATTTACATTCCACCATATCATTTTAAATTGACAGCCTTTATGAAAGGTCGCCACTTTTGAATGAATGATCGATCACATTTAAAAGTTATTTATATTTTTTATTTTTTAAATTGTGATCCAATTTTTCATATTGTTTTATTCCCTCAAAATCTGGAAATCATCTCTTGAAAATTTTGGTGGCAATCTTCTATTGGAAGTTCGATTTACATATTAGAAAATTAAATTCGTTTGTTCCTTTGTAATGATAACGTCAAGTCCTTTGGAGTGAACTCTTTTCCAGGTTGGTTATAAATATTCAAAAAAAAATTACAATGGAGGGGTAAAATTATCTTTTAGAGAGATTGTGATTTTGAATGCACTGGAACAGCCTGATTTACGCATTGCGCGGAAACAAAAAGGATAAATCAATAAAATGAGAGATTGCTAGTAGTTGATGCTCTCCCCCAACCCACTCACCCACCTAACCCCCTACACATGCGTGCCTAAACGATAATTCACACGTTACCGTCCTTTGTTTCTAGGATTTTACTACAGGTAAATCAAAATTTACATAATAAATTACATAATGTCATATGATATTTTATTATTTATCAATTTAAAATACAATTAATTTTTTCATTCAATCATTTCTTTCCACATCATATTATATAATACATTTGTTTATATTTTTTTTTTTATGCATAAGTAGCAAAATCTTTATTTCCAACTTTAGGCTTTTACCTATTTCAATTTTCAAGAGCTTTATTGTGGTGGGGTGGGGTGGCGTGGGGTTTGTAGAAAGTGATTAAAAAAAAGAATTTTTTTTTGGTCCAGAAATTACACTATAAGGTCAAAAATCAGATAATAAGTTTATTTAATCATATATAAGGTTTTAATTTAACTAATAATAATATAAAATCTATCCAACCTCATTCCAATCCAAATTAATACCAAACCCCTAAATTCATTTCTTTCCATCTTCTCTCTTCTCACTCTATCCACCTAACTCACAACTTCGGCGCCGCTATGCCTACTGTCGGAGACCACCGCCAAGCTCACAATGACAATTTCTACCTCACCCCACATCGACTCCTATTCTATAAAATCTAATTCATTTTCAAAACTATTAACTACAACATCCACCTTCACGGCGCACCCACTCCAATGGTTTTTAATGATGTACCCACTCTGGTGAATCTTCACGGTGCAACAGTTGTGCTCCTTTGTGTTAGGCATCGACGCTACGAGCGGCGATGGTGCTTCTTTGTGTTAGGCGGTTTTGCTGCTTTGTACGCGACTCTCCTTAGTGAGCAGTGGTGTAGATCTGTTTTTTTCTCCTTCATGCACAATGGCATGGATCTATTCTTTTTTATCTAAGTTTGATTTCTCCGAAATAGATGATATGGAGTTGTGGTGGACATCGATGGAGGTTATTTATGTGTTTAATTGTGACTTAAAAATTCGATAATTTGTAACTGAAAAATAATTTATGACCAACTAATTTAAGAATCTGTGATCGTTAAATTAGTTGTGACTTTTAAAATTTGTGATTTGTAATCAATAAATAATTTTGTGACCTATAATATTTTTTAATTCGTGACCAATAAATAAGTTGTGACATATAAGTATGTAATTGTGACCATTAATTGTATAATTGTGACTGGCCCTTTGAAAATTCGCTAGTGCACGGGATCGTGGTCAAATAATATAATGATATATAGAGTGTCGAACCCACGAGGACTACGCCTTTGATCTAGTTAAAATTAATTCCAACTTTAATCGAATATCAAACAAATGTGATTTTTTTATATTAATCCCTAAATTATCAATTAAACTAATGAAAGTAAGTGTACTTTTCAAATGTGTGAGATGTATTACTAAAATGTCGAATCATCCTTATTATTCCATTTTTAGTATAACAATTAAAGTAATAATTTGAAATCATTCATGTGGGTCAATATTCCTAATTTAATTGAAAGCATCTCTCGATAGCGATAAAATATATTCACCGCGTGTGACATTTCTATCTTTCGATGAAAGATGTAGACAATATAAATGCATTAACTAGTACTAGAACGTCTATTGAAGTTATATAAAGTGTGTATATATATATATATATATATATATATATATATATATCTTTTATCGAACCTTACAATGTTTATTATAATATGCTTAAAACCTATTGACTCTCTCAATAACAATCAAATTCACAAACAATTCAATTGGTGATCAAGCAATTGAAAAGACCGATAAAACGATAATAATCGTCCACAAATCAAATCAAATTAAAGTCAAAATAATTAATTAAAAACTAAAAATATCATAATAAGGGTTCATCTCATCCTAACAATGTATAGAATTAGCATAACATGTCGAAATTACAAGAAATCATATTTAAGTGAAAAGACATAACCCGAATTTTTGATAAATTGAGAAGATGAAAATGAATCTTGAAATCTTGAATCCCTTCAATGGTTTCTTGATTAATCTACACTTGCGCATTCTTTTCTTTACCCAAAAATCAAGTTTGAATCTTCATTTCATTGAATTCTTGCAAATTTCCTTCAATGCTCTCAAAAAAATTATATATTATCATCTTTTAATAGTAATAATTAATGAATATTGGAGTATAATATGTATATGAGAGGTTTCGAATATATATTCTGTTGTTCGGTATTTGTAGGAGTAGAAAATTGGTTGAAAATAACATTTAAATTGACTTCCAAAAGAGTTCTAATCGAATAAGGAAAGTTGTTTTAGCATACTTTTTTTTTTTTTGTCTCTACACAACAATCTGTATTTTGTTCATAACATTCTCTCTTGATATCTGATTGATGTGATTCAAAGTGCGTTAGAAAGATAAACCAAAGGAGTACAACTTTGTTAGAAAGAGAAATTTTCAAATTCTAACGTTTACTATGCCAAAAATCGGTTTCAATTTTTTACTAAAAATATTGGAAAATTGATTTTGATCATATTCCATTTCTTTTTTGAATTCTAATTTCATCCGGTTGTCTCCTAAAAATCTTTGAAGTATCATCGGTCTGAATCAACTATTGAATATTTTCAATTTGGTCTTCAAACTTTGAGTTTTGTCATTTTCACCATTGTTCGCTTCTTTCTTTCAATTCCTTATTTAACAATTGAGTTTTAGCTATATAACATAAAATTCAACAATTTATATATTTTGTCAAAAAAAATTACCAAATATTGATATTTTAAGATTTCGAATAAGTGTATAAAATACATTTATAAGTGACATTGATATATTTAATTAATAAATATTTTTAGTTATCTAGTTATCACCTAAGATTTGAAAATTTAAACATTTTAATTGAGTTTTAAATTGGCATATACATTACACCTGATATTTAAATTTCTACCCTATCCATTAACAATAATTGGGAAACTTTTGTCATTTCAAAATAGGGTAATTAGAACATGACATTATCATCTTTCACTATTATTGTAGAAAACGTCAGTACTTATCTTCTTCTTTTTTTTTTTTTTTGCGTTATTTTATATTACATTGAGTAAAAAGTCATTTTCGTTCATTTTCTCAATTAAAAATTGTGAAATGACGAATATACATTTCTATTTAAATAAAAGAAAAAGAAAAAATTAATTGCAATCTTAATCACAAAGTTTTTTAAAAAAAAGCTCAAATGAGTCACAAATAAATTATTTAAAAGGTAATTAGCACATAATATCCTTACCTTTCATTATTATTGCGAAAACATTCATACATTTCATTTTTTGACATTTTTACCCTTAATTATACCTTTGATTGTTCAAACCATCCTCTATATCAATTTTCATTCAGTTTCTCAATTAAAAGTTGTGAAATGACGAATATACTATCATATTTAAATAAAAAGTTAAAGAATTAATTGCAAACATAGTCTCAAATTTTCTTTAAAATTGCAAATGAGTCCCAAATTAATTATTAAAAAATATAAATTAATTATTTTTAAAATGCAAATGAGCCTCAAATTAATTATTAGAAATTTTTTTTTTTCAAAAGTGTAAATGAGCCCCAAGTAAATTATTAAAAAATTGGAAATAAATTTTTTTTTTAAAAAAAAAAAAAAACAAGTCCCAATTAAATTTATTAAAATATTAAAAATTAAAAAATTAGTTTTCTTTAATTTTCTTTTTTATTATTTAAATAGGATAGTATATTTATCATTTCACAATTTTTTTATTGAGAAATTAGATGAAAATATATAGAAATTATGGTTTGCGCAAGTAAATGTGTAATTAATGATGAAAATGCCAAACGAAAAAGGTAGAGACGTTTTTCACAATAATAGTAAAAGGTATGGACATTACGTGCTAATTACCTTTTTAATAATTTATTTGGGACTTATTTGTATTTTTTTAAAATTCAGGACTATGATTGCAATTTTTTTCTTTTTGTTTTATTTAAAAAGAATGGCATATTCGTCATTTCACAATTTTTTATTGAGAAAATGGATTAAAATAGCCTTTTTGTGCAATGAAATGTGGAAATTAAGGTGAAAATGTCAACAAAAAAAAAAAGATAAGAACGTTTTCAACAATAATAATGAAAGGTGTGGATGTTATGTAATTACCCTTTCAAAATAATATATTTTGTCAAGCTCTGTTTTCTTCTTATTTTTCACACTTCTTATTTTTTGTTCAGATTATAAAATTATTTTTTGTCTCAATAAAGTCAAATTTCCCTCTTTTTTTATAAAATAATTACGTATCACTAAAAATAAGAAAGTTCAAAACCATTTTTTCTTCTCACTTTTCAGTTTTCCTATTTTAAGGTAAGATAAGAAAATTATTTATAGTATCAATAAAGTCAGCTTTTCCCTCATTTTGCATAAATAATTACGTATCAATAATACATTATGAAGATCAAAAACGTGACGAAAAAAGAGAAAAATATACTCTATACATCTAACATGGGACGTAGGAGGACCATCACGAAGCAAGATGGGACAATACATTATGCATGGGCCTCAATCACTACTACAATAATTGCCATACAAAAGGACACTAGATGGACCTACGTTTATACATAGAATCGTGCTATGTGTACAGGGCCGGCCCATGTGACCATGTAACAAACATTATAATCCACATACATAAGCACTTAAAATAGAGAGAGGGAGAGATTTTATGTGCATTCTAATGATTACATATGTTGAATACTTGTCCCCTTCGCATACTAAATGGGTCGAGTTGTTCTTCGATTCGCCGCGGCTTCATTCATGTGTGATTCGTACTCGTTTGAGATAAGCTATAGGTTGAGCCGACTCGTAGGTCAGGATTCACTAATTAGCTCTTCTTAAACTCGCAGATCGATTCGTTTTTTAGTTTATTGTCTCAATTTCTAAAAACGAGCTATCATAATTGATTCGTGGACTTGTGGACGGCATAGTTCAACCCATGAGGCCGATAAGCCAAGCGTTGTTTGTGGACGAAAGCCGATCTTGAGTTTTTAAGGGCTAACCCAACTCAGCTCGACCTATTGTCACCCATATATACTTCATACATGTATACAAGTTGATTTGTGTGAATTAACAAACGAATGTTAACTCAAACCATATTATCAATTTTGTGGCCTTGAACAAAAAGTGTAAAAGTGCAACCATTGATTTTGTGAAAGATAGAAGTAAAGAAGAACCAAATCAAATCAGACTGAACAAGAATTATCTGCTCTCGTTTGGTATCCAAGACTACACAAGGAATTGTTTCGTTTTTTTTTTTTTTTTTGAAGTGAAGTATTCGTTTTGATTTGGTTGTCATCTAGCCATACCTAGTCCATCCGTAACCGGTTTAATTATTTCAATATTTTAAAAAATTTTGAACTGCAAGTGATCTTAGAAATTGCACATTTATGATTCATAGAAATTATTGAGGTATGTCATGCGTTACTCAATAATAAAGCCCTACATTATTTTCCGAGTTTATTCAGTTTTTTATACAATTCCTTATTTATGAAATATATATTAAAAAGTTGGAGCCATAAAAAAAAAAAAAATTAATTAATTGTGAGAGGGAGGAAAACGTGAGAAAAAAGAAACAATAAAGTGTCATTATTAATAGGCAACGTGAAATGTGATTTTGTATAATGATGATTAGGACTTATAAAAGAAGAAATCCACAATGGAATTTTGGGTTTTCTTTTAAAATAAAAAATTGGTGCATTATTTTACTCATCATATCTCATATTCATTTTGTCTACTTTAATTCAATCTAATATATTAAGAGCCATTTTGTAAGATTTATGCTTTTAATTTTGCATTTTATAGAAGAGTTTTTGACTAAACTACACACATTCAACTTTTTTTATGGAGCGAGATTTACCTATTGTTGGTTCCTACATAAAATAAAATAAAAATAAAAAAAATTCTAACTTGAAAAGCACTTCTAGAAAATTATTATGCACATTCAAAAGTAGTTTTTTAGTCGTAAAAGTAACTTTTGACTTTTCAAAATTTTAACAAACGGACCCCAAACATATTAAGCAGTTTGGTGATATAAAAAAGAGACGAGAAGAAATGGTTACACCTAGCAATGGTAACAGAGCCAAGCGGTTGGTCGGGTCAGCCGTTCGGCTTGACAAAAACGAGCCCGTGCATCATTTAGACGAGCCGTTCGACGAGGGGCTCGTCTTTTTGCGAGCATATAATTTAATAAAAACAAATTAAAAAAGGTGACCAGAACGGTCACTGGATGATTGGACCAAACTTCAGCGACCGTTTTGGTCCTTTAATTTTTTTTTTCTTCATTTAATTTTTTCCTCCATAAATACCCCCATCCATTAAAACATTTTTTTCCCACCAAACTCACTATTTCATTATCTACTCTACTTTCTACAATTTATTTACAAATCATTATCATCATTCTATATAATCTATATTCTATACTCTTCTACATTTTATTTTTACATTGTGAAGTTATAATGTTGATTTTACAATTTATTTTCTACACTACCACATAATATTCATTCACTTCTAAATTCTTCTTCAACTCTTCATTCACAAATGGATTCATAATTATTTGTTGAAAACTTGTTCGGTGTCGGAGGCGAAACACCTGTCCAAAATCAATTTGGAAATGAATTTACCAGTCTTAATAAATTACACATTCCAGAAAATATTCAAGATTTTGACATTCATGAAGGTAGTCATCCAATTGATTTGGATGACATTGATGTTGATGTTAGTCAGATGGCATTGATGTTGATGCTAGTCATCCAATTGATTTGGAAGACGATGAAGAACATGCAGTAGATATTCCCAATGTCAGAGGGGAGAAAAAAGCGAAGAAGCACGCAAAATGTTGAGACCATTTTAAATTGGTTCAAACTGGTCATATGATCGATTGAGGTCTAGAAACCAATGTAGTATATAAATACTGTCAACAACGATTGGTAGGCAAAAGGCATTAGAATCACTCACCTCAACCTTCACTACAAAACATGTGCGGCCAAACATGAGCTTCTTCCAGCTGGTCAAACGCAACTACAATTTGGTAGTCTAGGCACCGGAGCTACTACTACGGCACTTTCTACGTAGATATATTCGGAGGAGAAATCTCGAACGGGAATTATGAAGTTCGTTGCCGCGATGGAGTTGCCACTAGTAATAGCAGACAATCAACATTTCGTTAACTACGTAAACAATATCTTCAACCGATGTACGTTGGGATAAGTAGAAATACTCTTCGTTCTGATACAATTCAATATTTTCTTAATTCAAAGAAACTATTAATTACGGATTTAGAAAAATATGGGGGTGTGATATCGTTAACTTCGGATATGTTGGAAGAGATTAATAAAAGAAGTTACATAGTTGTAACTGCACACTATATAGACTCACTTTAGGTCTTGCATAAAAAAATTATTGCTTTTAAAATTATTGAGTACCCATACAATGCTAACATTATATTTAATACTATTATGAACATTATTAGAAAATATAAATGCGAGAGTAAAATTCGATCTTTTACGTTCGATAAAGCTAGTGTAAATAAGCATGTTATCATAGGTACTTCAACCTGATTTCGGTGGTTATTTATTTTATATTCGATGTGTTTCCCATATTTTTAATTTAATAGTACAAGACGGTTTAAAACATATTAATGATGAAATTCAACGAATTAGGAATGCACTAATCTATATCACGATTGCACATAGTAAAAAACAAGCATTTGAAAAAATTTGTAGCGAAGCTAGGGTGCGCAAACAAAAACCTTTATTAGTGACGTATGA
Source organism: Fraxinus excelsior (assembly GCA_019097785.1). NCBI lineage: Eukaryota > Viridiplantae > Streptophyta > Magnoliopsida > Lamiales > Oleaceae > Fraxinus > Fraxinus excelsior. The sequence continues at coordinate 10,502,250 of CM032639.1, read as the reverse complement.
TATAGATGAAACTCCACGTACTTATTATTAACATCGTGTGAAGGTTTCGAACAATTAATTACTAAATTTTATAACAATAGGCTTATGATAGACGACGACAATACTATTTTAAATGAGCACGATTGGCTTTTAGTTTTTAAAATTAAAGAACAAATTGATAAATTTTTGTAATTCTACAAATATTTTGTTAGACGTTTATCATCCTACTAGTTGTATGGTACTTGAACATCTGTATATAATTGCTGAGGTTTTTCATATATTGAAAAATGACCCCGATTTTAGTGGGAAGTTATATTTTCCATGGAATTAAAATTTAGAAAATATTGGAAAGATTTGCCCATGTTATTTTCTTTAACATGCGTCATGGACTACTGATATAATTTATCAGGTACTAAATTTGTTATTGATCAAAGGGAAAATTGCAGCTCCGATCCCAAACCTTTCAGTTTGTTGCAGATTACACCTAAACCTTTAATTTTTGCGGCCAAAGTCTCAAACATTTATATGTAATTGTAGTGTCAGTCTCAAACCTTTAATTTTTCGGTCGAAGTCCCAAATTTTTATATGTAATTGCAGCGTCGGTCCCAAACCTTTCATTTTTGTTGCGGATTACAGTAAAACCGTTTATTCCGTTCATAAAACCATTAGTCAACGTTGGAATGGTAATTTTGACTCAAAAAAATTGCAGCTCTAATCCCAAACCTTTCATTTTTGTTGCGGATTACACCGAAACATTTAATTTTGCGGCCGAAGTCCCAACCTTTATATGTAATTGCAACGTTGGTCCATTTCACGCATTTCGTCCATAAAATCGCCAATCAACGTTGAAACAATAATTTTGACTCAAATGACAACGTAATTGATTGCAAAATTGTCAAAACAAGCTATCCAAATAAAAATATTTGTATTCTTCAAATCTTTCAATCTTTTCATAGCAACAACATTCTCATAATCGATAACAGTCCGATCCGATTTGTTATAATAATCGAATCAGTAAATTATTTTTATGGCATGTTATTTGTCACTAAAATAAATAAATGAAAAAATAAAAATAAATAAACTGAATTTGGTACTATAATTTGTATGTATTATTAAATAATTTTTAGATTGATTAAAATTTTAAAATAAGAAAATATATTTTTATTTATTTTTATGCCTAGATTTTGTCTAAACTCGTTTAACCGGAAACATTCACTCATCGCAATGTATTACGCTTTTTAGAACACCGTATACACACAGACTGACTTTTTAAAAATTATTAATTTTTTTTCTTATTTTAATATTATTTTTAATTTATAATCTATCTAAAAATTATTTAATCATACATACAAATTATAGTACCACATACAATTTATTTATTTTTATTTATTTATTTTAGTGACAATAACATGCCATAAAAATAATTTACCGATTCGATTATTATAACAAATCAGATCGGATTGTTATCGATTATGAGAATGTCGTTGCTATGAAAAGATTGAAAGATTTGAAAAAAGACAAACATTTTTGTTTGGATAGCTTGTTTTGACAATTTTGCCCATCAATTACGTTGTCATTTCAGTCAAAATTATTGTTTCAACGTTGATTGACGATTTTATGGACGAAATGCGCGAAATGGACCAACGTTGCAATTACATATAAAGGTTTGGGACTTCGACCGCAAAATTAAAAGTTTGGGTGTAATCCGCAATAAAAATGAAAGGTTTGGGATCAGAGCTGCAATTTTTTCGAGTCAAAATTACTGTTCCAATGTTGACTAACGGTTTTATGAACGGAATGAACGGTTTTACTGTAATCCACAACAAAAATGAAAGGTTTGGGACCGACGCTGCAATTACATATAAAGATTTGGGACTTCGATTGATAAATTAAAGGTTTGGGACTGACACTGCAATTACATATAAAAGTTTGGGACTTCGGCCGCAAAAATTAAAGGTTTGGGACCGGGGCTACAATTTTCCCTTGATCAAATTTCAAAATACTTTAACTTTTAACGTACCTATTATTTATAATAATTTGGAACAAATTGTATGCGAAATGTACAAATTATATGCTTCACGAATGAGTAAATATATTACTCGTGTACCTTCCGACTCTACAATTACTCCTCCCACTAATATATGAGATGACGATGCTGAATTTTTAAATTTGTTCCAAGGCATGAACTCATATAGATTTGATTCAACTTTAACTGCATATGCATTAGGTTCCTCTGGTAGTAATAGTAGTTTGTCTTCCACTGCATGTACTAGTAGTAATCAAAATGCGTTGTCTGCTGAATTAATTGATTACTTTAATCATATGCCTAGTAACAATGCAATTAGGAAAAATTCAGAAGATGTAATTGATTTCTGGCGAAAGTATGAACGCCGATGACCAGTAGTTTCTATCATGGCAAAAGATCTATTAACACCACCGATTAGCACTATAGCTTCGTAGTCTGCTTTTAGTGCAGGGAACAGTGTTCTTTCCGAGATCAGAAGTCGACTAAAAGAAGATATTTTGGAAACATTAATGTGCGTGGAGGATTGGGAAGATGCTCATTATCGACTGCAAGATAAATATGTCGAGATTTTATGTAGTCAAATAAGTGATATTTAATTTAACCATATTCATCACAAAAATTTATTTTAATACTTTTATAATTTTTAAAAAAATTGTACACGTAACGAGTTGTTCGTGTACAATATTAAATCCGCCTACTCGAAAATTAATATTGAACCATTTTGGGTGAGCTCCGAGCACGAGCCGAGCTCGCCCAAAATGAGATGGGACGGGACGGGACAAAACGAGCTGAGTCCAACAAGAGCCACGAGCTCGTGTGGGCAAGAGCGGAGCCACCCCTAGTTACACTCCAAGGCCTATCATTATTGTAGATTAACTTTATTTTTTCTCTTATTATAAACAAAGAAATTTCCTTTTTGGTTATGCTACAAGTAATAACCCTTTACCTAAAGAATAATCATTTACTTTTTCCTATAAAGAAAGTTCATTATTCCCTGGTATCAAAATTCCTTGATCCTTTTTTTTCCAGAGAATAATATACTCATTTCGTCCCATAAAGATAAACTTATTTTTATTTTTATATAAATTAAGAAAATATATTTAATATAGTTGGAAATATAAATTTTTTACACTTTCCCTAGTATAACATTACAAATAATGATTTAAATGAGAGTAATTCATATTTTTTGATAACATATTAAAAAATTAACATGTCAAGTATAATTTTAATAAGAAAAGTAGTCTATAATTTAGAACATACGAAAACAATAAAACAAGTTTATCTTTAAAGGACGAAATGAGTATATAGTATCACTAATATGTAATATCAATGTTTAATTCATGATTGATCTAGTTAAAAAAGTTGATAAATAATATTTTATCAAAATTTTCTAAAATGTGATTTTAACAAAATCAAATAAAAACTTAACCCATGTTTGGTGCACATTAAATTTTTCATTCTTATTATTCTATTCATTTTCAATCACACATTTTTTAATAAAATAATATTTTTTTATCATATCAATAATTTTTCTTTCTTTTTCAATCACACATTTTTCATTAATCTACTATTTCAAAATACATTATTCCAAAATAATGTGGCTCAAACGCACCCTTAGTAGCAATTTAAAAAGTGTTGGGGAAAAAAATATGTTTTTTTTAAAAAAAAATTGTCTAATCATGTGCGATCCCATTGTATAACTAAAAAATAATGTAAAATAAGATGAATATGATGATTGATGGTGCGAGGACGACGTGAAGACAGGGAGACTCAATCAATACTACAATAATTTCCATGGAAGATGGCACATTGTGGACCCACGTACACAGACGGTCCAAATATATACACACATATACATATAGAAAGAGAAAGAGAAAGAGAAGAGAGAGACTAGGACTGTAGGAGAGTATATACGTGTAGAGAGAGAAAGAGAAAGAATAGGAGAGATTTTGTGTCCATACTAATGATTGCTAGTGTTGGGAGACTTGTCCCCTTCAAATACTGCAACTATTTGTCCCCCACGCATGTTATCAGCCGTGACAATTAAATTATAATTTAACTAATTATAAGTCTAATGACCTTTTCAGAAGAGATTAAAATCAGATTAAAATTAAAAAAAATTGGTCATTATTGTTAATTTTTATTAAACGAGTGAAATCCAATAATAGTTATATTTTCAATTGAAATTGAAATTTAAGCGGTACCAAACAAACCTATAGAAATGTAATTCGGCCTCAACATTATATTCCAATTAAAATAATTATTCCCTTCAACCAATTTATATATGATGACTTTTTCTATTTTCTCGTCTCAATTATATAGTCCTGCTTCTTTATTGAAAATGTTCTATTTGTTCATTTATTAATATATTCTTATTTAATTTGACTAATCGTTCAATATCTTTACTACTTTCAACAATAACCTACTACTAAAGGTTGATAATTAAATAAAGGTAAACAAGAAAAGTTTTTGATAAAAAATTATTTTCCAGTAACATTAAATAAGATTCATTAATCCGTGTGAAGAACAAAATTAGGAGGGTGTTTTGGTGTAGATTAAAATCAGATTTTAAGTAGATTATAATAGAAGTTTTTGAAATATGTGATTGAAAATATGTGAGACCCATGAAAGATGTGATTGATATTGATTGTTTGACTTTGACTCAAATTAAAATCTTACCCAAACGAGCCCTAGCATAGAATAGAGTAATATTTTTGCCGCTTTAAGCAAAAATCATCAAATTCAAACTATAAAATTGTTTATCACCTAGTTATTTGGGAATCATAAAAAGAATTGGATCATATCTAATTGAATCGAGACTAGTTAATTATCGTTCAATCAACTTCATTATTACATATAAAATTGTTTATAAGTATTCAATTTGGTAGGTACGATACATGTTGTCCACCGATAATGTGACAACATGTGGTGGACAACATATTTTCTATTAATAGTGGACAAAAGATTAGTTTTATTCAACTTGGTCGGATTCTTAGCGAAGTTAAAATCGAACTAAACAATTCAAAAATGAAGCCCTCTATTATTGGGCAAATAACAAGTACTACTTGACCAGCCTAACCATGCGCGCATCGCGTGCCCCCAAAACTACCCAGTTTAGGCGTTTAGCTTTTTCCACTTTATTTCCTCGTTGACTTTTCTGATGACCCTCACGTGGCCTCTTTCTCTCCCCTTTCGTTTTCACATTCTCGCGTGTGCTGCTCAACATTTAAATTCAATTTGGAGCCAATTAAAATTTATTTTAGCAAAAGTTATAAATTATTATGAATAAAAAAATTAGACATTTTAATGGATTTATAATTATTCACTACTCATTTTTATATATTTATAAATTAAATCGTTTATAAAAAAAATTTAAACGGAGGTCGATTAAAAACTGGAAAAAGAAATAATTAATTAAAATATAATTTTGCACCATTAGCCCCTATTTGATACACATTAAAATTTTAATTTTAATTTTTCTATTCATTTTCAACCACACATTTTTCAATAAAATACTATTTTCCATCACATCAATAATTTTTCATTCTTTTTCAATCACACATTTTCTATCAATCTACTATTTCAAAATGCATTTTTCCAAAATAATATGGCCCAAACACGCCCTTAGTTACACTATAGTCTTTGCGGATATAAAAACAAAAATTTATCAACAACAAATCAGAGTTGTCAACAATCAATTGCTTATTCACAAAGAAAATAAAACTTTTAAGAAAAATATATCAACCAGTAGACAATTTATCTGGCCGGTTTATTTGATTTTTTTTTAAAAGTTTTTCTTATTTTGGAAAAACGTACTAAGACCATTTTCCTCTTTATCCAATTTTCTTATTTAGGAATTTTTTTTGGTTAAAAAAGAATTTCTACAGCGATAGTCTTTTTTAAATACTCAATTTATTTTATTAAGGTACATAAGTATTAGAAATTGTACAAAGTAGTACTTGCTTCTAGAGTAAGCCTATGTCTGTTCGGATTAAAATCTTATTTTAATTCAAATCAAAGTCAAACAATCAATATTAACCACATCTTTCATGAATTTTACAACTTTTCAACCACACATTTCAAGAACATTTATTACAATCTACTAAATACTGTTTGAGAATCTGTTTGAACTCCATTTTTTTTTTTTTGTTCAAAATACATTTAGGAATAGTATTTCAATGAAAAATGTGTTGTTAAAAAATAAGAGAAATTTTTTTGAATTTAGTTGAAAAATATATGGTTGAAAATAAAAAAGAGAAAATTGTATTTTGAAAATAATGAGAAGGCTAATTTTGGGGAGTAAAAGATAATATTTCAATGGACACGTGTTATGTTTTAGGGGGTGGTGAGTTGGCATACAGTTTAGCAGACAGTAATAATAAATGAAAAGCGTGAAAATTAGGGTGACCGGCAGTTACCTGTTAAGACGCGTCGTCAAAGGCAGCAAATGTCACGCTTTTAGGATTATTGCAATTATTGAAAGTGATGCAGCCTTTAATGATGACAATAATATTACTTTGAAAAGGAGAAGAAAAAGGAACTGTATGGTGGCATGAATTATGAGAAAACAGACAGTGACCTTAAAAAAAACCTCAAATAATTCCCCCGTGCCGGCTAATACTATTCGCACGCTTTTGACAAAGATAAGGTCTCTCAGGGTATGTTTGGTGACAGGTGAAATACAGGAATATGCGTAGCAGAATTTGTCAATTATTGTTCAATTATTTGTAGTTGAAACAAAATTTTGAGGACAATTATACTTATTAATTACTATTTCCACTTATAATTAGAGATGGCAAACGGACTGAACGACTTGTCGGCTCGTGAAAACACAAGCGGCGAGCCGCTCGGGCTCGTCATTTGACGAGCCCGAGCCAAGCCCAGGAGCTCGGCTCGTGAAAAAATTAAAGAAAAATAAAAAGACTGAACGAAGTAGGAAAAAAAAATTTAAAAAGCTCGTGGGCCGAGCCGAGCAAATGAGCCAGGAGCCTGGTGGCTCGTGGGTGGCCCATTGCCATCACTGAGTTATAATGAAAATTTGCACACCAAACAAAGCCTAGTGTGAGATTATGAAAAAGTTTTCAGGTTTAGCTACAGAAAATGGTTGGCTTTTCTTGGACTAATAAAAAAGCAATCGGATTCGATTTGACCTGTGCCTGCGCTAAGCATCATTGGTCAAATCTCATGCTTATCTCTTACTTTATTATTCACTTATTATTCCATTTAATCCACTTGCCCAAACTCCCAGGTTGTTTATGTTATATCCAATCGTTTACAGACACGCGTCTATCTGACGTTTATTTTAAATGGTACAATACAACCAACTCTCTATACAACTTTTTTCAATTACCTTTTTGCCATAATTTTTTCTTTTTCTTTTTTTGTTGGGAGGAATGAGTTTCAACGAAAGAATGTATGATTAAAAAATAATTTTTTTAAAAAAATTTTGTATGAAAATATTTTATTGTTAAAATATATGATTGAAAATTATAAAAATAATGAGAAAATATGAAAAATATTTTATTGTAAGAATATATAGTTCAAAATGATTATAAAAAAAATAAGAAATAGTGATTGGCGGCTAATTTACTTGGTCAAAACTCGTCGTATCACTCATTTTCTTGTCATGCCAGTATGGGACGAAAACGTTGCAAGTAGAATACTAGAATTAGAGAGCACGTTTGGCATGATTTTAAAATTTTACTTGTAATATATTTTAATATCAGAATGTGTGATTAAAAATAATTTTTTTTAAAAAAAATTAAATAATAGTAGACAAACATGGACTATGATTCGTCAAACTATTTTTATTTATATATTTCGTAAAATCAAGAAGTATTACATAATTTTCACAATTTATTTTTATTTCTACATATTATATAATCAAAATTGATTATACAGAGACCGTGTTTGATTCACATTTTTTTTCCAAAATATATTTTTCTCTCTTCTTTTAAACCTCACGTCCTTTAATAAAATAATATTACACATAACTTAAAAAAATTTCATTTATTTTAATCACATATTTTTCATTAATCTACCATTTCAACATGTATTCCACACCAAAAATTGAGGTCAAAGAGGCCCACAATTTTCAAACATGTTTTTATTTTTTATTTATAAATTAACTAAACATTTATGTTTGAATAGAAGAATTGAATATTATTACATATTTAAGGTCCCCCAAAATCTCGTTGGTGGGACCTCTGCTACCCTATGAAATAAAATAGGACTTTCACGTGTGTTCTTGTCAACATGAGTATGTCGGTCAAAGGAACAATTATGCTAATTATAGCTTAAATTCCTTAAAACAAAATTAATTCTAGAAGATAATAATAATTATTGCTTAAAAAATCAAAAGAAAAGTTGAAAAAGAGAAGGAAAAAAGGACTTGTCACCTGATTTATGTGTTTGGTCTACTGCTACCACTACTTTTCCTATTTTTCTTTCTCATTAATTAATTATTAAACTACAAATACTTGGAACTCACGATTATTTTTCTATGACGGAATTTGTTTATTTTTTCAACGAAATCTAACACATGAGGAGATTTAAATATCGTGATGAGTTTACTCGATCTAAAGATTTAATTTTTAAGATGGGTCTTAATATTAATTAATTTTATAATCAATAGATTGGGTAGAACTAAAATCTGTCTATAAAGACTCTTTTGGATGCTTTTAATCAGAAATCCCTCTTCAGTTTCTCTCTCTAGGATGAAAGATGGAGTTGCGTTTAAGCTTAGGAGATTCATCAAAACCTGTTGAATTCTTGACTCAGAACAGTGCCTCAGAACAGCAAAATCCCATCAAGAAAAATGGTTTCAATTTCTGCATGGAGTTGGGTCTGAACACAAATGGTGGAAATCAAGAAAATAAATCGCACGAAAGAGATGGTGGAGGCGATGATACTTCCGAAGATACAAGGGAGGATTTCATGGAGAATACTCCGATTCAGCTTGATCTACTTCCTCGTGCTCCTGTCCCTCGTCGAACTTCGTCTCACCTTCAACACCTTCCATGGTCTTCCGATAACGGTAATCGGAATTTTTTTTTTTTTTAATTTGGTTTCTTCAATAAGTACATCTGATTTTAGTATTTTATTGTGTTTATTTTCTGCGTAAATTTTTATTATTGTTTTGTAAATCTTTTTCTGGTTCTTGTTTTAAATTACCCAGGGAGTTCGGAGAATGGTTCAATATCGGGCAACGTTGGGCTGCTAGCAGCGGCGAGGGGGTTGGAGGTGAACAGGCCGCCTGCGGAGGAGGTTTCGTCCGCAAACAGTGTGGGGTCACCCTTTCAGATGGATTTTGGCATGTATACAAATACACATGCTGGAAATGAAAACCTTGGAGGAAACGACGTCGTAGAGACCGAAAGAGTATTGTCATCTAGGGCCAGTGATGACGATGAAAACGGCTTTAACACAAGAAAGAAGCTCAGATTATCTAAAGAACAGTCTGCTTTTCTTGAAGAAAGCTTCAAAGAACACAGCACCCTTAATCCTGTGAGTACAAATTATTCATACAAATGAAGAAATTTTCTTTTCAGATTTGTTTTGACTTTCATTTGGATTGTGCAGAAACAAAAGCTAGCACTCGCAAAGCAGCTCAATCTTAGGCCTAGACAGGTTGAAGTCTGGTTTCAAAACAGAAGAGCAAGGTCTGTTTTGTACTAATTTAGGCCCTTGTTATGTATTATTCAGTGAGTGCACCTGGACGTTAATCCCGGATTATTGATGCATTTATGTGTGTATTTATGCAGAACAAAGTTGAAACAAACAGAAGTTGATTGTGAGTATTTGAAGAGGTGTTGTGAGACACTAACTGAAGAAAACAGAAGGCTACACAAAGAGTTGCAAGAATTGAGGGCTCTCAAGACTTCAAATCCTTTCTGTAATCAACTCCCAGCCACCACACTCACCATGTGCCCCTCTTGTGAACGTGTAGCCACCACTTCCGCCGCCGCCACAAATGCTAGAACCAACACTATTGACTCCACAACAAAACCCATAAATCCATTTCCTTTATCAAGACCAAGGTTTTACCCTTTCTCCCAAACACCACCGCCTGCCCCACACCACCACCACCACCAGTCTGCAGCGTCATAAATACAATGGAAAAATTAGAATTTCTATGTGAATTCTGTAGATACTGAAATATGTTGTTGTTGGATGGGGCTTTGTTTGATGTTTTAAGGGTGTTAAAAAATCCACTTATGAGCATTTTTTTAGCTCATATTATGTGAATTTTGTGGAAAAAAATACAAGTATTAAAAAAAAAAAAAGGTTAGTCTGGTAAGGAAAAGGTGTAGCCCTTATTTTCTTTCATTTTCTTGGAACATATAAATTATAAAAGGAATTATTCCAAATTATGTTTATTCAATTTTATTGGATTATTGCCTTTTATTCTATTAGTTTATTGCCATTCTTACATCCTTAATAGTAATATTGGCTTACAAATAATTTAATTCGAAATTTGATTTCGTATGTGACATGCTAGTGCAATTCATACTCTACATAAATCAAACCAAGATTAAGTTTTTGTTTGGTCCTCGATATTTTTAAAATACATTTTGCTCTTTTATTTTTAATCACATATTATTCAATTAAATGATATTATATGAAAATTTAAAAAAAAAAATCGTTAATCATATCGAAATACTATTTTAAAATGGATTTGGAGGTGGGGAAATGGGAACATACTTTAATTGAACAACGTGTAAAGAATAAAAAGAAGGGTTCTAAACGTAATTTATGGGTTGTCTGTTATTAATCAAAATTTCCACATGAAGTCCTCAACCTACAGGGGGTTGAACAAGGTGGTGTAATTATAACTTTTCATTTTCAAGTGGGTTTTTAGCAAGGTAATCATAACTTTTCATTTCGTAGCAAGCTTTGGTTTCCGCTCAACGAATAAAAAGTCAAATTTCATTAAAATGACAATCATTACCTGATTTCAATATAAAAGAAAATAAAAAAAAAAATTGCATCCTAAATTTCCGATAACAAGCATCATTTGGGAGTTGGGAGTTATCATAGACACAAAATGAAAAAAACCAAGGACACGCTTGGAAAATGCGAAAAACAAGTTTTGGGTGAGTCGAGAGAGACGTAAGAGGTGGAAAAAGAGACGAGAGAAGAAGAGAAATCCAAGGGACAACGTGAAAAAAATTGAGGGAAAGCATGGAGGTGTAAGGTGCTAGTAGCCGGATCAGAATGTAAAAAATAATAATATCTAATACCGTTAATGCTATAACATCAGTTCATGAGGTATTACGTGATAGACACAATGAAAGTTGAAATTAAGCGACTCATTTAATTGTACTTTACATTAGTACCATCTAGACCAATGTTTTTTTTTGTTACATTAATTGTGCTAAACAACATTATTTAATGTAAAATACACAAAATTGAACAAGTCAAGTGCATTTTGACGATTAATCATCTTCAACCAACTTAGACATTTTTGAAAATTCAAGGATGACCTTTTCAAAAACTTGACCAAAAATCAACTTTCTAAAATCTATTAGTATTAGGTGAGGAGTGCTTAAGGGTGCATATTTCCAATGGAAAAATTTATTGGCTTGTCCCATGGTCCAAGGCATGCTTTAAGAAAAGGAGGTGTCAATTAGGTTCCTTTTTTCAATGATTTCATTCAAACCCCATTAATTGAAGGGTAGGGAAGGGCGTGTATGAATGAATCATTAATTTCTAGGACTGAGAGAATGGGGACAAAAGGTAGCGTATTCATGAAGATGTCTGCTAAAGTGTGATGCCCTTTATCAACACCAATTATTAGTGCACACAAACAAAACATTTCTAGTTATTCCATTCTTTTCCTCTACTTTTTGCATCATTCGTTCGATACTTTCACATCTTATGATCAAAATCGAGATTTTTAATACAATCGTGTTACACGTAACACACGTACATCATGTTTCCTAGTTATTCAATTCTTTTCCTCTACTTTTTGCATCGTTCTTTCAATACTTTCACATCTTATGATCAAATACAATCGTGATACACATACATCATATTTTACATCAAATTTGACATAATGTAAGTTGGTAGATTTTTGTACATTTTTTTTTTCAATCAATGACCAGATTTCCTACACACGGAGAATGTCAAAGATGATGTCAACCACAAGTGTACAAGAAGCATAATTCTTTTTTAGACAATGCTATGGGTATATATTTACGTCCATAATGACAACATGTTTGACCCCTATGGGAGGAGTGCCGAGTTCACATAGCTATGTACCCATAGCATTGTTCTTCTTTCTAATATTAGAAGAATGATATATATCACTTAACAACCTCATTTAATTTATAAGGGCCTGTTTGACAGGAATTCTTCTTCTTATAATAGAGTTCCTTTATAAAATTAACTTGTGACGGTTTTTTCCAAAATCTCTTTTAGTCAAAGACAAAATACATTTAGAAAATTATTCAAATATATATAATTTTTTTTTTTTAATCTACAAATTTTTTTTGACATATTGAGGTCTCGTTCGGTAGGGATTAAAATCCAATTAAAATTGAAAATATGATCGTTATTGGTTCTCACTCGTCTAATAAAAGTCAACAATAACGACTAATTTTTCAATTTTAATTTGATTTTAATCCCTACCGAACGTGCCTTAAAAGTTTGAAACAAACCCTAAAGATATCATAATAGTAATATTTTTATGCCCTTGTCTTGTATAAAGTTGTATTCATATCAACGAATCTACTAAAATCTTACTTATAAATAAGATAATTTGTTTTAAAAGTAATTCTTGCTAGTTACTTAAAAGTAACTTTATTTGGTAGTAAACATAACCAAACATGGTGGAAGTTCCACGTAGGATCCTTGTCTAGTATTATGTAGGCTTCCAAATAAAAAAGACAACCACTTGACCATGATTAACCCAACAACTTACCACCAATTTATGATAGGTGTCACATGCATTGCCCTACCTTAGTTCATGATAGGGTCACATAACATGTGAATAGATTTTGATGATTTTAATAAGCAACCGACCATGGACCCACTCCATAATCCTTATTGGGAATTAAATACTTATCTACTTCCATTATTATATGTAATCCAATGATTTGTCATCCAAACAAACCATAATAACCAGAAATAATCAATGATATCAACTTCACATCTTTTCAAGTTGGGTTTTATTGTGCTTACTTTCAACCATTGAATTCAAAGATGGTGACAAATAGTACGTGGGTTGGTTGTCATCCTTTACGTGTTTAGTTAGTTGCGAATAAAGAGGGTCGAAATAAGAATTTTAATGAAATCGAAACGGGATAAGTTTATCTGTTAAAGTACGTTATTATATTACCGTGTTATCTTTTTAAATATTTCATAGTATAAATGAATAATATCATATGACAAAAGCAAGGATTTACATCATCAAGCATGCATGATTATCGTCAATGAATTTTATTTTAATCATTTATTATAATTATAAGCATCATGGATAGTAAATACAAATATATCTTAATGAAAATATCAAATATTGCTTGTCAAGGTTCTCAAAGGGAAAATAAGACATGAAAAGATGGCAAGATCGAGCCTCGGTCAAACCTTACAAATTTAAGCGTAATAAAATGTTTTCCTTATTTTTAATATTATTTTAAAGTTATTAATAATAAATTTTTTTATTTAAATATTAATTTAACTTTAAAAAATCGAATTAGAAAAACTGAAGGTGTACGCCTTTTGATGCCTAGGCCCGCATTATGGGCGAATGGCGATCAAAATAGTGTGAATGTCCTTTGGGGGTGGTCGAGTTGATGGAGCAGGTGAACGAGAAATCGAAACTCACGAGTTCGAATTTCCTGTCAACACTTTCTTGATCGAGTTCGTCGCACCGAACTTACTTAATGCAATTTATCTCTCTTTTGTGATTTGTGGGTTACTGCACATGAAGCGAGATTTACCTAATGCGCACTCACAAGTAGCAGCCGTTGGTTCTTACGTCAACAAAAAAATAATAATAAATATAGTGTGAATGTCTTTTACATAAGGGTGCCTTCTCACGCTTCATGCCCTGATCTTTCATTTTCCTATAACTATGTCAACAAGTCAAGTCGAGTCGAGCCGAAAAAAAATCTTGGGCTCGGTTCGAGCTTTTTTTGGCCCGAGCCGAGCCCGGTCAAAAAAAATAAGGCTCGGCCCGAGCTTTCGGTCCGAGCCGAGCCGAACCCGGGCCGACTCGATTTTTTTGTTTTTTTAATGTCAAATCTATATTTTTTACTTAAAAAATTTAAAATTTGTGCGATTTATACGTATTATAAATTAAAGAAAATAAGCTCGGGCTCGACTCGAGCTTTTTGTACCGAGCTTTTTTGGGCCCGAGCCAAGCCGAGTAAAGCCCCGTTTGGTAGAAGTTAAAATAAGTTTCTTAGTAAATTTTAATAAAAATTGATAAAATGTGTAGTTGAAAAGTTGTGTGTCCCATGATGTGTCGCTAAAATTAATTGTTAATTTTGACTTAAGATTTTAATTAAATTTTAATCCAAACCAAACGGGGGTTTGATATGTATTATTTTAATTATTAAATAATTTTTAAAATGATTAAAAATTTAAAATAATATTAAAAATAAGAAAACGTTTTTTAAGCTTGAGCCTCCCCTAAATCGCTTAATCTCGTAAAGTTTGAAACTTATTCTCCATGTACAGTCACACTTTATGCTTTTTGAAACACTGATTTTAATAAATTTACGATGCCTAATCAACTCATTCTACGAGAAAGAAAGTAACGTCGTCTTTAAATTTATGATAGGAAAATGCTATTTGTAAATCAAGGTTGACACCCCCGGTGTACAGACTTCCTAACAGGAGAGGGGGCCCACAACCAATAAAAAAATAGTGGGCCCCCTCTTGTGAGGGGGGTTTGTACATCGAGGTGTCAATTTCGATGTTCAAATAGCATGATCATTTATGATAAGATGATTTTTTGACATCTCGATGTACAAATAGTATGATCCTTTATGATAAGGTGATTCCACGACAGGTTATTGGTTTAAACTATTCACACAATACAATTGGATCATATTAAATCACCATACAGTAGACGAGCATTCAATTTTCTTGACTTTCTCTACTTGCCCAGTTGCCCTTCCGAGTTTGGACCTTTGGTCCGCTTAAATGTGCATTCAAACTATTTTTACCTTCAATTTAGTAGGTCGGGAAAGGTCTTATATACGAAATTTGTAAATAAACTACAATAAATTTTAATTAGAACCTTTTATATTGTGTAAATTTTATTTAAAAATTACAATAATTAGAAAATGAACAGTTCGAACCTAAGGCCCACCAGATGGCATTTTCCATTCTAACACGTAATTGGTAGTGAAGTTGAAGGAAAAGTTGATTGACCAAAAGAAACATTTCAACCTTCGTTCTCATGATCTTATCCTTGAATCTTTTAAAATAATAATGATTTGAGGTATAAAATTGAGATAATAACAAACTTGCATTTCAAAATTGGGTCTTTGTGGGTGTGGTTGGTGGACTCATTATATGCATATTTACATAGTTTCCTTAGTTATGTGTATATATATATATATATATATATATATATATATATATATATATATATATATATACATGGGTTGTGTTTGGTTGCAGGGATAGTAATTAAATCGAGTGAAATAAATGATAAATGGGAAGAAAATTTATATTTCTTTGTTTGGTTTTAGAAGAAATTCGCTAGGTACGAAAATGAGTAAAATAAAAATTCAAAGTCAATATATCACAGAGATTTTGAAGGTGCGAAGAGTTAAGCATGCTATGTTGGAAGTAGTCTGCGTTGGCCTCCTACATGTGAAGCTCAAAGGCAAATAAAGCTCAATAGTATGAGGCAAGTGTTATACTAGAAGCTCGGGCAAAAAGTAGTCTGCGATGGCCTAAACGCTTTTTTTTTTCCAATTTCTAAATGATTGAATTTTTTCCTCCTCTCATTCTTCTTCCTTGGACACTTTATTATTATTTTCCTTTTTCTAAAATTCTTTTATTTGACTTTGACTTATTAATTTTTTTATTTTTTAAAAAAACTTTTCTTTTGACTTTACTTTCAAGTTTTTCAAAGATTATCTTTACAAAGTTATGGTGCAATCTAGTATGATCCCGTGACTCGTTATTTTGTTGCAAACTCCAAAAGTATGTATGAATTTTTTATAAATTTATTAAGTATGACTTGTCTGTTGAAAATTGAAACTATGAAAAATATTCTAACTTTTCTATTTCGAAAACTTGAAAATTGTATAATTGATTAATGTTAAGAAATATTAAAGCCATGTTTGTTTGTCATTTTCTTTCTCATTTTTAGAAGAAATTAGACTGTTGGTGGCCCCACCAAACCCTTTTTTGACTGACATCTCACATTTTCATTGCAGGCTTTCAACAGTCAAAAAACTCATTATAATATGGACAAAATGGCAAACAAACAATGGCTAAGTAAATATAATATTTTATAATTTTAGATGTTTGATATGTATTATTTTAATTAAAATATTTTTTAAAAATGATTAAAAATTCAAAGTAATATTTAAAATAAGAAAATATTTTTTTACGCCCAAGCCTTGCCTAGGCTGGTTTAACCTCGTAAAACTTGAAACTTCGCATCCACATCTAACCACACTTTACGCTTTTTAGAACAGTGATATGAGGACAACGTCATGTGCAAAACATTGAGTTATATCGGATCAAACTCTCGTTGGAATAAGAGATGTCTTATAGGATTATCTAACAAATTTTTATATTGGAGGAAACCTCTTCAATAGAAACATAAGCGGTGAGCAGTTGTCCATGACCTACAAGTGCGAAATGGGTTAGGATTGAGTTGACAAGGCTTGGTTGACCTCACACTTATTTCACCCTATTCAAGTTGGTCGACTGGTCCAGAGAGATGTATTGTGCTAGACTACTTTTTTTTTTTTTTTTTTTTGACAATAGGTCTAATATTACTATTTTGGAGAAATTAATTAATAAAAAATATTTGTTAAGAGTAAGTGAATTAAGCAGGTTAATTAATAAAATGCACCAAACATGGCCTAATACCTTTAACTATTTTACCTTAATGAAGATTAATGGCATGCAGTGAAAAGGAAATGGTCAAAATCTGACAAGACGAATGCAATCTACACAAAATCTGATTATTTGAGCACAAATTTCAAACCGGGTATTGCTTTGTAAAAACTTAACCAATTTAATTATTTGGGAATTACTATCATAATGTGTTCTTTTAGGGTTTGACCCGATGCCTCAACATTTGGAAAGAGTCATATTCTAATGTTGGAAAAGGAGGAATCAAGTTTACTTTAGGGTAATTGGCAAAAAATAAATAAATAAAAGTTGTCATTGTTTGTTTGACGTTTGGACACTACGATAAATATTTCTTTACGCAAATCACCTCTACAACCTCATTATGTTCACTTGTTCCATCAAATTATCACGTGCATGACACTCGTGTGATTTGTCCAGGGGTAATCTGTTCAAGAATTTCTTTTTTATTTTATGCTGAGGTTACGACTTTATACCATTTTGCATTTAACAAATCTTAAAGTATTCATACATAAACCAAGGGTAATTTTTACTCTATAGTCTATACCAATGATGTTTTGGGACCATTTGTGTATAGTTCAGTCCATACCAATAAACCAAGGGGGATTTTTGCTCTATACCAATGGTAATTTGGATCCATTTGTCTATAGTTCAGAGCTCATACCAATAAACCAAGGAATTTGGTCAAAACTTGGTAATTTAGTTCATTTAAAACTTAAATGCTTGATTAGATAAAAGGTTGGTTATATTACCACCTCAATAAATAATACACCACAAATTTTTTATTTGCTTAAATAATAATGAGTAAAATGACATAAATATACTATCTATTATTCTCTCATATATTTATTCGTTTCACCACAAAATATATATAACTCATATTTAAAAATTAAAGGTACAAATGCAAAGAACCAAAGATTCAAAGATTCATATGTGCAATTAAGTGTTTTACCCTGATTCAATAGAAAAGAGTGGATTTCCCATCCCATCTGCAATATTGGCAAATATCATAACTCTTCCTTTTTCAAGATGTTGGATGGCTTGTTGTCTACTAGAGGTGGACATTTTTTAACGAGAATCGGTGGAATCGGATCGGAACTAAAAAGAACCGAACGATTTAGTTTTGGTTCCTTTATTAAATGGATCGATTTCGGGATCATGCGTTGAGAATCAATTTGGTTCTTGGCTATGCCTTAAGAAATAATAGTAAATTTGGTTTTCCATAGTTTCTCTTTTTGTTGGTATGTTGCACAAATATGCAGGAGATAATATAAACACTAGACCTTAAAATTATCTTGCGTTAAAATTTCGCTTTCCATACACTTCTTCTTCTTTCTTTTACGGTAAAACTTAATGGGTAACCAACATTTTAATCTAAATAATTCAAAAAAATTGCACAAAATTCCATAGGTTTAATGCAACCCCAATAGGAAAAAGTGTGTTTCTAGTTCAATCTTTCGTAAGAACTCAAATTTTCTCATTATTTTCAAAATAGTTGATTATCATAATCAAGATGTTCTCCTTGAAGATAATCTGATTATAAATACAAATTCAAATGAATAGAACGCATTCAATTTCATGATTATCTCAAATATTGTACACATGATTGACATTAATCCTAATATCTATTACACATATGTTAATCAAGAAGTGTTCTAGATTTATTGCGAGGCTCTCAACACTACAATAAGCAACTATATTTAATTGGTGATAATACAATCAAATAATAAAATTAAGCATGCAAAGATTAATACTAAAAAAAGAATTTAACTAACTACTGGTATTAAATTAAAAATAAGTAATAAAAATGTTTCATCTTAATCCAATACAAAATTAGCCTAGTATGTTGTTATATAAATTATACAAAAAGATTTGGAATAACATCACCTGGAATTGAAAAGAATGATTGGAAAGTGAAAAATCGATTTCTTTTTTGTTAATCTTCAATCCGGACTTTGAATTTTTAATCTTTTGTATTAATTGCCTTTGAACCACATGCTAGCCTCCTTCTTGTAGTGAAAAATAGGGAATCTTATGTGGTAACTGTTCTGGCCATCCCCTATTAAGTTAAATATATATTATGTTGGATTTGATTTTCATAAGAATTCGGATCAAATGAGGACGCTGGGCCGTTCAAGCCCATAAATGGCCACCACGTGCACATGCCATATGCTCTATTGCGAGAGCGCCGACAATTTACTTTGCTTTTGATAAATGCACACCAGAGTCCCACGTACGCGAAAAAATGCTTAAGCGGGGGCATCGTTATAAAATCTTACTTTTGTTCCTCAAATACGTTCTTCATTCATTTTAGCTCGTTTTTTTTTTTAAATCTTATCGGTCCTCCATCTTCCAATTCCTTACTTCTACTCCTCCTTTAATCATCGACATTAGGTCCGGATAAACAATTATCACTTTGCGATTTAGTCCCCAAACTTTGGATTAAGTCAATTTTAGCCAATTTTTTGTTCCTTTTGACTAATTTTATTGTTTTTTTATCGAGATGTACCTAATATACAAAATTAAGCATCAATTCATTTAAAATAACAATAATTACTCTAGTTTAACGACTGAAATAAGTGTACAAATTACTCTTATCAGAAATCAATGGTTCAATTTCTAAAATTCTCTTTAGTACTTGATTTGATTTGGTTCACTTCGGAATCGAATCGAACCGAATCGTGTCCACTCCTATTGTCTACCATGAGATTGAGCAACCACTGGGATGGAGAATGCACACCATTATTCTCCAAAGTCGACTGCAACACTATGGAGTTCATCACGGTTGCCGTTCATTTTGGTTATAATATGAATATTATCATTGTCAGCCAGCTTTCGAATGACAACAAATTAACTGCTATGACACACTTTCCCTTTTTATTTGTTAATTTATCTACTTCAGTTTGAGGCTCCTCAAATTCAGATGAGGAAGACCGTGTGCCTCTGGTGAATTAATTTAAGTATTTCATCAATGCCTTCTCATATTTGAAGGCCTGAGTGAATCGGAATTGATTTGATCGCTGTTAATATTCGGGAAAGGAGAAAGAGGGCGGGCTTGGGGTTAGGATCGTCGGGGGCCTATTATCGGAAAAATTAAAATGGGTGGAGCCGTGATTTAAGAAATAATATTTGTGGCGGCAATATAATTACCCTTTTAGTTAATATTGGATTAGAATTGTAATTGTAAATTTATTGTGGTATATTTATTGAAAACATGTTTTAGACCCTGTTTGGTAGGGATTAAAATCCAATTAAAATTGAAAATATGGCCGTTATTAGGTCTCACTCGTCTAATAAAAGTCAATAATAACGACTAGTTTTTCAATTTTAATCTAATTTTAATCCCTACGGAACGAGCCCTTAATTGTAATGTCATTATAATGTAGTGTAGTAAATAAATTTTTTTATGGTAATATAATTACCCTAGATAAAATTTAATTACCCTAGTTGAAATTATAATTTGATAAAAATGAATGATGGATAACAGGACAAGTAAAGTAGCAGTTGTGAGTCCTATTGAACGTGTAGTTAAAATTAATATTTGACTAAAAGTAAAATGTTTCCCAAACGTGCCATAAACTTTTGAAGGTTAGACAAACAAACCTGCCTTGGATTTATGAACGTTGAAATTCCCATCCAATATATCCCACATCGAATTGAAAGGAAACGTAAGAGAAAGTTGTGTAATATAAAATAATTGGGCCACAACTGAATTAGGCATACCTTTCTCGGCCTTTTGGCTAAGATCAAGTGTAGTATCTGTTCTTATCAGTTTAATATCTGATATGTGGGCTATTAGCCCACACGATATTAAATTAATTTTTTAAGGGGAAGGCTCACCAAGGTAGCTTGCTGCCTGGGCCTTTAGCGTCGCCCATGCGTTGCACTACTGCACGGGCCTGGTCGCACCCCGCCAAACCTAGTAAAAACCTTTCTTATGGGCTTTTAGGCTTACACCAGTGGGCTCATTAACTTGGTTTAGTATGAATGTGTACTTGAAATAGACAGGAAGATTAGAAGGGAAATAGCTGAAAAGTTTCGCAAATTTTCGCTTTTAAATGTATGAAAGTTTTACAATAATCAGAAAAATAGAAATACGTCATAAAGTTTAAATAACAGAGGGTTTATTATGGATACTTAAGTAGTGGAGTATTGATGCTTGTAATTTTATTAAATGATGATAAAATACAAATAAATGATGATAAAATACAAATAGAGAGTGAGTTCGATACTCGAAATGTAGAAAAACGAACTTATTCTCTTTAAAAATGTTAAAATAAAAGAGTCTATATAGCATTATTTTGTACAAATATTTTAAAATTCATTTGTTTTAAACTCGTTTTTAATCATACATCCTTTCAGTACACTAATTTTACATGTGAATTCATAACTTTTTCTTTATTTTTAAATATACATTCTCCACGAAAATCACTTTTCACAAAATTTATTATCAAATAATCTACGTCAGATCCTTTGCCTTTTTCTGATAAATGTACTGCATTACAAGCATATTCCCAACTGTTGTATCTCCAACTAAATCATTCTATCCAAGATTTGGTGAAAGAAATTTGGAATTTTAAACAATTAATTGAAATCGATTGCCTTAAAAGGTTCCCTGGAAAGATTTATTGATTCACTATCAGCAACTATCCTTCTATGCAGTGTTGCACATTATGCATCTTGAATGCAACTTAGCAGTCAAACATCTTCTGAAGCTGCTTCGCTTGTTCTTCAATCCGCAGCTGCAAGTTTCTTTGACTCTAAATCAGAGATGAAACGAAAAATGAGTAATGAATGAATGAAGCAAGTGGTGAAATAGCAAATGGCTATAGAACCGAACCTCCAATTGCTCGTGTAAATGCCTTTGGACGTCTATCTGTAGCCTTAGTGCTTCTACTATTTGCATCCCCCTGTGCATATTTCATACTCGTTAAACAGTGATATCTAAACTCTTCTTTTAACAAGATGAAAATAATCCATCTACAAGTGTGGGGTCGACCAAAATTAACGTAGTCCAACAAAATTGGGTTCCTTCAACATTTGTGACAAGGTTGGTTTCCTTGGAAGTATGTAAGGATGTAGTTTTGGATTAAATGGAATGGCTAAAAATCGTTCATGTAGTCGATTTCAAATTTATTGAATAAGAAAATAAGCAGAATATATATAGGATGTTATGAATCCACAATTGGATCTATATTTCTTTTCTATGATTCATCAGCAAGAATCTTGATTTTTGGAAGAATATTTATTGGATGTTAAACTTACGTTTCTACATCGAGTTGTGGGGTTGAATCGGTGCATATCAGTTTCTCACCTTTCCCTGCGTTATTGAAACAGATAAAACCATAAACCATTGTCAAAGAAATGAATAAATTATGCATACTAATTCAAATAAATATATCCCCCTCCCTAACACCTCAAGTTTTTAGATGAGGTTGTTCAAAGCCATTCACTATCAATGTAACTGATGTCTGCTAGTGGATCATGGTGCACGTGCAAGTGCAAGCAGAACGAAACTTCAGAAACTTTACAGATAGGAAGGCGACCAGTATCTATCTGTTCAAGTTTCGCTATATAGCCAGTACCTTTAGTAGATTCTGATATGTAGTGAGAAACACGATACTTCTGCAGAAATTCAACGAAAAAAAATTATATGAAAACACGAGATTTCTCTGGGTTGGTTAGTGCAGAATATATGTATAGTAGCTTGGCAAACCTGTAAATGGCTCTTAACATGAAATATTGTCAATCCATCACAATTCATTAGCTTAAGGATTCCCTTAGGTGTTGCCTCTGCACTCAGCCAATTCAACAGTATAATAATTAATGACTACATGAATTACAACAATTGCTTCAGATAAGTACTTATCTTACTTACTTTTGGCACCCCCAAGTCGAGTTACGCAGTTGATGAATTTCTTGTGAAGATCCTGAGTCCATCTTATCCGCGTTTTATTTTGCAAGGTTGGTTTTTGTGAAACAACATTGTTGGAAACAATAGATGTAATCCCTTTGCATCTACCTGGCTTCATAATCTGAGTGTCATAGGAATAATTCTTCAGTAAATATATTGCTTTATGAGCGAGGAAAATCAGTTATGAATCGAGGTAAACTAACTTACTCACTTCGAAATTTTTGTCGAAGCTTGAAAAAGAATGGCTCAAGCTTTGATTCTGCTGGAAGTGGGATCTAATGGACTTCTCCTGTAAGTTAAAGGCTTGATTACCATGAAAAGAAGATTGCACAAGGGGATGCAAAGTGTCTTTTTGTGGAAAACTGGCACCATCTTTTGGTGCTGATTCAAAATCATTCAAAGTATCATTGATCATCGACATTTGAGAACACGACGAGGTGTTGCCAACGTTATGAACATAACTTGGCGACTCAAACGGCCGGATGGAAACATCAACATCAGATAAATTATCCAAAGTCAGATTCTGCTTTTTAACGGAAGATTTTCGCGACTCAAGAGAAAAACCATCGACAGATTCAAAGCCATCCCGAAAATCAAACTGTCTATTGTTCATTTTTAGGCTACCTACGAGAACAACGAAAAGTAAGGCAGGCGAAGAATGAACTCGAAAGGATGGTGATTATCAAGTAAGTTTGTCTAACTGTATCATAGAAGAATCAATGCAAAATGACAAGATGACTCCAAGAAATAGAAGATTGAACCAATGAGAAAACTCTTTATAACAAGAAAAGGTGAAATCATGAGCTTTGTCTATGCTTTTTAAATTAATAATAAGGAAAGGATAGGGACGAAAAAACTCATAAGATACAGCCCAAAAGAGGACACTGACAGAGAAATAGGCAAAGATGCATATATTGATATATACTGATATAGCCATGAACCTGGTTAAGGCAAATTCCAATGAAGATAAAGCAATATAATTAAATCACAAACAGCTTATTTGCCAGTACTTATCAAGGTGGACTAATATAATTTAAATTAACTTTCATTTGTATCCTCTGATCTATGCAGATTCTTTAAGAAAGTAATGTTTTTGTCTGTTAAATAATATGAGATAGAATGTTGTCACGGTTGGGATATATGCCCAAATAATTATTTCGACTTGATTTTTTTTTTTTGAATAAGATGTGGATTTATATTCTACTTATTATTATTCATGAATCTAATATCTGAGGATAGAATAAAATTTACCTTGATCACTGCTATTATTATAAATCGAACACTTAAAGTAGTCTAGTGTAGAAACATTCAATTTATAAAGTGATCAAAAGATCAAAATTAATTGTTCACGACTAATAAATGAAGTCGGACACTTTATTTTGATAAGGTCGTGTTATCTTTATCGAAGTTTATCTTGAATTTGGTAATAAAGATAATGATGAGTTACCTGTATTGGACATGACCACATAGTTTAACAATCCTACTCTTATTTGTGATAGGATCACAATAAATTGTGAAGTGAAAAACACGACTAGTAAAATTATATAAATAATTAAAAATGATTAACTGGTCAAATAAGTCACTTATAATTATTTAACGATCGATGCTTTGTTAGAACCACATTTCAAGAGGAAATGATTGTCGAATGAAACAGGTTCCAATGATTTCAGTAGATATGAGAGTGCAGTTTCGATTGATAGTGAAAAGTCGAAATTAATTAATTAACCTTAACTTTGAGGGATTGTTCAATTGATCAGGTTTTGAGTTTGCTCCTCAATGGTCACCAGTTCGAGTCCCTTTAGGACCACCGAGGTGAGTACCCGACCGTAAACTTCAGGTCATGTGGAATTAGTCGTGGTGCGTGCAATCTGGCCCGAACATCTACGGTTATTAAAAAAAAATTTAATTAACCTTAGATGGTCAAGAGTTGATCGGTACAAAAATTAACTAATTGGAACATAAATAAATTGTGTTTGATCAAATCGTTTCGGTAGCTTCAAATTAAGAATCGTGGTTAAACTATAAGAGTTATAATTTAACAAGGAAACAAATTAAATGCCTGAAGTTAAATACACATATTAAGTGATTATTATGATTACCCAAATTATTGCAATGAATATGAACATGCATTTGGACTAGATACATTTCAATCGTTGATCATCAAATACCTAAATGGACACATTAAGTGATCTTTGAAAGGTTTGCATCAATTGGTTAATAAAGAATGACATGGGGAGAAGAAAAAGAAGTTTTCATTTTCCACATCAGTTTTGCCTTTATATCAGATTCTCACTTAACTGGAAAAAGTCAATTTTTCTTTTTCAATTTTTTGTGCCCGCACACAGAGTAAAAGTAAAAAAGAGAGAAAAATGTATAGTGTCCTTCGGAGTTCTTAGAAGAACAATGGAGAAGACTTGGAGCTTCGAAGTTACGTTAATCAAAAGTGTAAAGCACGCTTCAAGTGTAATGCACTAAAAACCTATGTTTAATTAGTTAAACGTGTATTTTTCTAGAATTTCAATTACTACACAATTGGCAATCGATCCTATTTATTTCTATTCCAACATTCCATATAAATATATGACAGTACGTAGAATCCGATCCCAGCTGTCATGATGTCAATTAAGTATAAAAAGTGTAATAATTGTCGTATAGGCGGTAGCAATAATCCTAGAAAGAATTTATAAAACACGCCTTTTATTTGTCTCTCTCTCTCTCTCAATGGAAGTTAAGAAAATAAACCAATTCTATTGGAAATAATTGATGAAAACATTTTTTTAACTGATATATACTATGTGTAGAACTGTAGAAGTGACAAAATTTCATGTCTACAAGAACAAGGGTTTGTTGGTTATGAAGGGACGTGGCTTCTCGATGATTTATTTGAATCATTTTTTATGATTCTTTGTCGATTCCAGCATGTTTGATGGCCATTAAGATATTGAAGCCGGCTCATATGTGTTTGGTCTTGTTGTTAACTAAATTAATCTGACTCTTAGGAGTTTGGAAGGACGCTATTGTAATGTGGGACTCATAATGTGACTTTTGAAAAGGCCAAAGCACTAACTACATGTAATTGCAGTTCTTTTAGTGAGTATTTCAAAGATAAATGATCCACTTATAGGTCTCGCGATTATCATGTAATTAGGTATGGCAATGGAACAAGATACGTCGGCTTGGTATGTGACCACCCAAACTCAGTTTGGCTCGTTTGACAAGCATAACTTGGATCTTGATTAATGAGTGTAGACCAAGAGGCCAGACCCGATCCATGTATGGTCAAGTTGAGCTAGCTCACAAGCATTGTATTTAAAAAAAAATAAAAAATTAAATACGACATAAAGCCAAACTCTTAAATAAAACTTCTATAGGGCTTGCCCATGAGACCTAGGACCCCAGTGTCACGCAGTGAGAATACTTACCTCCCATTCGGTACGGCAAGCACGTTAACAGCTAGGCGCGAGGGCTATCTTACAAACAGTGTACTAATGATATATGATCATATGCAAATATTCTCCCTTATATCTTACTCATAGCATGCGTGTATGCCAGTTGTTCGAACTTGCCGGCCAAAGAATGAGGGGAGGGCGGCCTTGAGGCGTTGAACCTCGGGAGCCAAACATGCGATCCGTGAAAACCGGGCTTCCCAAGCTGAAAACCAAGCTCGGCTTGGCCTTAGGCTCATTTCATTCTGGGCCTAGTTGCCCATGGACCAAAGTCTCACGAGCTAGTGGTTCGATTTCATTGCTATCCCTACTCAAGTACTCATAAGTAATTTTAAGATGTATTTGGAATATAATTATTGTATTTGTAAATAAAACATTTTTTTCCTTTTCTCAATATTAAAAATATCCATGAATCATGCCATTAATTAATTCCTTTATTTTTTTAATTAATTGAATCTTTGGAAGCAGCATTAGGCAAGGCTAGAGTCATTTTAACTTGAAAGGCCAGAATCGTCGTCCTCGATGACAATAAGTGGAACTCGTATATCTATCTTCATTCCTCAGTAATCTATTTCAGATCTGCAAATAATTTTGTGTAGAAGATAGAGAATATGACTTTGAAAAATGTAGGGTCCGTTTGATTTGCCATTCAATTTTCAATTTATTTTGTATTTTGTGTCTGAGGTTTTGTATTAAAATTACAGAAAACTCGTTTAATTTAATTTGTCATCGTGAAAAACTATTTCTCAAAACGAAAAACTACAAAACACATTTACTTTGAAATATTTAGAAATTACTTTACGACACTTTATTGAATTAATTAGATAATTTATTAAAATAGAGTAACTTTAGGGAGTCGCTATTTTCATTCACTATTTTCATGAACAAAATAACTTACTATTCTAAAATAATGGTAAAAAAAAAAAATTAAAAAAATTTACTATTCTAAAATAGACGGGTTGTGAGGTCTGTGAGCAAAAAGTATGAACAAAATGAAGGCTAAGGGCCAGTTTAGGAGTTTCGCCGTATTGATTATGAGCGTTTTTTAAAGTATCAATTTTGAGTGTATGAACGAATTGATTTTGAGTGATTTTAGTAGCATTTTTAAATCTATCAAACCTATGCATTTTATTATCTACCGGTTTTGAAAGTTTTTTTTTAAAAATAAAATTACGTATATATATCTTTGTAAAATTTTCTTTTATATGAAATTTTTTTCTCATAAGTGATATTTTACTTATAGATAATTTCTTTACATATAAGTTAATATTTAATTTAAAAAATTAAATAAATTTAAATATTTACTTAAAATTTTAAGTTATTATTTTTACTTATAAGTAAATTTTATGCTTTTAAATAATTTTAAGTGAATATTTTTACTTATAAGTAACTTTTTTATATTTTATAAGTGATTTTTTGTCTTATCAATAGTATTTTTATTTTATAACAATTTTTATTTTATATAAAAGTGATTTTTACTTATAAATAATTTTTAATTATAATGTAATTTTTCTTATCTTACAAGTAATGTTTTTCTTATAAGTATTTTTTTAATTATAATATAATTTTCTAAATGATAAATAATTGTTTAGTTAATATGTTTTTATTTATAATTTAGTTTTGAACAAAATAGGTTGGTTGGAAATAATTATTTTATAAAGTTTAATATTAGAAAAGAATATCACAAATAACCAAAATTCGTCAATTTAAATTACATTACATTGTTTTGGGTGGTTTTTAAACTACCTAAAATCGATGCCCCAAAAAAACTAGCAAGCATGGATTTTTCCAACCCTTCATAAACGATGCCATCGAAAAGCAGTGAAAAAAAAACTCCCAAGCAGGAAGTTATTTGAGAATATTATCTTTCGGTTCCATTGTCTCCAACTTCTTGCGTTTGGCAAAAGATTGCGTGAATTGGATCAATTTGTTTCCTGTTTATGGGCTTTTAGTATTTTCTTTTCATTTTTAATGATTAATGGAATGATCCCACCACTACAATTAGGCCAGAGTAATTGAAATTAACATTTAGAGTATAGAGTTTATTACAAATTCTTAAGAAAAAAATTGTAGCGTTTCTTATACTGAGAATGATGTTCCACCATATGCAAGTACGGATCGTATATACTATATGTAGGGTTGAACAACGAAACTACAAAATCATAAAATCAAATCAACCCCCCCCCCCCCCCCCCCCACCTTTTTTTTAAACCTTTGGTTTGGGTTCACGTAGATCCGTCAACGTTTTGATTTTGAACTGAGCCAAATTGGTTTGAAGGGGTTTGGTTTAGGTTTCAATCTTTGTAAACCATTTACCAAATAAATAAAAAAAATTAATTTAAATATTATCCTACCCAATTAAAAAAATACATCTATATAATACATAAACCAATTAAACTCAATACCTAAATATACAATTATTCATCCTAAATAGTTACTAAATCATATAAAAATACACATCAGTAATCACAAATGTGAATGCAAATCCTCAAATTGTTTGGAGTATTGAACAACTACTACTAAACCATATTCATCGATCGTCCGTTACAACTGAGAACACAATTAAATCTAAATTTTAATTCAAATCCACACATTGCAAAAGATATGTTAGCTATTCGAGTATTTACAATTATTTTCGAGTATGCATTCCACACAGTGGTCTGATTATTGATTACATTATGAGTTCGTTTAGTGCAAATATGATTGAGTGCAAATATACTGTTGCATTATAATTTTTAAAATTATAGAATTTTGATTTGTAATGTTTTAATGATATTATTTATATTTTAATGTGAAATTTCTTCCTTCCTTCCTACCGTTTTAAAAAGCTGATCCTTTTTGTCAAATCTTCTTTTTGAGCGTCGGCAAGGCTGACAAACACATTTTGAATAACATTTCTTTTGATTTATGATCACTTTATTCTTTTAATTCATCAAGAAAAATGGATCCATATAGTTATTTTGAATTATTTTGAGTTCTTCTTCAATAAAATCATTGATATTATAACCAAAGCACATGTTTGCGTTGTTTTGTTCATAATCTTTTGTTTCTAAAGAAGAGTATTTTGAATTTGTCTTTTTTGAGGAAGCTTCTGCAATGGCTGCAATTTTGTGGGAGATAGGTTGAAGTTCTTCTGGCGTTGAACATTTATTGAACATGGCAATTAATTTTCATTTTTTCGTAAGAAAATCGGCTTTTTGATCAATTTCTTTCTGAGATAATTAAGGGATACCGAAATTCTTTTGTTCTTGAATCCATGAATTAACTGATTTAGGACAACAATTTGTCTCATGGAATTTTGACCATCATTTAACTTTGAAACGTCTAACAATTCTCTTGACTTTAAAATCATTGTCCTTGAATTCATTGGAAATCCCAGCAAAGAATCCATGAAACTTTGAGATAAAGTGCAAATTGGAACAAAAGATTCTCTTGAGGCTAAAGAAATGTTTTTGCCTCTAGTTTGAAGTGTTCAAATCCTTGTTGAGTAAGACTGGGCAAAATTCTCTCAACAAGTCCAAAATATTTCGAACTAGTTTTGAAACCATTTTGGAAAATTTGATAGGCAGTTTTGATGAAAAAGAATAAACCAGAAATGTGTTACTGGTCTAAAGTAAAAAACATTGAACCACGCCTTTTTGTAGTCCAAATAATTGAATTTTGGTTCGAATGAATCATTTTTGGAAATATTTATTCGTCTGTATTCCCAACGGTGTAGTCCCCAATCTTTATAAGACCAAACCCTTTGAATGAAAATTTCTGAAAAATCAATATGTTTGAGGTTTTTGTTGTTTGGAGTATGGGTAATGATAGCAGATCTTGTTTTGACAAAAATCGCTTCATAATATTCTCTTGATTTTTTGATATACGAGGGAAGATAATGGAAACTTGGAGAAAAAAAATCTTGAAGATGCTCTTTAGGGAAAGAATATCTATGAGTCCATGATGTTTCCATTTCAAAAATGGATAAGAAATTTGGTTTGGTAAAGTATTAAAAGGATTTTTGAGGGGTTAACTTTGGGAAGTTTACCGGAACCAATTTGAAGAGCTTTTCTGTAATTTGAAGGTTTGTTTTCTGGGCTCGTTTGAGTGGGGTTTTGGAAATATTTTGATGCAAGGGTTGTATTTTGAGAACTAGAGGAAACTTCAATAGATCCCCTATTACAATTTTTGATATAATCATCAATTGAAGTAAGGGGAATTTGAACCTTACCTTTGTTTTTCTTTTTCTCACTCATCTTTCTTTCTCTCTATGGAGGAATTCTCTTGTAAGAAAGCCTGGAAGAAAGTTTGAGGAACCTTGTATATATAGAATTTGAAAATCAAAGCAAAAAAGAATTGCTTGCCATTGTGCAAAAAATTGAAACAATGTTTTTTTACATCTTTTGAAACTTTTAATTTGTTTTTAAAATAAATTTTTTGTTAATCAAATTATCTTGAAATTTTGATATGACAAGGATGATTGCAAGAATCTCTTTTTTGATAGTAGAGTAATTCTTTTGAGAATATGACTAGACTCCAGAATGAAATCTGACCAACTGTTTTTGGCTTGAATTGGAAAGAATATGTTTGAGGACCCTACCATATCCTAAATTGGACGTGTATGTCTCAACAATTATGGAGGCATTTGGGTCAAGAATTGAAAGGCATGGGATGTTTTTGATAGCCTTTTGACCTTTTGAACAACTAAGGTACACTCGTGACTCCATGGGTCAGGGTATTTTTAGAGTCTTTTGAAAATAGGGGAACATATGATTCTTATCTCTTTGATAAAGTCGCCTACATAATTGATACAATCTAAAAATTTAAGACTATTTTTTATCTAAAATCTCATCTGGGAATTTATTAGTGAAATCTAAACTTCTTTGAATTGGCGTAAGTGTTCCTAGATGAATAGTATGACCAAGGAACCTCAATTTGACATAAAACAATTTTCTTAGCCGAAACAACTAATCCATTTTGTTTGATAACATGAATGAATATATGTAGATGCTTGAAATGATGTTCTAAGCTTTCTGAAAAAATTAAAACATCATCAATGTAGACAATGATAAAATTCTGAAAGGGTTAAAAAATATCATTCATAATTTTTTGAAATTCTGAAGGAGCATTTTTTAGGTCAAATGGCATAACGTTTCATTCATATTGACCAAAAGGAACATTGAAAGCAGTTTTGTAACTGTCTTCTTCTTTAATTTGAATTTTCCAGAATCTTGACTTCATATCAAATTTTGAGAAGATAACGACTTTAAATAATTGATTGAGTAGATATTTCGTCTGAGGTAATGAATATCTTATCCATTGAAGAGTATAATTGAGAGGTTTATAATTGATGACAAGACGAGGAACTCGTCATTCAATTTCAGTTGAATTATTGACATAAAAAGCAGAACAACTCCAAGGTGATTTACTTGGTCGTA
The DNA here is from genome assembly GCA_019097785.1 of Fraxinus excelsior. Lineage (NCBI taxonomy): Eukaryota > Viridiplantae > Streptophyta > Magnoliopsida > Lamiales > Oleaceae > Fraxinus > Fraxinus excelsior. The sequence continues at coordinate 10,470,396 of CM032639.1, read as the reverse complement.
TAAGCTTTTTATCAAAAAGATCTTGAATTTTTTAGTACAAAAATCAAGGAGATCTTTGTTCATTTGAGTTGGTCGAGATTTAGTAGGAATATTTGACTCATGAAAATCTTGAGTGTAAGGAAGAGAAACTACATGTTTCTTTCTATCCCAAAATGCATTTAGTATAATTGAACATATCTCTTTCTCAATAAGCTTTTGAAAATCAGAAGCCTTTTGAATAATTGAAGAGTCTTGAAGTCTTTCTTCAATTCTTTGAAATTTAATTTTTTCTTTAAGAAATTGAATATGATTTTTCTTGAAATTAATATTATTAATAATTTTTGAAATAGAGACTTCTTTTAAAATATTGATGTCTTTAAAAGAAGGAGAATTTGTAAATTTGAAAGTAATTTCTTGACCAAACATATGTGTAGTTAGTCCTTTTGAATTGCAGTAAAATGATAAATTTGAACAATAAATGACGTACCAAGAATCACTTACTATTCAAGATCTTTTACTAAATAAAAGATGTTTTTGAAATAAATATTTGAATTACAAACATGAGCGTTTGAAAGTTTATATTGGATATTGAACTTTTTACCACTAGCTCCATAAAGTCGTTCAGTAGTTTTTTCAAAATATTTTGTTGGGATTAAACCTTCCCTGGTACAATTTTGATCAACACCGGAATCTATAAGAACTCTAGTGTGCAGTTTAAAGTTTTTATTGACGACAATACTCATGTTAAAATAACATTTTTTTTAATTGAATTCTTAAAATAACATTGACCTTTTCGGCTTCTGTTCAAGAATGATGAGAAGAAGATTTTGATTTTTGAGATTTGGAATCTGAATGATATGTACAAGAAGTATCACTTTCAGATGAAGATGAAGAAGATCGAATTTGTTCTAAATCCTTAATTTGAAGATGAGCAACGTTTAGTTTAACATTTCTCAATTGTTTTTCAAGATTTGAAATTCTTTTGAATTAATTTCATTTGAAATATCATTTAATGCAGATGCAGATGATGCACCATAATCTTGATCAATTTCTTCATTATTTTCTTGAAAATATTTTGACACTTTTCCATCATTTGAATTATTACTTTCTTTAGAACCACTACCTTTACTAAACCAACTTGACATAAAAGAAAACAATATAATCTTACCACTGTAGAGCCAATGCTACAGGTTTACTGACGTTTCACCAAAGCCTACAACGAGGACCACCCTAAACGCCTACCCCGGCTTACATGGGCTGACCAAACCGCTATTCAACAGATATCTATGGCTACACACCAGTATAACCCTTGACACAATTACAACAGTAGTTTGACACGATTTTATATCACAACACTTATTTATGACTCTGATACCAAAAGAGACGCAGGGGATAGAGAAGACAAGTGAAGATAGTAAAAATTGATAAAAGATGAAATTTTATTGAATAAAAAAGGATACAAGATATTGAATTTAAAAGTTTAGAATTACAAGATCTTAAACTTTCTTGAAGTAGAATTCTCTTAACTCAAACTTGAGAAATAAAATGAAATCTATACATATTTATAGATAGAGTGTCCGGATTTGAAACATTATTGAGCAATATTAGAGAATCTTGAATAGTGATTTGATTTGAATTGCCTTTTTCTTTGTTTACCACTTGTCTGCCATTTGGGAGAGAATCTTGAAATATATATATCAAAGTACAATCAGCCCCCGGGCATAGCTCAGTAATGCAAATGATAGGAGTGAGGTAGTCTCAGCTGAGCTGACAGTCATAGTGTGAGGGTACGATTCTTGCATCTAACAAAGTTTGGAATTGGACTCTTTGTGGGCATCAGTACAACATCTCTTGTACCATGGCCTACTGAGGTACATCTTACGATTTACCTCATTCACGATACTCTAGGGATGGAGTGGTGGGGAGCCTTCAAAGTTGGGGTTCAAACCCTTTTAGTATCAAAGTACAATCAATCACTACCATCCACTTCTAGTGATCAGATCTTACATTTTTTTTTGCTGATGGGTCACCATGTTTTCACATTGAAAGATTTATGCTTAAAGAAGAGTTATTCACATTTTAAATAGTTGTAGAAGGATTTTCTTTACAAAAATAATTTGTTCTAATTTTTACAAATTAGCACAAGATTACAAAAATACGTCAAATAGAATTTTTAAAGTACTTGCGTAGAAAAGTGAAAATAAAGTTAGACTATTAAATTTAATGGAATCACTCATCTTTTGAGATGTTGTTTTGATCTTGTCATTTAATGATTTTTAATTCAAAATAGGTTTACTAGGCAAGAATAACAATACTTGTAAATAATGATTTACATATAAATGAGGTATCAAAAAAATAGTGTAGAAGTTTTTTTTTTTTTTTTTTTATTTGATTGAAAAAATTCTAACTTAATCATATCTCACCACATCATGTATATACACATTATTATGTAAACCATTGTATATAGGGAAAAATTCATAAATAAGAGATTAAGTATGACACATTTCAAAATTAAGAAAACAATGCTTAAAATATCAAAATTCAGAATTTTTTTTAAAAACTATTATTTATAAAGTAATTAATTAAATATATATTTTATTAATTAAATCTACTAAGATTTCAATTCTATACAATTTGGTCACAAATTATAAATTAATTGATCACAAATTATTTCTCGGTCAAAGTAAATTTTCTTATAGATCACAAATTATGTCACAATCACAAATCAAAAGTGTCATAATCACAATTTATTCATCGATTACAAATTTACCAAATTAATAAATCACATATTATTTATTGGTCACAAATCATAAATTTTATAAGTCACAACTTATTTTGTAGTAAAAAAATGTCTAATTAATTAATTAATAACAAATTAGTTTTCCATCACAGAGTATCAAATTTTGGTCACAAATTAATAAATTTTTAGATTACACATTATTTATTTGTCACAATTTATTTATTTCATTGATCACATATTATTTATTAATCACAGATTAATCAATTTATTGGTTACAAACAATCAAATCATTTGTGACCACCACCCATCACATCATCGTCTAAACCACCACCGCCACATCTCGGCTGTAAAACTATCTACCACCCTACATCCCGACAATAAAACCATCTGAAACCAAACATTGCCACAGCCACAGCTACAGCCACCGCTACACAACCACAACCACCGTTGCATCTGATCCACAACCATAGCAATCGCCTTCACCATCTCACATCACCGCCGCCACCACTTACGATACACCAGAATCTCACAATGCTGACTCATCAACTGATTCACCAGAAGAAGAAGTTGCACAATCAGCATTCCATAAGTAGCTCACGTTCATCATGCCTCAGCTCCTTATTCCAGATTCTTCTAGTGTCTTCCTCTGTTTGTTAATTTGTTATTGGTTTGTTAATTGTTAGTCTATAAATAAGGGCAATGTATTCACATTTGATTTAATGAGAAATGGGGTAAATCTTCTTCTTCTTCATTCAATTGTATCATGCTTCTTCTCTCGGCTTCTTGCACGCATAATTGTCTTTGAAATCTTCAATGGAGACAATTATACCTCTTGGAGTCGATCAATTTCCATGCCGTTAAGTGTGAAAAACAAATTAGGCTTCATTGACGGTTCATTGAAATCACCACATCTGTCAGCTGGTACTACGTATAATTGTTGGGTTCGTGCAAATGATCTAGTTTTATCCTGGCTATTGAACTCAATCAGCAAAGATATTCACCAAAGTTTGCTATATATTTCCTCAACATGTGAAGTATGGAGAGAACTCAAAACTAGATACGTTCAAAGTGATGGACCTAGAGTATACCATTTGGAGAAATGTCTCAGCTTTATCTCTCAAGGATCACAAAGTCTCACTATGTATTACAACTCGTTCAAAGGTATTTGGGAAAAACACATTAGCTACAGACCTCTACCTAAGTGCAGCTGTGGTAAACTTTCAAATTGTACCTGTGAGATATTGAAGAATATATCAGACACACAACAATCAGATGCTGTCATGAAATTTCTTATTGGACTGAATGAATCTTATTCTGCACTAAGGAGCCAACTATTGCTGACTTCTCCACTACCATCATTGGCTCGAGTTTATGCTTTTATGCTTCAAGAAGAAAGTCAAAGAGATCTATAGAACTATTCATTCTAAGAGTCATCTGCTATGACAGCAAGGCAGCCTTATGGGAAATTCAGTAGACCTCCCACCTGGAAGGATAAGAAGAAGCCAAAATGCACTCATTGTGGATATCTCAATCATACAACTGATAAATGCTTTCAACTGATAGGATATCCTCCTGGCTGGAAAGGACCTAAAGGTCCAAGGATCTTAGCTGATACCTCCATTGCTCATGCTGTAAACTTGGGCCAGTCTGCAGAAGATGAGGGACCTAGTAGTTCATTTAATCGAGATCTCTTTCAACAATTCATGGCATTTGTCAAGTCCCAGCAATCCAAACCACTTAACACAGCATCTCACAATGCAGCATCCACCATCACTGCATGTATCTCTTTCTATTCTAAAACCATTACCTGGATAATTGACATAGGTGCAACGGACCATATGGTTTGTTCGCCCACGTACCTTACCTCTATTGACTCAACCATAACCAGTAAAGTCCACTTGCCAAATGGCTCCTCTGTCCCAGTCAGCCATATTGGGAAAGTTAGAATTTCTGACAACCTTCTCCTTGAAAATGTTCTTTGCGTTCCTTCTTTTTCATTCAACTTAATATCAGTCTCTAAGCTAACAAAATTTTCCAATATTCATGTAATCTTCTCTTCATCTCATTGTCTTATACATGACTTGGTTAGCATGAAGACGACTGGTTTTGCTAAGGAAAGAGATGGCTTATATATCTGCATGACTACTCAGGACAAATCTGAATCTTTACCTAGTACCAAAAGCCCCACAGCATATGTCTCAACTCATTCCAATTACCTCTGGCACTGCAGACTTGGACACATATCCAACATCAGATTGTCTAAGATTCCTAGCATTTCTTTTCATACTCCTTGTAAAACTTTAGATGATTGTGAAATCTGCCTCTTGGCAAAACAAAAGATATTACCCTTTCCAGTTAGTAATTCAGTATCAAATAAAATTTTTGATTTGGTTCACTGTGATATTTGGGGTCCTTTCCATGTACCATCTTTCAATGGTTATAGATTTTTCCTCACCATAGTTGATTACTACTCTAGATATACATGGGCTTTCATGATGCAATCTAAGTCTGAAACTCGCATCCACATAAAGAACTTTTACAAAATGGTCAGTACACAATTTTATACCAAAATAAAGACATTTAGAATTGACAATGGTGCTGAGTTTCTTATGACAAAATTTTATAATTCTCATGGCATTATTCACCAGAACAGCTGTGTCGAATCTCCACAACAAAATGGTGTTGTGGAGAGAAAACATCAATACATCCTACAAGTTTCTAGGGCTCTCCTTTTTCAATCAAATGTCCCTCTCACATTTTGGAGTGACTGCATACTCACAGCAGTTCATATTATTAACCAAATACCATCCCCAATTCTGGACAATAAAACTCCCTATGAACTACTCTTCAACAGGCCATCTAATTATGACCATCTCAGAACATTTGGATGCCTATGTTTTGCCAGTACACTCAGCTGCCACAGAGCTAAGTTTTCTCCTCGTACCACTAAGTGGTTATTCCTTGGTTATCCTCTTAGTTACAAAGGGTACAGAGTGTATGATCTGCAGAATCACAGAACCTTTGTTAGCAGAAATGTCATCTTCCATGAATCTACATTTCCCTATAAAAATTCCTCACACCACTCACCCACTGATCCTCACATATTCCCCATACCTGAGCCATTTTTCGATCATTCATATCCTCACATGCCACCAATAAATCAATCAGCAGAAATCAGCAATAATCAAGCACATATCAACATTGATCCAATAACAGATCAGGTTTTCCCTACTTCCTCTTCAGACAGTAATTCATCTACTCCTCAAGCTCCTCCCAGAAAATCTACCAGAACTAAACATTTGCCTTCCTATTTGATTGAGTATCATTGTGATTTGCCTTCTGCTTCCAGTGCAAACCAGTCCTCCTCACTGCTGGCCAATCCATCCACTTCAGGTAAGCCTTACTCCATTTGTCACTTTATCTTTACAAATAGACTTTCTCCCAAACATAAGGCGTTTACTGTATCCGTTTCTAGTGTTTTTGAACCTAAGTTCTATAACTAAGCCATCAAATTCCCACACTGGCAGGATGCCATGAATTGTGAGATTAGAGCTCTTGAAAAGAATAACACTTGGACCCTCACTCAACTGCCACCTAATAAACACACAATCGGCTGCAAATGGGTTTACAAAGTGAAATTTAAAGCAGATGGTACAGTCGACAGGTACAAGGCACGACTGGTTGCTTTGGTTTCTGCATCAATTAGATGTTAACAACGCGTTCCTTCATGGCGACCTACATAAAGAAGTGTACATGGAATTGCCCCAGAGATATCCCAAATCTGATTCATCTCTTGTCTGCAAGCTAAATAAAAGTTTGTATGGGCTAAAACAGGCGTCTCGTCAATGGTTTGCTAAGCTTACTTCAAGCCTAACTTCCTATGGCTTTCTTCAATCCAGGTATGACTCGTCTTTATTCCTCAAGTCTACCACTGATTCTTTCATTGTTCTCCTAGTTTATGTAGATGACATCCTCCTTGCAAGCAACAATCATCACGAAATTCAAGTCATCAAGCAATTCCTGGATGACCAATTCACAATCAAAGACCTTGGTGAATTAAAATACATCCCTGGTCTGGAAATTACTAGATCAGAACGAGGTATCAGTCTTTGCCAACGTAAATATGCCTTGGACATTCTTGAAGATTCTGGCTTCATTAGCTGTAAACCAGTGGCTTTCCCTATGGAATCTAGTCTCAAGTGAAATCCGAAGATGAAGACCTCGTTCTTGATCCATCTACCTATAGAAGGCTCATTGGTCGATTAATAAACCTCACCATCACAAGGCCTGATCTTGCTTATTCTATGCAAGTCCTTAGTCAATTCATGTCCAAACCAGCTCAATCTCATCTGGTTGCTGCTCACAGAGTCCTTCGTTACATTAAAGCTACCCCAGGTCAAAGTTTATTCTTTCCTTCCAACTCTAATTTACACCTTAAAGCCTACAGTGACAGCGATTTGGCTGGTTGCCTTTAGACCAGACGCAGTGTTACTGGAATAGCCATCTTTCTTGGAGAATCCTTAGTCTCATAGAAATCCAAGAAGCAAACCACTGTTAGCAAATCCTCTGCTGAAGCCGAATATCGGGCTTTGGCATCCACAACTTGTGAAATTCAATGTTTACTTTATCTCCTACATGATTTGGGTGTCACTCATCCATACCCTGCCCTCATATACATAGATAGTAAGTCAGCTCTATCAATTGCTTCAAACCCTGTCCATCATGAGAAGACCAAACACATCCAAATTGACTGCCATCTTGTTCGTGAAAAACTACATTCTGGTTTGATAAAAATAATCCACGTGCCTTCCCATCATCAAAGAGCGGATATTTTCACTAAACCACTTGGCTCAGTTTTGTTTCACACCCATATGTCCAAGATGGGCATTTTAAATATCCATGCCCCTCTTGAAGGGGCTCTTACGATACAGCAGAATCTCATAATGCAGACTCATCAGCTGATTCACCAGAAGAAAAAGCTACACAATCAACATTCCATAAGTAGCTCACGTTCATCATGCATCAGCTCCTTATTCCAGATTCTTCTAGTGTCTTCCTCTGTTTGTTAATTTGTTATTGGTTTGTTAGCTGTTAGTCTATAAATAAGGGCAATGTATTCACTTTTGATTTAATGAGAAATGGGGTAAATCTACTTCTTCTTCATTCAATTGTATCATGGTTCTTCTCTCGGCTTCTTACAAGCATAATATTTGGTTGATGAATTTCATAACCACCGCCTCATAATCTGAAATAGAAACAAAAACAAAGCAACCCCAAAACCACTACCAACCCAACCACTAACACCACCATTAACACCAGAACCACCACCAGCTTTCTCCACTCCAGCAGAGATGACGTCTCTACACTGTGGCTTCGGCTAAGTAGATCAAATCAGATGAGAACGAAATCACCCTAAAATACCCCAAACTTCCCCCTAAATTTTCTCTTCTGTCGGAGACCAAAATACTCAAACCGCTCCCTATATTTTTCTGCAACAATGGCTGGTGCATTGCCGAACAACGCAGCAGTCTCACCACTGTCGTTCGACGCCGTTGTGAACGACAGAGTTCACAACGTTGTGCGCACAGTGCCGCTGCTACAGGGCGTCATCGTACAACGACCTACTAGAGAGAGAGAGAGAGAGATTGTGCACGACAGTGCTTGCAGTTGCACGCGCTGCCGCCGTGAGCACCTATCGCCAGTGATGCGCCTATTGTCGCCACGATTGTCGATGCTGGTTACGATGTGGGGTGAAATTGAAGATGAATTAGGTATTGTGGGTTGAGGTGGATAGGTAAGGGTAAGTGTGGTGTTGAGTTAAATTAATTTAATTTTATAATATTAAAGAGTTTGAATTATCTGGGTTTTAAACAAAAACTTTCAAATCTGATTTTTGAATTATGAATTTAAAAACTCTGGATCTGTGTAATTTCCACTTATATATGTAGCATAATTGTTGGGGCAATACTCCCACCTTTTATATCTATTGTGCAATGCCCTCTCAAATTTTGAAATTGGCAAAAAATGAAACTTGAAGTGCGTTTCACCCCACCGCCGTCTACTCCGTCAATTTTGTCGTTAATTCCAAATAAATAGGGCCAAAATGGAAAAGTTGAATTAGGGTCAAATTATTTGGAATTTGCAATGAGAAAAAGATTGCCACTGGACCGGCAATTTTCCGGTTTTGATCGAGGGAGATCCCAAATACTCATAAACCCTAAACCTCCATTAAGTCTTTCTGCAGAACTGGAATGGAGAAAAATAAATCAAAGCCTTCAATTGAAAACCCTAACCCCCAAATTCAGAAAAAAAAGCAGCGTGTGAAACAAACCCCTCAAAGTACAAGTGCCCAGGATGCTCCCTCCGTTCTTGCAATCTCGCTTGTGTCAAAGCACACAAGCAACGCAGTCAAGGGCGGAACCAGCTCGTTGAAGTAAGGGGGTCCCAGAGTTGGAAGCAGTGGGGGCCTATGGGGGCTGCCCCCGAATTTTTTTTTCTAAACATTATCTATTAAAATGAGGGAAGTTGGTACTTCGTGATGGAGAAATGAATTAAAGGAACATAAATTAATGTATATTAATAAAAAAAATCAAGAAACGTATAAAAGAAAATACTAAGATTTAATTTAGCAAAATCATACATTATTACAAGCGTTCCTTTCGAGTTCTCGTACTTTGGCTGTTTTAATTTGGAATTCCTTTCCTGTTTTGAGTTTCCATCTTGCAAAAAGAAATTCTTTGTGTTGTTTTGTTTTGTGAAATTTTTGAGTTTGTTGCTCATAATCAGCTTTCTTAGTTTTTGAAAAATCTATTTTAGGAAGCTATTTTGTTAATTTTAGGAATATAACGGGAGCTTTCCTTACTAATGGTTTTTATATATTAATTGGATTTTATTACTGCTGTATATTTCAAGCATTCATGTGGTGATTTTTAATATTTTTCTATATTGTGGACGATATGGCTTTGAGCCATGAGACACTTTGTCTTTAGCTGAGGCCTTCTTATTTTTATGTATTTGATGATTTGAATATTCTGTATTTTATTCTTTCTAATGTACTAGCATTTTTACTACCGTATCATATGAATTTTCTGAATGGAGATTTTTCAGCCTATCTAAGTTTTCTGTGTGTTTAAATTCAATCACCAGCTAATGATTTTGGCTGATTATAATTTCAACTAGCAGTTCTTTTAAGCTTTACCTCATTCTTGAGGTTACATATGTAAGATTATTATATTGTCTTAAAAGGACAATTTTTTCCAGTAATGGTAACAGTTCTTGCTGTAGCATTTTGTAAATTCCTTTTAGTCTTATTTGAATTTCCTTCTAGCAGTATCAAATTATAAATGTTTGAAGCATTAGTCTGTTACCAGACTGGTAAAGTTACTTATGATTTTCAAGTTTGAAGTTTCTATCATCATATTGATACTTGACTTATAATATGCTCGAGGACGTGAAGAGAGTTTCTAAATCTGCTCAGAGGACAAGACTTAAGTTATGTGGCAAATCTAATTTTAGGCTCCCTTTTCCACTTAAAAGTCTGCGGAGTGCTGCTGCAAGCCGTGGGACTAAACTTCTGTTCCTTTCAAATGGGATGTCAAAGAGAGAGATGAATCAAACTTATTACGACAAAAGGTGATTATCTTTTATAATTCTGCTCTTCTTGATGATTAGAGATTGAGATGGATCATCAACCGAGTACATCTATTTAAAACAGTTTGATGCTAAATGTTTGATTGGTGTCCTCAAATTTCAATAATGACCAAATTGAAAATTAACGGTCAAGGGAGGCAGTTTTGACTTTTTGACACACAATAAGCAGAAAGGTTAACTTTCATTCGCACTCAATTTAATTTTGTAATTAAAATTAGGGAAAATTGCAGCCCCGGTCCCAAACCTTTTAGTTTGTTGCAGATTACACCCAAACTTTTAATTTTTGCTGCCGAAGTCCCAAACCTTTATATGTAATTGCAGCGTCAGTCCCAAACCTTTAATTTTTCGATTGAAGTCCCAAATTTTTATATGTAATTGCAGCGTCGGTCTCAAACCTTTCATTTTTGTTGCGGATTACAGTAAAACCGTTCATTCCGTTCATAAAACCGTTAGTCAAAGTTGGAACAGTAATTTTGACTAGGAAAAATTGCAGCTCCGATCCCAAACCTTTCATTTTTGTTGCGGATTACACCCAAACCTTTAATTTTGCGGCCGAAGTCCCAAAACTTTATATGTAATTGCAACGTTGGTCCGTTTTACGCATTTCGTCCATAAAATCGTCAATCAACGTTGAAACAATAATTTTGACTCAAATGACAACGTAATTGATGGGCAAAATTGTCAAAACAAGTTATCCAAACAAAAATATTTGTCTTCTTCAAATCTTTCAATCTTTTCACAGCAACAACATTCTCATAATTGATAACAATTCAATCTAATTTGTTATAATAATCGAATTGGTAAATAATTTTTATGGCATGTTATTTGTCATTAAAATAAATAAATGAGAAAATAAAAATAAATAAACTGAATTTGGTATTATAATTTGTATGTATTATTAAATAATTTTTAGATTGATTAAAATTTTAAAATAATATTAAAATAAGAAAATATATTTTTAGCTCAACCCAAGTAAATAAACTAAATGGAAAACAATAAATAAACTAAAATTAAAAGCAAGTTCGAATTAGTGTCTAAATAACAAAAATCAAGTTAATACTCAACACCCGGCATCGGCGCCAAAAACTTGTTCACGAAAATATGTTTTGAATTTAAATCACCGCAAATGCACGGTTCGTTGACAAGTAATAAAGTGGAAATCTTATAATTTCGAGTATCGTTCCCACGAGGATTGATTTAACGTGATTATTATTATCTCGACCTTAACCGAATCTATTAAATTCAAGATGATTGTTCCAGATTTTATGATTAAACTATGACTAACATGTAAATTAAACTAAAATTACGACTAAATGCAAGAGTGATGGTTAAATGAAAAAGTTGAAGAAATTAATGTATGAAAAATCGTACTAGGATCCCGAATCACCAAGCAAGTTCACTTTTAACTCATATTTCACAATTTGACGACACGATGAATTGATCGAAGAATCAATGTTTCTAACTTATTCAATAATCTCTTTCGAGTAGAATTGAACATATTCTAACATACCATTTGACTATATTTCTATGACAAATGCAATATACAAGAATGCATGACGTTTTGTAAACACTTAGAGATTCACATAAAGCATAGCGGTATATTTATATCCCCTATCGGACCTTACGATGATTTATACCTTGTAGAATCTATTTCCCTTCTTTCGAATGCATAAAATAAATCACCCAAACTCATACAACTATTGTGCATATAATTGTAGAGACAAGATAGTGTATATAAATCATTCAACATCCATCAAACATGTTTAAATATCAAATTGCAAAATAAAAATTAAAAGTTTACAATACGAGATTCATCGTTCACCTAGTACATAAAAAGTCTAGCCTAACATGAATAAAGTTAAAGAACAATAAAAGTGATAAAGAGAAGACATCACCAAAGAACTAGAATTTAAAGTTTGAATTTTGAATCTTGAAGTGAAACCCTTGTTCTCGCCTTTTTCCTTACTCTTCAATGGTGTTTTTCTCTCTAAGAATGCATAAAAACATAGTCTAGGACAAGTTTAGGCTTTTATAGTTGCATAAGGAAACAAAAGATTTTCTCGCCCAGAATACCTCTTGCTATAGCAAGGTATATTTTCATGTTGTAGCATGGGCAAAGTAAATGCTTCCTGAAAATCTCTGTTGAGGTCTGGGCTATAGCAAGGTATATTTCCATGCTATAGCATGGAAGAATTTTCGCTTCTAGTGCAAATTGGTCCCCAATCTTCTTTTCATTCCACTTTTGGCTTTTCTTCCTCTTCCATCTTCTTCTAGTCATCCATAATATTGACAATTAGATCTTTAGCGAGGTTTCATGTTCGGTTCATCGTTCGGGTCAACTCATGAATATTTGCGATTTAGTCCCCGAACCTTCATTTCCTTCCATTTTGGCCAATTTCGCCTTTTTTAGTCGCACATTTCATTATTTTCATTAAAGTAAACCTACAAACACAATTCATATCGAATTAAGCCGTATTCAAGCATTTATATCAACAATTAATTATGTTTTGTCGCATAATTAAGTAACAAGCAATTTCTAACTATCGTGTTGCAGAGAACACGAGCAGACAAATCTCCTCTCCGTGATTGAAAATCATCTAAAAGATGGTCCATGAAATCACCTGTTGTCAATTTTGAGATGAACCCCACCCTTGTATTCTACAAAAATTTTCATCTGCAAATATCCAAAGGATTTTGCATGATGTTTAATCCGGGTAGTTTATTAATTAGATTACTAGAAATTTGAAACCAATTAGTTTCGACTTACTTTTTATTTTATATGATTTTCCTGTCGAGCTTTACTTAATGTGCTCAAACTAGTGCATGACCTATCTTGAAGTGTTTCCACCTTGACCTTTCTATGCTCCAAGCAATTTTGAAACATGAAAATATACTTTTATATCCCTTGAATTTCAGTAGAAATTTCAGGTTAGTCCAGCTTTATTAAGTGGTCCAAAAGAATTTATTTCAAAAGTTGTCACTAAGTAGTCTAGTTTTAAGAAAACCCTAGTTTTTGTTTTTGATAATTTATCTGTGTCGAATGTGAACTCTTAACTACTATGACTATCCTTTATGAACTTCAGAGTGCAGTTGGCAACGGACTTCAACTATTGAATTTGGAATATTATCTGGCTCCGAACACTTTTTTATTTTCAGATGTTTTAGCTTTGTTAGAGGAGGCAGAGTGTGGCACATGTTGCCATATTCCTAGAGATAGGAATATGGTTGGTGGCCATAACCTTGCCTCTTTCGCTGCTTTTTCCCTGGTGAATGTTCAATGGACTGATTATGTACCTATCTTTATTTCGTCATATGTTGCTACTTGCAAAATCTTCACAAGCTCAATAGCAAATTTTGCATTATATTCTCAGAAATTTTCTACTTGCTGTGACACTTCAATATAACAAGAAGCAATTTTCTAACTATTGTGTTGCAGAGTACATGAAAATACATATCTCTGCTCCGTGATTGAGAATCATCTAAAAGATGGTCCATGGAATCACCGGTTGAGACAATTTTGTGATGAGTCTCTTGATTCTCTCAAATTTTTCATCCGCAAATATCCAAAGGTTTTTCTCTTTTACATTTGATATTTTTTTTTATTCCATATCTGATTGTCAGTCCAATGTTATGATATAAAATTTACTTTTCACTGGTATCCTGTTGAAGCCATTACTGTAGCATGATACCACATTTAGATTTGGCATTTTGGTCTCTAAACTTGCTACTTTTACTGCAGGGGCACAGATCACCTTATCGCAAGTTAAACATTAAGGCACCAATACTTGAGCAATTAGCAAATTTAGTGATCTTGGAGTACCCTGTTATCCATGTTTTTCTACCTTCACACACCTGTGATTTCGAAGTCATCAAGACATGATTCCTAATAATGTTGAGCTTAAAAAGACTGTTGACGCTGATTATCCAAGTCCCAAAGGTGTGACTCTCAGGGAGGAAGAATTTGAAGACGGTGGCTCCCCAAATCCTCTCATTTCAGATCTTATGAACCATTCAAATCAAAATATGGTAGCTCAGACGGGATTCAAAGAGTCGATATTTAGCCCATTGGTGGTAAGAGGTGATGAGCAAGACAAATCAGTATTAACCAGTGGTGGAAGTGTTTGGAAAGAAGAAGAATACTATATAGGCAAGGATTTGGGTATTCCTGATGGGGATATGAACTTTGATTTTGAGCAAGGTTTGGTCGACGTATATTCAGATCTTATCAAGGGAACTAATCCAGATGACTTCCTTATGGAGGAAGAGCTAGAGGAAGGAGAGATTGCATAAAGAATGCTTTATGCTGTCTAAAGGGAGAAAAAAGTTGGACATTTAAATTAAATTTTGTTGGGAGATAAATTTGGTCCTCTGTATTGTAATGAATTGGAAAACTTACAATTGTTATTAATGTAAATTTTTTGGTCTTTGTTTGGAGCCCCATCCATATTTCTAGCTATATTGTTATATTACAATTAGTGATGGCAACGGGGCGGGGCACCCCCCCCCCCGGCTTTGACGGGGCGGGGCGGATTCTTGCCCCATTTAGTTTTTTTTTTTAAACAAAAAATTTTCAATTAAATACAAATTCAAAATTTTATAATCCAAGGCAAACAATATTTAAAATAACTACATTAATATTCAAACCAAACAATGAAAACAAACAATGTCCAAAATTAAACAAACAATGTTCAATTTTATTTTTTTTTTAAAATAGGCGGGGCGGCAATCCCCGCCCCGCCAACCCGTCGGGGCGGATTTTTTTGTCATCTCTAATTACAATTGAGGTAAATCTCTAGCTAAATGTTCCACAAAATGATAACTTTTCAGCAGCAGCAAGGTCAATCGAGGTGTGGGTTGTGCTACAATATGACCAATTCTAGGAAACGAAGTAACATAAAATATAATGAATGTATTGTCTCAAATTTTAGCTTTCTATCTTGCCTTTCGTCTAAGTAGCTCACCAGTAGAAAGAAACTACAATAGTAAATGGGTGTTCAGCAAACGTACGAAGTGGATCGCAGTTTGGCTGACCCTCTTCTTCCCATTCGGGTTCTAAGCCTTCTTCTCAGCCCTAGGGAGCTCACCAAGTATAGGCTCAGGAAGCAAGCAGAAAAAAGTTGATGACTTCGTCGGTCTTACTTCCTGTAGATATTTATTTCCTAGCAAAGTCCGTAACCAGTTATCCATAATATCAAATAAATCATTTTCGCCTTTGGAATCCTTATTTCGAACGCTATTTTCAATTTTTTAATACCACATTGAATAATGTGATAGAAAAATTGGACAAAACCCACCCCCATATGACAAAAAGTGTATTAATCGAAGGCAGACAAAATGGATCAACTAGTGAGAGGAGTGATAAAATTGCACATGGGATGGGGACAATACTCACATGAATCAAACATGGGACTTCTTTTGTTTTGCTTCCTCAATGTATAACATGTCCAATGTGTACTCATCTAATCATACTATCTCTCATCTTTTGAGCTCATCACTAGTCATGTATAAAGACGATAAATCAGGTTGTATTTGTGTCAAATTTAGAGTCGGGTATATAAATTTAGCCTCCCCGCTTTATCAGGCTTTTTGCTTTTTAGAACACTACTAACATATAAAGATTTGTGCTAAGCTTACATAAGCAATTTGATCCGATTAAAACTCAAACGAGTACATAAATTTTAAGATTTATATGCTCAAACGAGCTATCATCGTGTGTGAACATATTAAGGTATAAATCTTGCATCGGTTAAATGCCGAAATATATATAATAAATTGTCGCTCTTTCTAGCAAGACTGACATTTTAAAATTGAACATTAAATCTTGATAGAAATGTACTTAGAATTAACTGAACTCTTATCAAAATTATAAAAACAGTCGACAACAAAAGCGGAAAAAAAACTAAAACTGTCTTTTAAATGACCCACAAATGAATTTTTATTGGTTTTCTCATCCTCATTGAGCACTCACTCAATCATTAGGTACAATGTCACTCATGTTTAAGTGGATAGGGCACGTGAATTAACGTATGGTGACAAGTCACAAGTAATATTAAGGAATGAACAGCCATGCCCAAATAATAACAGTTTTCTACAACGTGATGGGCCATTCTTTGTTTATGAACGAAACAATTATTTTCAACACATTAATGTGTTAATCAACAAAAGAGACAATAACGTATCTTGTATAGGAATTTATATAGTTTGTGATCTACGTTTCTTTGTAAGTTTACTTTTATGGAGGTCGAGCCGAATCCCATTTTAAGCAAAAGTGAAACCATCTCGTGTGGGCTTACGACTTTTACTAACTCTTTAGTGTAAATTTGCAATTATTTTTTATTAAACATGGAACGTACGAATAACTCAACAAGGTTTTGACCTTCTACAGTCGAACTTGTAAAAGCTCGACTGTAGAGTAGAGATGGGTCTCACATGAGCCCGACAAATTTTAACGCTCCTACTTTCCTCAATACTTCTTGTTGAGTAATTCCTGATTATTACATGTCCAAGAAACAAGAATGCAACTAGGGTCTGGATATGTTAGTTTTTCATACTAATTTTGAACAAGTAAACCACTATATTCTTTGACTCACATTCCATATCTGTTGGATTTTTCGTTTTAAACCAATTCTCCAATTGAACATATATTTGATTCAAACGTTCATATCGAAGTTCTTGAGACCTAGAAAGTTTCTTGCAGGCAAGAAGATGCTATTCAAAGCAAGTCTGCTTCGACACGAACAACTAGAGTACTAGAAGTTGTTTGAACCTAAAAATTTACGAATTATTTTAATACAATTGTAAATTGAGAAAGATACCTTTACGAGCTAGAATGCTAGAATTTTGGAACTACATAGTTTCGACTTACTTTTTATTTTATATGATTTTCTATCGAGCTTGAGCTAATGTGCTCAAACCAGCGTATGACCTATCTTTACCTTTCTATGCTGCGTAAAATTCTGAAACTTGAAAATATACTTTTATATCCTTTAATTTCGGAAGATATTTCAGGTCAATCCAACTTTATTAAGGGGTCCAAAAGAATTTATTTCGGAAGTCGTCACAAGTTGTCTATTTCTAAGAAAACCCTAATTTTTGTTTTTGATAAATTGTGTGTCAAATGTAAACTCTTAATAACTTCAGAGTTTGCAGTTGGCAATGGATTTCAAGTATTCAATTTGGGAAAATTGTTTGGCTTCCAACACTTTCTTTTTAATGATATTTTTAGCGTTGTTAGAGGAGGCGAGGTATGACACAAGTTGCTATATTCCTATAAATAGAAAGTGACCACAACCTTGCATGTTTCGTTTTTTCTACACAGTGAATGTTCATTAGATTGATTGTATACCTATCTTTATTTCGTCATATTTTCATGATTACATAAGCCAATAAAATGGTTATCTTTGGATTTCAAAAAGATAAATTAAATTTCATTTGGTATTTGACATTCAACCGCGAGGTCTCATTACATCACAAGTAGTACCCATATTCCACATACTCCCGAATGGAGCTTGTATGTTTCAGTTCTCGTAAGGCCCGACGTGCCTCATATTCCACATTCTCTGGGAAAAATTGAGATCTGATCACCTCCTTGAGAAGATCCCAAGAATCTATTTGGATCATGTTGGCCTGAATATCAGCATATTTAGTTCGCCACCACAGTTTTGTATCCCCACCAAGATACATGGTAGTTGTTGTCACATTTCTCGCTTCGTCATTGATCAAAGCCGCAAGAAAGTATTGTTCCATATCGAACAAGAAGTTCTCAACTTCTGTAGCATCGCGTGCTCCTCCGTAGGTACACGGTTCTGGAATTCTGAGTCTATGCACAGACTCTTGTGCGGTGGCTTGCCCATTACCAACCGCGCGTTGAAGCACTAGTAATTGAGCTCTCAACGCTTCCATCTCATCCTGCAGATCAGGTATGGTAGCAACAGCGTCAGACATAGCTGCGCAAGCCTCTTGGCTTTCATCTAGTCGGATGCGTAGTTCCCGAATTTTCGTCTTGGCCACCTTGACCTTTTCTCCGAGGCTCTCCATGGCAAAACACAATCTAGTGTTTGTCACCTCAAGCACATCCAAGCGCTGTTTCGTGTTCATCTTTTGAACATTTACCACCTCCGTGGTGTTCGAGGAAATTGGGTCAGTTTCCATAGCTTTCTTATCGAAATCTTGAGCCGCAGCTCTGATACCAACTTTCACGGGTTACCTTTCTTCTTGACATAGAAAGGGACATCGTGCGGTAGTAGTCTGCTCCACTAGACTACCTTCCGCCTTCTCGGTCGTTTCAGGACGAAAGACAATTTGATTACAATTTAAAGAAAGCTTGCAACACGAAATTGAAATACATTGAACATAACTTGATCATTGATTGCTTGAAAACTAGAAATTACAATAGATTGAAAGCAAGAGATTACAATGGCTAATGCAGGGGGCGAACACTAGAAAGCTTGAAAATGTTTGAAAGACTAATACCCCTATAATAGACTTCGGAACAAAAAATTCAAATAACAGGAGTAGACATCATTTGGCTCTAAAATCATACTTTTTCTTTTCTATTTTCTAATTATTTTACGAATTAAATAAATATTTACAACACGGGGTTTAAGCAAAGCTGCAGCCTGTGACACTTCGTCTAGTTTGATCTGATGATATTGAATCATTCCACTAAAAGATCAATATTTTACTATCAAATTATAAGAATTATTATACAATACCATTGTCACGGTTACAGAAATATAGGTTGGGTGGTTTCTTGGTCTCGGTGGGTAGTTGTGAATTCAAGGGTACGAGAAGATCAGGAATACCCTTTGCCGTTCAAACTACGGTAGCAAATGCTATTCGTACAGTAGTAAATCAAGACGCAACAAGCAGAAGTCATGAAAGGGTCCATTTAAATAACATTATTTCTTCCACTAAAGTCATGAGATGGACAAGTTGATGTTCCATCTCCATTGAAGGTTTGAGTCGGAGCTGGGCAACAAATGACTATATTATTATATTTTATCTTATCTCACATTTTTCTCTTATTTTTTAC
Organism: Fraxinus excelsior; assembly: GCA_019097785.1. Lineage (NCBI taxonomy): Eukaryota > Viridiplantae > Streptophyta > Magnoliopsida > Lamiales > Oleaceae > Fraxinus > Fraxinus excelsior. Next base: position 10,450,993 of record CM032639.1, on the reverse strand, counting down.
TCTACATATCTTAATTTAAGAAATTATTAACTAATTCGTCCCTTCTTGGTACATATTCTTTAAACTTGGTCTTCTCCAAATTGATTTTGAAACACACAGTATCCCATAAAATAATTTTGTACATGAACGCTATGTTTTCCTATTTTTTTAATCACATATTCTCCAAAAAATTCAATTTTTACAAAATCTACATCAGATTTATCCGTAAAAATTCCCCAAGTGAACATTATTGGTTCCATATAAACATCTGTCCTCAATATTCTTGAAGAACTAAGGGGCCGTTCTCTTTGTATTTCAATTTTGTATTTTGAGTTTTAAATTCATTTTGTATTTTGTGTTTTCAGTGTCCATTTTGAGATTGTTGAAAATGCGTTCTTTTTGGTATTTTGAGAAATTGTTTTCAAAAATTAGAAATTGGAAAACGTGTTCTCCCAAATTCAAATTGAATTCATCTCTGGCGTCTCTCTCTTTCTTCTTCCCACACTCTCCGTCATCTCTCTCTGTCGTCTCTCTTCTTCCCTTCCTCCGTCGTCTCTCTTCTCTCAAATACTCCAACAATACACATACGAGTTTCCACCGGGCGGCGTCTGAATCTGCCATTTGCCAACCCTATAGCACGGTCTTCGCGATTGGTGAAGGGAAAAACTCAGAATAATTTCATATTGTTTTGGGTAAATTGGAGCTATGGCTGGAGTCGTCTGTGGGTGGGCAATCGACCGGTGGTGGTGCGCGACCTTCGGTGTTGCCGGAGGTTGAGTTTCCGGCAGAAGCAGTTCATTTCGAATCAATTTTTTGAGGATTTTTTTTATTGATTTTGGAATATGATTGAATTGTTGTTTGTGTGGTAATGGAAGAGAGGATTGAGGGCTTCACAATGGTAGCATAATCCGGCCGTTTTGGAGGAGGTTGGCCGGAGTTTAGGGGCTTGGAAAGTGGCAGTGGAGCGTGGGTTGGCAGTAGAAAGGATGAAGTGTTTTGGCCAGAGGAGGAAATTGGCGTGGCCGTTTCCCGTGTTTTCTAACTTGGTGTGCATTTGTGAAGAAAACACAGAAAACGGCTTTTTGGCCGTTTTCTGTTTTCTTCACAAATTGTTTTTTGTGTTTTGGAAAACTAGTTTTCGGAAACGAGTAAGAGAACGCGTTTTCACCGTTTTGAAAAATCGAAAACAGAAAATGGGTTGAAAACAGCAAAGAGAACGCCCCCTAAGATATTGGTGACACTATAATCTCACTATTTAATGCATAAGAGACTGAGTCATGAAGATGAGCCCTCTGCTGCTCAAGATTAAGACAGGGAATCTAATGCGATCAAGTAAAAACTCCATTATAAGATAAATATATTAGCAAATATGCTTCACCTACTTTATTGTTAGTTCAACTTGTTGATTTAGAACTTTCAACTGCTTCATTTTAATTTATGTACGCGTAATTACATGTTTTATTGTATACTTTCTTTTTATTATAGTACCTGCTAATAAAAACTTGTTCTCTTCAAAAAAATAGATAATTTTTGTACACTATATGCATGACACATTTTTTCAACCGTCAAAATAAACACCGAAAAATACTTTTAAACTGAGATAAAGTGTTGAAAATTATCGAGACCTAAGATTTCATCTTAAAATGTCAACATTATTAAGATGAGTATCTCAAACTGTTATACATTGGTCTATTCTTAAAGTCTAGATTAGGGAGAGCCGTGTATGACAATTTGGTCACTCAACTTTCAATGGAGTTTATTGGAATCACTCGTATTTAATTCATCCAATTAAGTCATTTGTCAACTTCGATTTAAAAATATCGTATATCGGGATATGAAAACGATACAAGTATTCATCATAGTCCTTTGCATTCTTCGTCGCTCACTCAATGACAAAAAAAAAAAAAAAATGTCAGGAATAAGAAATATTAATGGTAACATTATTTGTTCAAAAATATTGCAAAAAATAATAGTTCCATGGTTTGCACCTCACTTTAATTACTCCATTATAAGACACATACACTTCACCAACTTCATTGTTAGTTCAACTCCCCATTTTGTTGATTTTAACCATTCAACTGCTTCATTTCAATATGTATGAAAATGCTTTATTTTATACTTTTTTTCTTATTGTAGTTGATGCTAATAAATACTAATAATTTGGATATGTTTAGCATACCGAATTAAGATTATGCCCATGTTTGGTAGAAATTAAAATTTATTTAATTTAAGTTAAAGTCAATAATTAATTTTAATCGCATATTTTATGAGTCTTACAACTTTTCAATGACATATTTTATTAATTGTTATCAAAATCTATTAAAAATCTGATTTAATCCCAACCAAACTGAAGAAGAAAAAATAAAATATTTGATTGAGTATTGCATATCAAGTCTTATTACATCTAACAACTTGCCTTTTTTTAATCAATCACAGTTCAAAAATAATGACAATTAACTAATGTCCACCTAATGGTGAAATTATCATGCTTAAGGTAGGGTTTGGTAGAATTAGTTTTCACATCAATTCATCCACTAATATATATATAATTAAACAACTAACCCAAGAAGATTTATGAAGTAGTTAGTGATATATAATTCAATAAACTCTTCACAAAATACTCATAATTACCAACTGCAATTAAATATATGTTTCTCTTGCGTTGAAGAAATCAAATCTAAGAATTTTAATATAAATTCTCTCCTCTTTCAGCCTACAATTATATAAGGTCTTTTTTTAATATATAATTTATAGACACAAAACTAATATAAATGCTTTATGACTTTCCATGTTTACGTTTCATAGAAATGGCAGGAGAACCTTATTTACGGTTCTCTCCAAATGTAAGAATTGTAAGTATGGTTATTTCCAAGTAGGCAAGATAAGACTTTCCACCGTGGGTAGGAGAATATTTATATATGTTTCATTATAAATATTTTTATAATAGTTACTCTTTGAAGATATGTTAAATGAATATTGATTTTTAGTTCCAAGATGGGGAGAAGGAAAGAAAAATGGAAAACAAAGGAAAATTAATTAGGATCTGTTTGATTGCAAAAATAGAATTGAATTAACTAAAACTTGTTTTACTAGGAATTGTCAATTAATTGTATTTGATTGGTATAATTTTCACTTGAAAATATTGAAAATTTGGATCTTTTGGTGTTCGTTTGACTTTATTTTCTATGAAAATTGTCCATTAAAGGAAAAAAAAAATTACAATTGGAGATAGGATTTGTCTCCATTGCCAAAAAAAAGGTTGGAAAACTATTTTCCCACTAAAGTGGTGGAAAAATCAATTCAATGAAAACAAGGAAAAAATGGGTCACGTGGGAAGTTGGGTGGAAATTGAATTGCCAAGAAAATTTTGTCTATCAAATAAGCAAAAATATGAAAAATAGAAAATCAATTCCTAGTTCCATGGCCATAATTTTCATGTGCTTCTTTCTTGGCTTATCAAAACAAAACCGATAAATGAAGCTGAATATTATGTTTATGCATGCACAATACATGTCTAATACCAAAACCCAATTAATTAAGGAGTGAGTAAATTAATTTATTGTTTGGTAATTGATTAAATTAACATTATAGTTGCAGAACATAACTAGTACCTAAACGTTTCCACCTTCTATATCTTTATTTACCTTTTTTTTTTTTTTTTTTCTTTTTCCTTTTCGTTCAAGCTAATACTACTTGCGTTGAAGATCATTTGCAATCGGATTGTGTGTACAAAGGGATGCATATTAATTTTGATTTATGCCCTCTCTATAATTTATTCTTGTGAACTCGAGTTTCTTCAATATACGAAAGATATGTAACCTTCTCTTAATTTATTATCAGTAAGTGTCACTTTCTTTTGTTGACGCTTATTCTCATTTTTTTTTTTTTTTTACAGAAATAATATTCTTTTTGTGAATTAAAAAAATTAGAGAATATCATAGCAATTTTGTTTTTTTCTTCTTCTTGTGATCACAAGTTTGTGGACTATAAATGATTATACAACTTCTTCTTCTTCCTTTTTTAATTTTTCTTCTCTTTTATATGTAGTGATTAGTGTGTAGATTTCTAGTGGCATCCAACCAAAAATTTTGGACTAAGACTATGAACTTAGCAACGTACGATAAAAGCATGTAATGAAAGAGCATTTGTGGGCATTTGGCCCACAAAATGCAACTATGGAAATTACATTCCGTCCCTCGTACATGTTAATTCCCTAAATGTTCATTGAACTTAAAAATTATTCTTATTAGTCATTTAATTTTGAAAATTGGTACTCCATTCATCACTGCATAAACGACGCTTGCAAAATTGGAAATATTGATAATGTAAACGTGTGTTTGGTGGACTTAAAAAAATAAGAATTTTATTATTTTTTTTAACGAAATGTGTGCGGTTGAAAAGTTTATAAAAGACGCGAATCCCATAAAATATGTAATTAAAATTAATTGTTGGCTATAATTTAAATTTTAATCGACTATTTGAGAGCAAAGATATGGAAAATCCAATTAATTATATACGGTCAACTCAAGGGTCTATTTTAAATCTCCACTAGATAATTGTTTACTATGCCCAATTAATATATATAGTCCTAATTTTAATTTTAGATACTAGTTCTTTAATGACGAAATGGGTCACACCTATCCAAAGCGTCGAATATTTTTATGCTTCGAATTCGAGAATCTAGAAAATTTATTCATTGAATCACATTAGTGAAAATTCAAATTTTCAGAGAAGATCATACTAGAGTCAAATTTTTTCGTCAAATTGAACTCATGTGAAGCAGATATATGACTATATTGAATCATCTAATCTAGAAGTTCAATATTTTTTTTCTTGAACTCATTAATCTTACTAATATCCACTACATATCTTTCATAAAATATGAGTGATTTATACTCAAAATATTGCCCCTACCCATTCCCAATATAAAAGCATTACAAATATTGTATTAAATTATTGCAAATAATTTCAATTCCAATTGCTTTCATGCCAAGGTTTTTCTAAATGTAAAATTATTGGGAGATGCTAAACCATCAAGCAAGGTCAAAAAATTCATCAATAATCTTAATGGTACCACCACAATTAAAATTTTCTCACTTTTCCAACTTCACTCAATCTCCCAATTACTAAATGGACTTTGATCACTTCGTGTGATGATTCTTAGAGTACTTTAAGTTATACCTTTTATAGGTTCTTTTCTTGATTAAAACTCTACCATCACCCCCAAAATTGAAACTACAATTCTAAGTTTCTGGCACGTTCTCAATACAACAAAACAATAATTAGAAATCGGGAAATGCTATGTGTTCCCATAATGGACACATGGAGGCCCCTATTAGGGCATGCCCAATAGAGAGTCTCCATGTGTCCATTATGGACACCATTATGTTATTAGTTAGAGTAATGTTATTCATCCCCAGTGTGTTTACAAACACAGTCTAGGTGGCTCTAAATGATAGGTGAAATGAAAGGTGAAATTAAATGACTTATTTAATTTCACCTATCATTTAATGTCACATTAACGCCACCTAGACTGTGTTTGGAAACACTACCAACAACATAATCTTTAGAAACCATATAACGTACGACCATTTTAAGATGCAGACTATACAAGTATCGATAAAATAATAAATAAGTAAAAATGAAAATATAAATCAACATATAAAAACTTGGGTTACTTTTTTTTTTTTTTTTTTAATAATGTTAACTTTTTAAGATGATCGCAAGCCTCGATATGGTATCAGAGCTCATTAAAGTATTTCAACGAGCAATTTAATCCTATTAAGATTCAAACAAGCAAATTAATTCAAAATTGATGTTCTCGAACATGCCTCCACCTTGCGATGGTATGTTAAAGATACATAGAATAATAAAAATATAAACCAATATATTAGGATTATGTTACTCATCTTACAAATGTTGACTTTTTAGCTCTTGTTTGGTGGTGATTAAAATCAGGTTAAATTTTAATAGAAGTTGATTGAACCGTGTGATTGAAAAGTTGTAGAAACCATAAAATACATGGTTAAAATTAATTATTGATTTTAACTTAAATTAAAATCTAGATTTAAAAATAAAAACATATGAAACACACTATTAAAGGTCGAACACTTTATTAAATCTGATTAAAGCTAATTTTCCGTTCATTTTTTATACTCATTAAGGATGTATGAAATACCAGCTACTTTTTAACGGTAATTCTTATTGTTCTAACGTAGCGAAATTTCTTGTCAAGTATATAACTAAGAACTTGGACGAATGGTTTAGTGACTGCAGCCTACTTCCTTGATAGACCCAGTAAAATTGATCTATTCTTGACTACATGTAAGTATAATTCTAGACTACATAACTTTTAAGTATACTTTCACAATGACAACTTAATTGAATATAGGATAGGTCGTAATTTTATGAGAATGACCCACCCTTATTTGGCATTCATATGGAGCTATTTCTTTTTGACCGTTTCTCACAAACAGGCGGCTCATTTCTATGAAAATATTACCATTGAAACACTCAACAGTAAAAAAGGACTTTTAATCCAAAATTTCAGCTCTCCCAAACAACCCCTATCTAATTGGAGCTGATTGGTTCGAGTTTTTAAAACTTCTACCTACAAAATAATAATAATAAATAAATAAACGATTTAATTTGACAAAAACTAAAAAAAAATTCCAACTGTTGCGAACAATTATGTAATCAAACCTTTGACTTTTAATGATAGGGAATGGGTAACAAAAAAAAAACGTCGGACTCAAAGCAACCTCTGCATTCAAAGGCTAATAATTGCGTAGTTTCTTGACAAGTGAATGAAATCAAAATAATTGAATGAAAGTGGCTTGGTGCAAAAAGCGTGCTACAGACGCAAAAGACGCATGATTTTGTCCCATGCATGTCAAAAAACACTAAAAGCGTACTGATGAATCTTTGTTTAGTGTGAAATTAGGTATTAGCGTATAGATTAATCCATTGTCATGAGTTCTTCATTGATCAATCCATTATTATTTCAAGTATTAGTACTTCTTAAACATAAGTAGTAGTCGATGTATGTTGCGCGATGGATGGTTCTTAGGAATTCATCCACATGGTTTTTGTTCAGAGAATTTCTCCCCATGTTCCACGAAGATGGACTTGCTTTTGTTTTCATAAAAATTAATATTATTCGAACTATAAATTTTACTTACGTATTTCCTAATAATACTCCTACATTGACGGCGTGTTCGGTAGAGATTAAAATCAGATTAAAACTGAAAAACTAATCGTTATTGTTGACTTTTATTATACGGGTAGGACCCAATAACGATTATATTTTCAATTTTAATTGAATTTTAAGCTATGGCAAATAAACCCTGAATGACTCTAGTTTATATTGTTAACAACAATACATATTAAATAGGGGTATATTAGAAAATTAAAAAATTAGCTATATATTTAATAAAGAAAGTGACTTATAATTTGGGAAAATGAAAAAAGAAAGCAAATATACCTTTTATGAGACGGATGGAGTAATATATGGAGAATGACGGCACAAAATATTTATGTAAAAAAACTGTCAAATCGATGAAAAACTACGCATTGTCGAAGACATAAATATTTCACTAAATGATAAATTTTGTACAATCATATAGAATCTCTTGCACATCACAAAATATTAACGAGGGGTGAGACTACAAAAGATCTCAAGTTCTCATCCACCATAGATGACTATTGTACAAATTAGGATCAATAAAAACACTAAAATGAAGACTCTACATAGGGATGCAAAAGGATCAATTTTTGAATTCTATACAACGTGAGATACATAACAGGCTCATTACAGATAAAAAAGAATTAAAAGCACATTCTATCTGGATAGAGAAATACTATCATATTTTAATTAGACAATACAAAATCAAAATTCTAAGAATCTCCGTCTTGACTTTGAATTGTCTAAGGTTTCCAAATAGGCATTCTTCCATGTTTCCTCCAATTCGAATAATTTACTTCCATCATAGTATTGTCCCTTCCACCTTCTTGGTAACTCCACTCGAAAACTTTGGTAATTTTTTCTTATACGGCCACAATTTTCAAAACAGAGAATTACCATAACCACATCACAAAAAATATACGCATTAGAAAGAATCAAATAATTCCAAGAATTTCAAATTGGATCATGTCGAACAACCTTCCTGAAAATTATGGTGTAGCCATATGTTCGGCTTTTTCAAAAGTTCATTAGAGATCGACATAAGTTTCATCACACCCTCTGTATTAACGTCAAATCAATGCCTACTCGCAATTTTGTGGACCCCCAACAATAACACATCTTCTATCATGATGACTTGATGGTCAAATACATGTTATAAGTATGATCATATCCTCCTCAAAGAATATTCCTGCCTCGTGGAGAAAATAAACACACTTCTGCAACATTAATCAGTATCTTCTTGTTCTAATTTTCATAAATTAGTTGAACCTTGTCAACCTTTTCGGACATTTTTTCTTAAGGGGTCTAGATTGTCTATGTTTGTCAAAACAAGGGTTAATCTTTCTTTTTTTTTTTTTTTTTTCAAGCCCTTTTGCAATCCAGACAGAACCAACACACTGTTGACTTGTACATGACGCAAACCAAAATAGATTCCCCACTCAAATACCTCCAGGCAGGGACGTAGCCAGGTTTTTTATCTTAGGGGGGCGAAAATACGGGGGGTAGAGGGGGCCCGCCCCCCTCCAGGGGGTTCGGGGGCGGAGCCCCCGAAAATTTTTTTTAACTAAGAGAATTGAAAATGATGATTTTGAGTACCAAAATAGTACTGAAATTCAATGTTCGATTCAATCACTACTAACTATTCTACTACTTAATTCTTAAATTCAAATATTCAATAACTAATACAATTACACAAACTACCAGCAACTACTCTACTTAATTCTTAAATTCAAATATTCAAGAACAAGTAAACATGCATTATGCATAAACCAGGTTGGGAATTGAGTTTTAATTAGTTGAGCTTGAGAATTGGGAACTTAGGTTTTGGATTGGATTTGAGCTATTGATTTATTTAAGTAACTATTTGATCTTTTGTTTAAATCTAAGATTTTTGTATGGTTGAATTTTAAAATGTAAGTTATTTACTCAATATTTATTAACGGAAAAAAAATAAAAAATTTCAAAATTTTGGGGCGAGTCAAAATCTTAGGGGGGGGCGAAACTGAAAAATACATTACAAATTAACTAGGAATAGTGTACAATACGAAAAGATTTACATAGAAAACTCTCAAACTAGAGAAAAATCATGGGTCAAAGATACATATGTCCCAAAATATTCAATTTTGTGCAATCATATAGAATCTCTCATATAACCTAAACTCCCAAGCACACACACAAAATATTAACACTGGACGAGATAACCAAGGATCCTCAAATTTCACTTCCACAACTTTTTAAAATTTTCTTTTGTTGATTTTGAAAATGAACTAGATCTTTCTTAAGAAAAGGGAAAAAGGTTAGGTTCGGTAGGCCGGCCAAATCGACACAATGAAAGCTAGGCTGGTTCGTCTTGGCAAAATTGTTTCGAAGAATATGAATTTCTAATCAAATTACCTAAAAGTGGTATCATATCTAAATTTTATATGTATTCCTAACTTTTTTTTTTCCTTTTTTGACAAGAAATTTGAGAAGTACATCAAGAGGCTGTTTGGTAGAGATTAAAATCGAATTGAAAAACTAGTCGTTATTATTGACTTTTATTAAACGGGTGAGATCCAATAACGACTATATTTTCAATTTTCATTGAATTTTAATTGTTACCAAATAGGCTCCAAATAATATCATTTTATTTATTTTCTATTTATGGAAAATTCTGAAAGGCCATCTCAAGTCAAAACTACTATTCTCTTGTTACTAGTTTGAGCTAACTTCACCTAACCAATTATATTATTCATTATGACAATTCTCATGATCCTACGTTTTCGTACCAAATAAGCAAGCCTTTTTCTTGTACAAGACACACAATCCCATTTAAGTTAATAGGCAAATTTAGATTCTCCGAGTTGGGAGAAAATTTGCCAAAACCAAACTTGATCCACCCAATTCGTCGGCCGCTGTTGCACAAATGTGGTGTGTTCCCATCTCAAGTTAAGATATAGATAAATAAATACATCTTGTTGTACTAATCCAGAACGTTCGTAGCGATCGAATGAGTCGAAAATCAAGGAATGAGTAACATTACGTATTCTTTGAGGGACCCACAACGGAATCATACTTTTCTATTTTTATTGGAGTAATATATTACTGCTAAGAATTATATGTAAACACATATTAAAATATATTTATCTTGATAAAAAAAAAATTAAATGGAAAGGAAAATAACCAAGGAAAAGAGGCTCACTTAATTGATATCTAAACATGATGAATGATTTACTTAACTCATGATATGGCATATAGATTCATTAATAAATAAGATTATAATCTCGATATTTGAATTAAATTTATTATTTACCAATCTCATTTCTCTTGTACAAAATACAATCGCAAGTTAGCCAAATTCTCTAAGTTGGGATTAAAAAAAAAAAAAAAAAAAAGTAATGTTATTCATCTTCAATGGTGTTACAAATACAGTTTAGGTGACTCTAAGTGATGGGTTAAATGAAATGTGAAATTAAACGACTTATTTAATTTCACCTATCATTTAATTTCACATTAACGTCATATAGATTGTGTTTGTAACTCCAATGGGGATTAATAGCATTACTAAAAAAAAAAAAAATGCGAAAACCAAACAGACCCACCCGATTAAGCGGGCCGATTTTTGTACAAATTTGGAGTAACCATATTCCTCGCGGGACCCACAATGTTTTTGGGTGCCATGGTAATCAAAATGCATTATCGGCCACGTAGGAAAATATGTCAGTGTGTAAACCATATTGCCAGCTGGCTCTATTCTTTTTGGCCCCCTTCTCCATGTTATAATGAGGAATATTTAATTTTTTTGAAAATACGAGGTTTAAAAAGAAGAATTTTTTTTTTTAATTTACATGTAATATTATTTTATTGAAGAATGTGTGATTGATAAAAAAAATAGAAAAATGAATTATAATTTAATGGGAGCAAATGGATATAGGTGTGCGAACGAGAAAAAATATTTTTTTGACCCAAAAACTTCTCACGATAATAGAGTTAGAACGAGTTAATAAAAATATCGTTACACTAGATTAACTTCAAAAAACTCAAAAGACTTGTTGTCAAATAGGGACTCAATAATTCTAATGTTTTATGGCATTTCAAGTTTTAATGTCCGATAGGCATATTTCAAGTTCCGACTATTGATACATAAAATATTTACACATACTAATGAAATAATTTCAATTAGGAAAAATTCAAAACGAATAAATTTCGAATTCATGCTATGTAGAGAATTTTGGTCTAGAATATACCTTGAATACATTAATAATTTCTTTCATACACTCTATTTTTAACTTTTATTTAAACTTGAAAACATATTATTATTATTAGGGTAAATAGCATAAAACGTCCATACCTTTCATTTTTTAGCATTTCCTCCCCTACCTTCCACATTTCATTGAGCAAAATGTTATTTTCAACCATTTTTTCAATAAAATGACGATTTTACCCTCTTATTCAAATGAAACAAAAGAACAAAAAATAAACAACTAATTGCAATCATTGTCCTAAAATTTTCAAAATATTACAGATACTTCCTAAATCCTTCACCACCACCACTTTCACAACCCCACCAAGCCGCCACCTATAAATCCACATTTTCTTTTTGTTTTTGTTTTATTTGAATATGAGGGTAAAATCGTCATTTTATTGAGAAATTGTTGAAAATGACCTTTTACGCAATAAAATGTAGAAGGTAGGGGTGAAAATGTCAAAAAATGAAAGATATAGACGTTTTACACAATGCCATTAAAAGGTGTGGATGTTCCGTACTATTTACCTTTATTATTATTATTATTATTATTATTATTATTATTATTATTTTGAATTGTAGATGAGAATTAAAAAAAAATGATTATTGGGGTTTGGAGTAAGCAAAATACTAGAGCACAGGCTGTCTACTGTTTAATTGACAGCTGGGTTGGTCCCAGTGGACAGCTTTCTGCTTGGAATTCTGAGATTGTAGTCTCTCAACTTTGCATACTAATCAAATAATTATTATTTAAAAAGAATTTAGCTTTTGCTTTTCAAAAATATTGCAAAGTAATTGATTTATATTATTTGTGAAAAAATAAAAATGTTTACAACAAAGTGATGTCCTATCAACTCTTAAATTTTGTACAAATGTACATATTGTCAAGTGTTAATTGTAACATGTAGTGTCCCTATGTATTTTTAAATATAAATCTTCTATAATCGATTTACGTACAAACTATTATTAAGAACTCAATGATAAGATCTACTCGAAAGTTTCTTAAAAAATACCAATTCTTGGTGCAATAGGCCATTAATCATGCCTATAATATTTGTTTAATAGTATTTACAAATAAATATACTATATTTCTCCAAATCTTTAATATAAAATTATGCAAAGATGAAAATATTAATAAACACTCATGTTAATAGCTTTCATAATCTTTCTCAAATATCATTTGAACTCCAAGAATTTCAAACGAAGATAAAAAGGCTATTTGAAGTCACTGATCTCCCGTTTGGCCACTATTATTCCACGTTATAATGAGAGGAATATTAATTTTTTGAAAAATATGTGATTAGAAAGGAAGAAATTTTTTTATATTTACGTGTGATATTATTTTATTGAGTAATTAGTGATTAATGAGAATAGAAAAAATAAATAAATTATAATTTAATGAAGAACAAAAAGAGGAACAAATCTTGCACGAAACAAGTTTGATAATGAAAAAGAATTAGCCTTCCAATCCAAATAGTTCCCCTTAAGACAAGACAAGCACTATAAATATCCACGAGCATTTCTTACAAAACCTTAAACTACACGAGAGCGAGCGAGCGAGAGAGAGAGCATAACTCGTTCCCGCCGTCCGCATTTTCTCGCTTCTATCCCCTCTCTCCAAAGCTTCCAAAGGAAGCCGAAAACGGTCTTTTATAAATTGTAGAGCATCTTACTACTTCTAAAGGGTTCTTAGTGTGTGTGTTTTTGTGTGTTAAATGGCTGTGACAAAGAGCAACAGGAAGAAGCACCAGAGTTATATTTCAGTGTCTTCTCAAATTATCAGCTCAATCTCACAATCTTCACTCGAGTGTTTGCTAGAATCTCCCAAGAAAAAGCACATTTCTTCCTCAAAGCTAAGGCCATTTTTGAAGAATCGAAGATTCTGGGTTTTCTTGATTTTTGTACTGTGTTTTCTTTGTATGTTGAAGATGTGGTTCAACTTTGATCCAGTAACGCCTCTGACACAAAACCTATATTTTATTCCTCAAGAGAAGACATTATTATCAACTGGGCTGTCAAGTTCTCGGCTGAATCTTGTGGAAAATGAAGAAACAGATGATAAAATCGAGTTTTGGAAACAGCCTGAGGGGATGGGTTATAGGCCTTGTTTGGATTTCAGTGCAAAATATAGAGCGGAAACTGTTGAAATTATGAAGGACAGGACCAAGTACTTAATGGTGGTGGTTGCTGGTGGACTGAATCAGCAGAGGAATCAAATTGTTGATGCTGTTGTGATTGCAAGAATTCTTGGAGCTGCTCTAGTTGTTCCTATCTTGCAAGTTAATGTCATATGGGGTGATGAAAGGTTCCATCTTTTGACCATTTCTTGATTTTTCAGCCATGCATATACAATCTTTATTCAATTTGACCATGTCTTATAATGGTTATTTAATCTTCCACTTAGTAAACTAAGTCATTTTGGTACATTTTAATCAATGATAAGAATTCTGTTTTTTATTGAAAATGGTTGAATTGTTGATTTCGTGGAGGAAATTGATAAGTTGTTCTGTTTCTCTTGTTATTGTTGCAGTGAATTTTCTGATATTTTCTATTTGGATCAGTTCAAGAATGTTTTGGCGAATGACGTTCGAATAGTTTCATCGCTTCCCTCAACACATTTGATGACAAGGCATATGGGGGAGAAGACGACTCCTCTTCACGTTTCTCCCGCATGGATTCGTTCACACTACCTTAAACGGGTAAGAAATTTCATTGCCATGCCTGTGTTTTCAAGTGCTTGTTACTTAAGCGTGATGGTAAGGATTAGAAAATATTTCAACGAACTGGATGCTTCATTGGCAGTTAACTTTAGTACATGCTCAACGATATCAATTGTCAATCTGCTTATGAACTCCCAATCCAATTGGATTGGTCACCAAAACCTTGAAATTATTGGTTAACAGCTAAAGTAGTTGTCTGGTCGATTGTTATTTCATATTTGAACTTTATATATTGACGTCTCAAAATTATTGACAAATTCAAGTGAGTGACGTATTTGAACAGCCCTGTTTTGTCATCCGCCTAATTTCTTTTCATTTTGATATTTTGAAGTATTGTGTATTTGAAGTATTTGACTTTTATGTCTTTTTGGAACTCTGCAGCTTAAAAGGGACGGTGTATTACTTTTACGTGGCCTTGATTCTAGGCTTTCCAAGGATCTTCCTTCCGATCTTCAAAAGCTCCGCTGCAAGGTAGTTGGTGTACTCTTCTTGATACAATTGACTTACAGAGCCGCGACCCCTATTAACTTTGGAATTTCTCCTTGGCTATTTTCTTGAAATTTAGTGTCTATTCATCGAGTTCTCTTTCCAATTGTAGGTGGCTTTTCATGCATTGAGATTCGCCCCACATATCTCAGAACTTGGTAACAAACTTACTGAGAGGATGAGAAGGAAGGGACCATATCTTGCTCTTCATCTGCGTATGGAGAAGGATGTATGGGTGAGAACAGGGTGTCTTCCTGGTCTAAGCCAAGAGTACGATGCGATGATAAATAATGAGAGGAAGTCACAGCCGAAGCTCTTGACTTCAAGAAATAACATGACCTACCATGATAGGAAACTTGCAGGCCTCTGCCCCTTAAATGCCTTGGAGGTCACACGGTAAGCTTTTGAATTGCGAAAATTTCATTAATGGAAATATTAGCATAGGACGACTCTGTCTGAGTGATATGTCTTCTGCGTTTAGATTATTGAAATCGTTGGGAGCACCAAAAAGTACAAGAATTTACTGGGCCGGAGGGATTCCATTGGGTGGAAAAGAAGCCTTGCAACCTTTGACTATAGAATTTCCTCATTTCTATAACAAGGAAGACCTTGCCTTGCCGGGGGAGCTTGAACCATTTGAAAGGAAAGCTTCATTAATGGCTGCCATTGATCACATAGTTTCTGAAAATAGCAACGTATTCATGGCGTCTCATGGTGGAAATATGGGCCATGCAATTCAGGTATCGCATCCATCCATCTTATCATCTGCAAAAGATCACTTCTTATAAACTCATTATCTCTTATTTGGATTGGTCGAATTTAACTTGTGAAACAGGGGCAGAGGGCCTATGCAGGGCACAAAAAGACCATCACACCTAACAAAAGACAGATGCTTCGATACTTTATGAATTCTTCTCTCCCTGATGCCGAATTCAACAACATTATAATAGATTTGCACCGAGATTCCTTGGGGCAGCCAGAACTTAGGACTAGCAAAGTGGGAAGGGACGTGACGAAATATCCTGTCCCAGAGTGCATGTGCAATAATTCAGTGACAAATTCCTCTTTCTAACTCCTTATGGTATCACTCTTCATGCCACTAATACTGGCATCATTTTGATGAATAAAGGTCATCAAGAAAGCTCCTAACAGGATGTATTTGACAAATTCTTTAGGACTGACTCCTCCGAAATACCTTGAAACTCAAAAAGGGCTTTAATTTCAGCTTGCGCGCATCTTCTTAGAGATGCACTGCCAAATGTTAAAAGCAGGGAATTCACTCCGAGGCCACATAGAAAGCACGTACATATGCCCCGAGTAATTATTCAGGAAATGAATACACAAATTTTTTTAGTTAACTGTATCTATGTACAATGCCATTAATGATATATACACATACAGATTCCTTTGATGAAGTTTGTTCTAAATTCTTGATTCATTTCTCAGTTAAGGTTACTGACTAGTGAGTGGCAAATTGTTAGTGTATTTTTGCATATTACATGAACTTGAAATCTCATTTTTCAGTTGTTTAGTAGAGAAACAAGATATAAAGTGAGATAAGTTAAGATACAAAATGAACTTTATTTATTTTGCGATGGAAATGTAGAACATTATTCAAGTATTTTCAGAATATATATGAGGTACTATGAGCAATTATAACGTGTTTCGTCGTTGATGCTTTTAAATGCGAGAATATCTGTGAAAGATATTTTTTGTTGATAGCTCAAGATCCATTATTGTTGATGAGTTTTCTGATCGAAGTACAAAATCTTTTGGAAAAAAGTGTAAATAATTAAATTGGTTGCACCTAACATTATTATTATTATTAGTGGGTTAGATCACCTAAATCTTATTTAAAGAGAAAAAAAAAATTACCTCAATTTGGTAAAAAAATGTAAAATCCTTTATATTGCTAAAAACTAATAAATTGACCTGAATGTAGTCTTTTACAAGGTGGGTAGGTATCCCACTATTTATATCATCAGCATGATTTCCAGTAATTAAGAAACTACCAAAAAAAATAATAATAATAATTTAAAGAGACCAAAATGTATTTTTTTTTTTTCAACAATAATATGCCCCTTCACAGTAATATGAAAAGTCTAAAATGGAAACGTTTGTATACAAGTGATATATGAACCTAAGGGCGTGTTCGGTAGAGATTAAAATCTAATTAAAATTGAAAATATAGTCGTTATTGGGTCACACTCGTCTAATAAAAGTCAATAATAATGGCTAGTTTTTCAATTTTAATCTCTACCAAACACAAATATTATGTTGAATAATCCCATCTCATATCATAGGATATTCAAGAAGAATATATGATTAATAGACAAAATAATTACTCAGGAAAAATAAAAATCTAATCGAAATTGCAAAACAAAGTGAAATCTATACAATTTTGTGAATTGGGTTAGTTTGAGTATTTTCTTTCTTTCTTTCTTTTGTATTTTTTGTGTGTTTCTTTCGCTTATAAGTTCAGTGGCTCAGTGAAACTTACACTATAATTTTCAGGAAAAACAAGAGTCTAATTCATTTCTAAAGAAAAAAAAAATGCTTAAGTCGAAGAAATTAGACAAAATTATCAACTGAATAAATAAAATATGCTCAGTATTTGTAAATACAATTCTTTTCCGGGGAAATTAGGCCCAGTACGGCCTAAAGTTAATGAAGTTGAATAATACGTTTAACTAATAACTTATCATCTAACCACGTAATTAATACGTCCTAAAACTCCCAACCCCCAATTGAAACCCACTCCTCATCCTCAGAAACGCTCCCCACTCCAGAGCCGATTTCATCCATATCCGAGAACCTCAACCTCAAATATGTTCTTCCTCTCATCCATAGGGCTCGATTCTCTGCTATTTGGAGCTGATTTGGCTCTAGAGAACCGCGCAAGTGCAAGCCCTCAGGCTTATCGGCTTCCTCAGTTCCCGCTATCACTCTCAAGTCGACGAGGCCTTTATACGTCCGATTCGGCTCGACGCTCACTGGTTCCTAATTCTGGCCAACTATTCCCCATCATCACCGCATTTCTCGTCGTCATGGTATGTGGTGTTTTCGATTCCGATTTCAAGTACGTTGTTCACCTCTCTCGCTCACGTATATTTTTCTACTTTTTGGGTAATATTTATTTGATGAAAAATATTACAATCCATTGTGAAATCATGAATTAAAGTATCGGTTAAGGTGTTTTGAATGAGAAAAAGATTGAGTTCCAATTTTTCTTTTTCCTTTTCTTGGTATAAATTCATAGTTTAACCTGAAAAACAAAATAGTTATGGACCTTGTGACTTTTCTGAATTTGTTCAGTTGATATGTCTGAATATTTGGCTCATTGGCACACACCTATATGTATTAGCTATGACAACGATGTGATTCAAGTAACAAATGAAGAATGCATCAAGTGTGGGATGGATGATTATGCATCTAAACGGTTTTAATTGGCAGATATGATTTATTGTTCTATTATGTTATTCAATTTGGGACTGAATGATTTAGATTTGCTGATTTGGCATAGGTTTCATGTTAATTGCTCGCCGAATAAGGGCCTAGTCAGGCTGCCACCATTGACTCTGCCATTGAAAACTTGCTCATTTCATCTGGTTAATTTTTCAACTATTGCTCTGAGGTTTGAGATTTCTTGTGTGTGATACATTTTTCGAGTGCTTTCTTCTCTCTGATTGAATATTCAGTGTGCCTTAATTTTTAAGATTTAAATTTGATTTGAATTGGCAGATATGATTTTTTATTCTATTATGTTATTCAATTTATGATTATGGGTTTTGTTGGGATTATTGTGTATCATTGTGCTCGTGAAGCAATCATTCTCATTCTCAAACCCAGTTTCCTTATTAGAGATGTTATTTGATAATTTTAATCATTTACTTTTATGTTAATGGAAATGTTGTACGTTTAATTGCTGCAGGATGAATTTGAGACTGAAATTGAAGAACCCGCAGAAGGAGTTATGTGGGTAGAGAGGAAGAGAGACTTCATAGTAGCATAGGTACTATTGGATTTTCAGTTTACAGATGGTTGATGAGGCAAAGATGGAAGATGCATGAGATGAACAAGCACAACATATACATTTCACGTTACTTTTTTGAAGTGTCACTTTTTTGGGGGGAGGGCATTTGACATTGAATGTACTTGCTCATTGAGGGTATTGCTTAGTGTAATGTTAGTTTTTCTGTAGTTTTATGGAAAAGACAAGAGACTGTGTATTGTGATTGCTATTTTCTTGATTTTTCATCAATTTTATGCACATGTAAATACACATAATGCAAGTGATCGATTACATTAGTAAAAACCAAAAAATGTGACCATTTCAAAAATATGTCTTCCATCACATTTCATTGTCTTTGGAAAAATAGTGAGTTTAGTGCAGGCAATAATATTTTTTTTTTTTAATTTCGTCACTTTTGAGTGATTTATCGCTTTTTTAAAATAAAAAAAATTGTCACTTTCTTAAAATTTTCGTCACTTTTTTGAGTTTGTGACTTTTTTTAAAAAAAATTTGCTGCTTTTTGAGTGTTTGTCACTTTTTTTGAGCTTTGTTTTGTGTCACTTTTTTGAATTTGTGTCATTTTTTGAGTGTGTTTGTCACTTTGTTTTTAGTTTTGTCACTTTTTTTGAGTTTGTGTCACTTTTTTAATATGTTTGTCACTTTTGTCACTTTTTTTAAATACATAATCAGCATGCAATGGATGAGTCTATTTTGGTATTTGAGTTTGTATCACTTTTTGAGTGTGTTTGTCACTTTTTTTGAATTGTCACTTTTTTTTTTTAGTTTTGTCACTTTTTTTAAGTTTGTGTTACTTTTTTTAAAAAGTGACAATTTTTATAAAAAAAAGTGACATTGTGTCACTTTTTTATTTTACACAATATTTTTTACTTCCTAAAAATCTTTCATATGATTTTAAGGGTATTTTTCAAAACATCTCTAATTTTAAGGGTATTTTTGTAAGTACCCCTTCTTTTCCAGGGTTTCATAGTACTGACGATCCATTAATTTTCTTTTGGACTTTGGCCCAACAAGATAAAACCTCTTTTTTGGGTTTTTTGTTTTTTGTTTTTTTTTTTTTTTTTTTTGTTTTTGGCCCAAGTAACAGTTTTTTTTTTTTTGCACTTCCATTTTTATTATCTCTTTATTAGGTTTCTTTCACTTTTGTAAAGGACATCACGCAGAACGATAAAAATTCCGTAATCTGGAAAAAAATAATAAAAATAACATATACATTTTGTATCACTTTGACGATGGCAAGGCTGAGTGGTAACAAACCCTTTCTCCGTTCAAATTTGGATCAGCAAAAGAGATGCAACTTTACAGTTTATCAATTATTATTGAGTAAATATTCTTGGTATTGAGTATTTTATTGCCGAAAAATTGTTTCAGTAGTGTAAATTGGGTGTATATAGTTTTCTGTTTTTAGTTAATATTATGATTTAGTGAAATTGCATATATATCTTCTATATATAAAAAGTGTGTATTTAACGGAATTTGTTGGTTTAACGGAAAAACTAACGGAATTTCTTGATTTAACGGAAAAACTAACGGAATTTTTTTAATTTAAAAATCATTTAACTCCATAATTGAGCTTCAAAATTTACAATTCTAAAGCCCATGTAGAAGTATTGGATGTCATGCTCATTTTATAGATACACTTCTCTCCAAAGGTTTCATAAACTTCCAATGTGGGATTGTGCATTTTATATATGCTCTTAACTCCAATAGTTTTATAAATTTCCAATGTGGGATAGTGACAAAAAAAAAATGTTAAAATACTCATCAAAATCATTTTAAAATATATGTCTAATTGACTAATTTGATTTTGAATTACAACTAATTAAATTGTAATATTCACTTTCATTCTTTCATTTATTTAATTTAAATTGCACTTGATTATTAATATATTAATATTAGATATTATTTTCTATAAGTTTAAAATATTTTAATTTAACAAAGTAAACTATTTTAACATATTTATTTTAAATTTTTAGCGTTGGGGCTAATTGTAGGATATATAATAAATCTAATTAGTAAAGACAGATTTACTTTAAATTATTTTTATGTATTTATTGCATTCGGTTCGACCGCAGTTGAATTTCCACAAACTTTATGTCGGAATCATTCTCGATTGTGAATCAAAATTCTTCATCTCCATTTTCAGATATCGGAATTATCAAATCCGCAAACTTTTCGTATAAATCCTATGATTAATGCTCATGTTTAGTTCCATAATTAATAAAAAAAATTAAAATTCTCCTAACACTATTTAACAATATTATAGTATTTTATTAAATGTTTAGTAAGTATTATTTTTAAATATTAGATGATTTTATGATATAGTAAAAAATCTTTTTTTTTTTATAATATAGAAAAAAAATATTTTTTAAAATAAAAATATATTTAATGTCTTAAAAATAATTAAAAATAATATTAAAAATACGAAACGTATTATGACGCTTATCCTTCGTATTGACACGCCTAAACTTGTGATTCTTGATTCTCAACATCGACATCTCGCAACGCATTACGCCTTTTAGAACATTATTAATAAATGAATGGAAAATGCAAAAAAAAATTTGTACTACTACATTTTAGTCACTAGGAACAAATGAAACTAAAAAAAATGGATGTGGATATTATCAATTTAAAAATGCTAATAGTTTATTTGGTAAGGTATATTGAACTCAATGAAGAAAAAATATTTATTTATTTAGTTTTGTATTATAATGTTATCTATTATTTTATTATGTATAAAAGTTCATGATTAAATACAAAATTTAATATAATATAATAGTACGAAACACAAACTTATACATTTTAATTTAGAATTTAACACTATTCAAGTTAAAATTAATATATCACAATGTGTAATTATTTATCAATTACATAAACATTACATCATTAATTATTTAATGAACCAAAAAAATTATATATAACTAAGCAAACGTGCATTGCACGTTGCTTAAACCTAGTATATATAAAAAGTGGCTATGAAACAGAATTTCTTGGTTTAACGGAAAAACTAACGGAATTTCTTGTTTTAACGGAAAAACTAACGGAATTTCTTGTTTTAATGGAAAACCTATAACTTTAGGGTCCAACTTGAATTTATTTAAAACCTTAGGGACTAAAACTTAAAATTTAACCATAATCCTTAAATTGCAGCCAAAGACCTTAACATATCAAATTTACACAAGAAGTTTCCGCCTCCTCAACTCCCAAAAACCGAAAAAAAAAACCTTTAATCTTCTATGATTGAAAAACCCAATGTTGTCAAACCCGACCCGACCCAGTCAGTTCGACCGAAAAAATCGGGAAAGGGGCCCAAAATCGGGCCAAATCATGTCCGATTTTTTATTATTTTCAAAACCGGTTAAAACCCGTCAAATCTGTCCTGATTTTCAATTTTTTTTTTTTTTTTTGTTTAAAAATTTTTAACTTCATAAATGGGCTTCAAAATTTATTTAGAATTCTAAGGCCCATGAAGAAGTAATGGATTTCATGCTTATTTTATAGATCCACTTCTCTCCAAAAGTTTCATAAACTTTCAATGTGGGATTGTGCCTTTTATACATACTCTTAACTCTAATAGTTTTATAAACTTCCAATGTGGGATAGTGATATATAATCAAAAAATGTTAAAATATCCATCAAAATCATTTTCAAATGTATGTTTGGCTAATTTGATTTTTAATAACAATTAATTAAATTGTAATATTCACCTTCATTCTTTCATTTATTTAATTTTCAAATTTAACTTGAATTACACTTGATTATTAATATATTAATGTTAGCTATCATTTTCTATAAGTTTAAATTATTTTAATTTAACAAAGTAAACTATTTTAACATATTGATTTTTAATTTTTAGTATTGAGACTAATTGTAGGATAATGAATCTAATTAGTAAAAATATATTTACTTTGAATTATTAATATGAAAATTTAAAAAAATATATATATTATTTTATTATTTTTGTATGTATTTATTGCATTCGATTCAACCCCGGTTGAACCTTTTGACCCTTGACCCTTCACATTTTCCGGGTTGATGACCGGGTCGGTTTTCAAAACACTGGAAAAACCTTAATGGAGAAATTTTTCCCCCCTTTTCATGGCTGAAGCCCCCAAGAAACCGTAGTGGTCGGGGGTTGGGGGCGACTGTGCTTGTCCATCATCTTAGTTGGATTAATCATGGGCGCAATAATCATCTTTTCCTCTCGCACAAACAATATATGGAGACATCCAATTTAATCCATTCAAATCCAGCAATCAATTCATGAGAAATGCTGGACTTACAGGCTACTGTTTCACAGAAGCCTTACAGAATATAAAAAAATAGCCCGGTTCCGAAGAAAAGAGATAGAAGCCGTTTCAAAATAGGGTAAAGAGGAAGAAAAGAGCTTATTTCTCCCATTTCTCACTTGCAGTTCCCACCCACCTCAGATTCCTCCATCTCGAGCACAATGTAATATGTGAGCTTACTGAGAACGAAGATTACACCTCGCAATTCTACATACCCTCTGTAGACTATAGTTCTATGGCAAGCTGTACCGACTTCATATGTGTATTTGGAGGTGAAAAACTCAGAGAGAGGTACTTCCTCAATGTAAGTCAGGTGAAATAAATAATGATTGTGACTTTTTTGACATGTAGACACAAAAATAAGAATACGAAGCTAAATGAAATTTGCCTAATAGAGTTAAATGTCATTGGATGTTCAAAATGTATTTCCATTTGGGGGCATCTTTTTCTTGTCATTTGTTTTTAGAATATAGTATAATATTATTGTGCATCATATGAACTTTGAGTTTTATATTTGTGATTTTGGGTTAGAGACGACAGAGAGAAGCACTTTATTTAATTATTTATCAATTATATAAACATTAAATCATTAATTATTTAATTAACCAAAAAAATTACATCTTTATTAACAACAAATTAATTCTTAAACAAAACTATTAAATATAAACTAAGCAAACGTGCATTGCACGTTGCTTACCCCTAGTGTATATATATATATATATATATATATAAGTTTCTGTTAAATTAAAGAGTATTTGGATCATCGTTTAAAATTTTAAATTCAGAATTTCTTGATATTTGGGTTGGTGGAATGCGTGGTTCTTAACCAGTTTAATAGTGGCGTACACATTTTTCGACCATGTTCGAAAAAACTTTGTAATCTGTTTTTCATTATAGTAAAAATTACCAAAGAGGAGCTAGCGTGAGTAGCATAAACATTGACGGTGAAAATGTTATATTTATTTTTATTAATTTTAAAATTAATTAAGTAAATAAGTACATTACCTAAAATAATAACAAAAACAATTTGACGTAGTTTAGTAACTGCGTACATTCACGAGCCATGCCTAGTTATTGAACAATACACTAAGTTATGATAGATTATGGACACTAGGACTTTAACCCATGTATCGTTTAGATAAAAAGTTGATAAAAATCTAAGTCAAGATTAAAGATTAATTTTAACTACTCATTTATGAAACCCACAACTTTTATCAACTATCACGGAAGCTCGCTCCAAAACCTTCAAAACTGTGATTTTTGGGTTCAATTTTACATTACATTTTTTTATTTATTTATCAAACAACCAATTCAAACGGTTCCGACTCATAACCAATATATTCATCTCAGTTGCTTCTCAATCTCATCCTCAAAAGACAAGATATCGGTGTTCATTTGTAGCCACAAAGGCAAGAAGAAAACTAATGGAAGATGGCACAAGAAGAGACCAAAATCAAAGGAGCCACACAGTTTTTGAAAAGCACAAAGCCACCGGTTAGATAAATTGGCTAGAATCAAGAGTCGTCCAATAGATGAATATATGGACTGTGGGCAATATTAATTCACTAAACTACTTCCAACAGCCCACGTTATTTTTAGGCCAAGTATTTGGACTTGGTTATTGATAATCAATTCACCATTGGCCGAAGCTTGTGAAAATATATTCCGACATTTTACATCATGACCCGAGATTTATTGAATATCAAAATCCAACAAATCTACACCTTAATATGTAATAAATCTGCAAGCAATCAAAACACAATGTTAATACTTGCATAATCAATGTAACCAATAAAATTTGGATCACAAACATTATCTCGTGTTTCGGACCCAAAATACATACCATAATTATTCTATATACTCATCAAGGCTAAAATCAAGAACACAAGCAGAAGTAAATAATCACAGTAATCAACCAAGAGCAAATAAACATACAATGAAAATATAACATAAAATAACACAGATCTTTTGAAAACATGTTCATACAAAATAACATACTAACACCAATTTAATCAACAAATGGCCAACACATATGCAACAAATGCATAAATGACCACACAAAAATATCTCACTACACTTATCTCATCTCATTTCGTATTGCTCGCACTTCGAGAAAACATATTTTCTCCCATCGTCTACCATGCTCACTAAACTGATCACTCAACCCATGTTTAAGTGGTAAACCACAATAGAACTTAAATCTACGAGATAATCCTCTATCACTACCTCACTTCTCTCAACCTAAGCGATAATGGGTCTCCACTTTACAGAAGTGATAGAAGTGTCTCTCCACACTCTACCTAATTAAGGTCTTAACAAATAGAGGATTCCAACAACGATAGTTCGTATGCACCCACAAAGGAATAGTAGAATAGACAAGGCAATTGGAAACTCTCGAAAAAAAATCCCAAGACGACTACACATTAATGGTTTCTCTCAATGCACATTGACACCACCAGCATTTAATCACATATCCCCCGTATATATCACCAATGCACCCCCATGCATCTATACTCTACATTACCAAAAGACATACATCTCATGACTGCTAATGCATCTTAACACATTATGTATGCAGACGAATTACACCAAGTAATTAGATTACTCTCAAATTCATGCAAATGCACATATCAAACATATTGAAATGTCATATAACCATGCAACAGAATTAAACAATCACACATGTAGAAAAGATCACACGAATGCAAATGCATTAACCATGTTTCCTATCAATAAAACTCACTAAGGTCATCACTAGACCCAAAAGCAACATTCGCCCCACCTCTTCACGAAACCAAGTTTCCTATCAATAAACCATGTTTTCTCTCAATACACATCAACACCACCAGCATTTCATCAAACCTCCACTCGTGATCTAAATGTCACACATCCCCCATACATATCACCAATGCACCTTGGCATCTATACTCTATATTACCTAAAGACATACTTCACACTGACTGTTACTACATCACAACCCAGTATGCATGCAAACACACAGATTGCTCTCAAATTCATTTAAGTGCGCATATCAAACATATTGAAATTTCATATTATTATGCAACATAATTATGAAATCACACACATACAGAAAAGATTTCACACATATGCAAATGCAGTAACTAGGTTTCCTATTAATAAACATCACTAGACTCATCACTCGACTCAAAAGAAACATTCGCCACCTTTCTCGATGCTTTTTTTGGGTAACTCACCAACTGACCTAGCAGTGATCGATGACAGCATAGTACAAAGAAATCAAAGTCATTAGATTTGGTATCCTTCTTCTTAGGACAATCTCTCGCAAAAATGTCGTGACTTACCACAGTTGTAATACAACTTACCACCGGACTTTTCCCTTCTTCTTACAACCATCATTACTCAAGTCACTACTATCTTGAGGCTTACCCAGACTATTTGCTTAAACTTCATTCTATTGCTCATCATATGTTCATCACCACTCTTCTTATCGTCACTTGGAGTCTTAATATCCATCTATTTACTTTTAAGAGAATTAATGAAAATCATGTGTTATCGTCACTTTGAGTCTTAATCTCTATCTCTTTACTTTTAAGAGCATTAATGACAATCACGTGTTAGAGTATCCCTACAATATTTAATCACATTCTTAATCTCCATATATATGTCAGCACAGAATTCAGCAAAATAATGATCTTATATGTTTCAAACACCTTCTCATCACAGTTAACAATGTCTTGAACTTATTTGTTAAAAATATTCAAATTATCTTCAAGATCCTTTAAATGATCCAATCTTTCAAGAAAGTACAATTTAATAGGTGTAGATTTATTCAAATATATGTCCACCAACTTTTTTCAAAATTATTTTGTAGAATCAAGTTTTCCAACTTTTCTCAAAACAATATCATATAGGTGTAAAATAATTGAAGTATAAACAAGTTTATCATATTCTTCTTTTTGTAGTTTTATCAAATTAGCGAAAAATTGCCATCTACCACTTTTAAAATTTTTTGTTGAACAAAACTTCCCATCATATTTTGTTACCAAATTGAAAATCCACTTTTTCATTGAAATTTCAACTTCTAAATGTGAATTTTTTTTAAAAAAATAGAACGATCAAAGTTCACAAATAGGTAAAGAAAACAAACAAAGTGTACAATAAATCACACAAAATAATCCTAAGGCCGCCGCAATATACTTCGTTCTAGACTTTTGGGGTTTTGTGAGTTCGAGATCTTAGTATCAAGGGAATGGTCAAACAAGTCAAGTCCAAATATTCTAACAGAATAATCAATGCAACATAAAGGTATATCAACAAAAATTTAGTTTCTTACGTAATGCGGTCTCACATAATGACTTAATGGCAATTAAATACAAAATCAATTATTAACATGCAATTAAATTCAACACTTTCAAATATGACAAATAACTTCTAAATTCTGGTACAAGTAATGGTTACCCCCACACGATAACCCTCAATCCTAACGTCGTTTCCACACTGTGAGTCACTAATACTAGAATTTAAGCAGGATAGACAATATATGAGAGCGGACAAATCTACAGTCCGTAAATAATGAGAGATGTGAATTTATCATTTTAGGGTCATCACTATTTGCCCTATAATTTTCAGCAATTGTAGAAATCAATCAATCTTGATCGAATCTCAAACACACAAAGAGAAAAATCATCCAATTTCACTGAGACAGAAAACTAACGACACCAAAATGTTAGAAATGATGTTAGGAACAAACTGCCTAAAGACAACGTCATCAGATTTCTCTTCATGTGTTGTCAGAGTGCTCTGCATTTGGGGTCAACTCGCTTCCGCACTTACCGCCGGACTACTGCATGCGCCTATTCGCTAATATCGCCTCCACCTGCACATTTACGCTAGTGATATTCGTTTCACTAACTGGTCACCGGATTGGTCGAAAATCTCACAAACAAATCTGTTTTTCAACAATTTTTGGACAGTTTTTTTGATATATTTTTTGTTTCTATTTTGCCTATTTTTCTTGCCGTCTTTTGACCCAAATCTTCAACCTTAAAGTTCAGGTACCAATTGTCACGGAAGCTCGCACCAAGATCTTCGAAACGGTAATTTTCAAGCTCGGTTTCACATTACCTTTTATATCAAACATCCAATCTAAACGGCTTCAACCCATTAGCAATTTACTAACATGTTTCTTCTCAATCTCACACACAAATGACAAGATATCGGTGTTGATTTGTAGCCACAAGGCAAGAAGAAAACTAATGGAAGAAGGCACAAGAAGATGAGAAAATCAAAGGAGCCACACGGCTTTTAGAAACATAAAGCAACAGATTTTTTTCTCCCTAACTGAGCAGCCACATTTTCTTTTATTCCACACAAATCACACACTAAAAAAACAGTTGGGGTAAGTAGCCTATATATAGGAATAGTTTAGATTATAGTTGGGCCGAGAAAAGGATAAATGGGTTAGAATCAAGAGTTGTCCAGTAGATGAATTTATGGGCTGTGAGCAACATTAATTTCTTAAGCTACTTCCAACAACCCAAGTTATTTTTGGGTTGAGCTTTTGAACTTGCATGTTGGCAATCAATTCACCGTTAGTCGAGGTCTCTAAAAATATATTCCGGCATTTTACATCATCGTCCCGAATTTATTGAGTATCAAAACCTAACATTAACTTTTCAATCCCACATTAAATCAACTTTTATCAAAATTTACTAAAAACCTAATTTTTAGCAAAATCAAACGGGAGCTTAATAAATAAAGACCCACTATTTAAAATTAACGTCCATGTGCATAATCATTTTTTGGATTCATCTAGCGAGTACTACTCGTCTTGTTGATTTGAAGAACCTTTTTTTAAAGCTGCAAATCGTTTTCTCTTGAAGATTACAAAAGATGATCACATGACATTTACAATAATTCTAAGTTTATAATCAAGAACCTAAAGCCAAAAGGGTTCCCTCTAAGCTTTCTGAATTTATTTCCAAGATTTGAATGTAAAGCTTTGAAAAATATAAATGTTTAATTTGATATGAAAATAAATGACCTCTCCTCACCAAAGTCACAAGTTTTGCCATGAAAGAGCTCTTCTTTTATTCGCAAATATTGTGCATATCACTTGGGAAAAGATAAGGTGTGAAAATAAGGATATATTTGCAAAAGATTTGGTTTAGAGGAAAAAAAAAAAAAAAAAAAAAAAAAAACCTTTCATATTGCAACATGACAGAAATGTATTAAAAACAAAAAATTCCTTTTTCAAATTTATCCCACGAATTCTTAATTATATAAATAATTTTTTGCTCCATAGAAAAATTTATTTGAAACCGACTTTAGATCATAAAAGGTATTATATTTAAAAGAAAAATCTTCAAAATATTCAACCATATATTTTGTGTTTGTAGTTGTTAGGAATTTACTTAACATGCATAGTAGAAAATAAAACAAATTTCAATTCTCACAAAAAATATTTATATTTATAAAGAAATTGTGATAAAAATTATACCTTTTGTAGATTTTGCAAGTTTCATTGATGATCTTGGAACACGAAAAATCACAATCTGCAATCAATAGCTGTCCAATTATCCAACCTCTAATGAAAATCCACACATAGAACAAGAATGAGAGAATTGTAGTATCTTTTCTTGTGCTAGCAAGAATATAAATAGTGTTATATTCTGTTTTTCTTGAAACCATAATGACTTGCTAATATAAGTCCAAGTGGGTGGCTCATTTCTTAAACGTAACCCGATTCAATATTTAATTAAGAGAAAATTACCTAGAAACCTACTTTTAAAGTTTCATTTTCAAAAAAAAAGTGAATTAATTTTTATTTCATAAATCAGGTGCTAATTAAGTTTTAATAATTACAATTAATAAAAATTTAATTACAATATATAATTAATGGGTTTTGCTAATTCATAACCGGTACCTTTAGCTTATTCATAACCCAACTCACCTCTCTCTCTCTCTCTCTCTCTCTCTCTCTCTCTCTCTCTCTCCCCAGAACCATCCCAGATTCCCAAGTCCCAATCCGTCGCCTCTCTCTCTCTACATTTCTCCCAACCAATCGCATCTCTTTCTCTCTACTACCAGCCCGTCGCCATCTTGAGAATCGTCGGTGAATCACCTGCCACCTATCCATTGCACAGATCTGTAACTTCATTCGTCGTCGTCTCCCAGCCCCATCACCTTAGTCGTCGGTGTTGGTACCGTTCGGAAATGGCGGGGCTGTGAAGGTGGCGGTGGTTGGTGCTACCGTTTCTCTCATCTTTAAATAGAATTCTTTAATTGCTTTAACAACTTGGATGTGCTCTCGGTTGCATTTTCTGTTGACAACAGGCAAATTGTTTCTGCTTCACGTGATAAGTCTATTAAGCTTTGGAATACTTTGGGTGAATGCAAGTACACTATTCAAGACAGCGATGCCCACTCTGGCTAGGTTTCCTGTGTCTGATTTTCTCCCAATACGCTTCAACCGACTATAGTTTCTGGGTCGTGGGATAGGACTGTGAAAATTTGGAATTTGAATAATTGTAAGCTGAGATCCACCTTGACTGGGCATACCGGGTCGATTAATACGGTGTTTGTTTCGCCTGATGGGTCCTTATGCGCGAGTGGTGGGAGAGATGGGGTGATATTTCTATGGGATTTGGCGGAAGGGAAGAAGCTTTACTCGTTGGAAGCTAGTTCAACTATTCATTCGCTTTGGTTGTTTGACTGTGGCTGTTGTGGTGTTGTGTTGATGGCGCTGTGAAGTGGTGGTTTTTATTTAATTTTTGAAATTAAACGAGCTCATCTGATGGTGATGGTTGTGGGTGTAAGGATGACTGGATTGATGTGGTGGTGGTGGTGGTGGTGGCGGCGGCGGTGGTGTAGTCGGCGCCGCTGCAGAGTAAGAAGGTTGCAACCGGAGTTGGTGGTGTTGGCGAACCTTTTCTGATCTATGACCAGATCGCGATTTGACTATCGGGTAGTTCATTGTGACCGATTGCCATTGTTTGTGACCGATTGTGATCGTTTGTGACCGTTTGTGTCCGATTGTGACTGGTTAATTGTGACTCGTTGTGACCAGTTGTGCTCAATTGTGACTTGAAATTCTGAAAAAAATTTGGAAGTTGGGAGTGGGTGGAGCATGCGTCGGAATGGTCATTGATTGTAACCGTTTGTGACCGATTGTGACTGGTTAATTGTGACTCGTTGTGCCCAATTGTGACTTGAAATTCTGGAAATTTTTTGGAAGCTGGAAATGTGTGGATGGGGTGGGTAAGTTGATCGGAGCATGCGTTGGAGTGGTAATTGGAGCAGTTTGCCAGAGGGATCCTGAATAGCCGCCGGAGAGAGCGTCGGGGTGAAAGTCGGAATAGTCGCTGGAGCTGTCACTGGAGCTACAGCCGGAGAGATTGCCGGAGCTGTCGCTGGAGCGGCCATCGAAGAGATTACTGTCGCCAGAGCGGCCGCTGGAGAGATTGCCGGAACTTTCGCCGGAGCGGCCGTCGGAGTAGATGGAGAGAAGGGATATGGAGATGATAGAGAGTAGAGAGAGAGAATGATTTGGATTTGAAATTTAATAAATTGAGATAATTGTATTATATTATAATTAATTATATTTAATAAATTGATTTAACACCTGAATTTTGAAAAGATTTTTGAAATTTGTTATTTTTGAAATGTAATACTTATATATAGGATTTATGTATTGTTCCATTTAATTAATTGGGCCTATTAATAATCAACCAAATTAATTAATTGTACAACAATTGTTAATTAATTAATTGGAATCTCATTTTTCTGGTTCTCGTTTTGTGTGTGACTCAATAAATTTTCGATCATGATACTTAACGACTTGAATTATTATTTTGATCTAATCAAAATTGATAAATTAAAATACCTCTTTTTAATTTATCATTAATTCACATTTGTCGTCCAAATTGACATCTAATAATGTGTCATAGCAATACATGTGACAGGAAATATCACGTGGTATGACAAAATCAAATTTGTTAATTTTGAACGAGTCGTATTAGAGACCCTTAGCAGAGTAATATCCAGCATTGTCAAAGTATGACTGTCCTCATATATGGCACTATGATGACATCAAGTCAAGGACCAATTCCACTACCGAACATTAAAGTTTAATTATTGCCACTCAGTAGTTATCCATGTGGAATCTCTTTATCAGATCTCCAATATTTTGTCCTATAACAGAACATCTACAGGTTCATTTAAGTGTCACTATACTTTAACTCGTAACATCAGCTGCTTACTTCACAAGTAAAAAATATCACGCGTACTTGTCTATCTGTAATAACGATATCCGTATCTCGTTATTATATACAACCACGAACCGTTTAAGATTAAGTCATATGTAATTTTTATCTCACAATCACAACTCCTTGTAATTAACAAATTACCAAGATTTGAATTTACGGATTCTATTTTTAAATTATTAGATCATCAATTCAATTAAATAATAGCTTTTGTCATATTTACGCATCAATTATATATTAAAAGTGTTTATATCCAAAGTTGATTAGACTTAAT
>CM032639.1:10385116-10418552 GCA_019097785.1 Fraxinus excelsior | reverse complement strand
TTTCTTTTCATTTTGATATTTTGAAGTATTGTGTATTTGAAGTATTTGACTTTTATGTCTTTTTGGAACTCTGCAGCTTAAAAGGGACGGTGTATTACTTTTACGTGGCCTTGATTCTAGGCTTTCCAAGGATCTTCCTTCCGATCTTCAAAAGCTCCGCTGCAAGGTAGTTGGTGTACTCTTCTTGATACAATTGACTTACAGAGCCGCGACCCCTATTAACTTTGGAATTTCTCCTTGGCTATTTTCTTGAAATTTAGTGTCTATTCATCGAGTTCTCTTTCCAATTGTAGGTGGCTTTTCATGCATTGAGATTCGCCCCACATATCTCAGAACTTGGTAACAAACTTACTGAGAGGATGAGAAGGAAGGGACCATATCTTGCTCTTCATCTGCGTATGGAGAAGGATGTATGGGTGAGAACAGGGTGTCTTCCTGGTCTAAGCCAAGAGTACGATGCGATGATAAATAATGAGAGGAAGTCACAGCCGAAGCTCTTGACTTCAAGAAATAACATGACCTACCATGATAGGAAACTTGCAGGCCTCTGCCCCTTAAATGCCTTGGAGGTCACACGGTAAGCTTTTGAATTGCGAAAATTTCATTAATGGAAATATTAGCATAGGACGACTCTGTCTGAGTGATATGTCTTCTGCGTTTAGATTATTGAAATCGTTGGGAGCACCAAAAAGTACAAGAATTTACTGGGCCGGAGGGATTCCATTGGGTGGAAAAGAAGCCTTGCAACCTTTGACTATAGAATTTCCTCATTTCTATAACAAGGAAGACCTTGCCTTGCCGGGGGAGCTTGAACCATTTGAAAGGAAAGCTTCATTAATGGCTGCCATTGATCACATAGTTTCTGAAAATAGCAACGTATTCATGGCGTCTCATGGTGGAAATATGGGCCATGCAATTCAGGTATCGCATCCATCCATTTTATCATCTGCAAAAGATCACTTCTTATCAACTCATTATCTCTTATTTGGATTGGTCGAATTTAACTTGTGAAACAGGGGCAGAGGGCCTATGCAGGGCACAAAAAGACCATCACACCTAACAAAAGACAGATGCTTCGATACTTTATGAATTCTTCTCTCCCTGATGCCGAATTCAACAACATTATAATAGATTTGCACCGAGATTCCTTGGGGCAGCC
Source organism: Fraxinus excelsior (assembly GCA_019097785.1). Classification (NCBI taxonomy): domain Eukaryota; kingdom Viridiplantae; phylum Streptophyta; class Magnoliopsida; order Lamiales; family Oleaceae; genus Fraxinus; species Fraxinus excelsior. The sequence continues at coordinate 10,417,393 of CM032639.1, read as the reverse complement.
AGAACTTAGGACTAGCAAAGTGGGAAGGGACGTGACGAAATATCCTGTCCCAGAGTGCATGTGCAATAATTCAGTGACAAATTCCTCTTTCTAACTCCTTATGGTATCACTCTTCATGCCAGGCATCATTTTGATGAATAAAGGTCATCAAGAAAGCTCCTAACAGGATGTATTTGACAAATTCTTTAGGACTGACTCCTCCGAAATACCTTGAAACTCAAAAAGGCCTTTAATTTCAGCTTACGCGCATCTTCTTAGAGATGCACTGCCAAATGTTAAAAGCAGGGAATTCACTCCGAGGCCACATAGAAAGCACGTACATATGCCCCGAGTAATTATTCAGGAAATGAATACACAAATTTTTTTAGTTAACTGTATCTATGTACAATGCCATTAATGATATATACACATACAGATTCCTTTGATGAAGTTTGTTCTAAATTCTTGATTCATTTCTCAGTTAAGGTTACTGACTAGTGAGTGGCAAATTGTTAGTGTATTTTTGCATGTTACATGAACTTGAAACCTCATTTTTCAATTGTTTAGTAGAGAAACAAGATATAAAGTGAGATAAGTTAAGATACAAAATGAACTTTATTTATTTTGCGATGGAAATGTAGAACATTATTCAAGTATTTTCAGAATATATATGAGGTACTATGAGCAATTATAACGTGTTTCGTCGTTGATGCTTTTAAATGCGAGAATATCTGTGAAAGATATTTTTTGTTGATAGCTCAAGATCCATTATTGTTGATGAGTTTTCTGATCGAAGTACAAAATCTTTTGGAAAAAAGTGTAAATAATTAAATTGGTTGCACCTAACATTATTATTATTATTAGTGGGTTAGATCACCTAAATCTTATTTAAAGAGAAAAAAAAAAATTACCTCAATTTGGTAAAAAAATGTAAAATCCTTTATATTGCTAAAAACTAATAAATTGACCTGAATGTAGTCTTTTACAAGGTGGGTAGGTATCCCACTATTTATATCATCAGCATGATTTCCAGTAATTAAGAAACTACCAAAAAAAAAAAAAAAAAAAATTTAAAGAGACCAAAATGTATTTTTTTTTTTTTTTTTCCAACAATAATATGCCCCTTCACAGTAATATGAAAAGTCTAAAATGGAAACGTTTGTATACAAGTGATATATGAACCTAAGGACGTGTTCGGTAGAGATTAAAATCTAATTAAAATTAAAAATATAGTCGTTATTGGGTCACACTCGTCTAATAAAAGTCAATAATAATGGCTAGTTTTTCAATTTTAATCTCTACCAAACACAAATATTATGTTGAATAATCCCATCTCATATCATAGGATATTCAAGAAGAATATATGATTAATAGACAAAATAATTACTCAGGAAAAATAAAAATCTAATCGAAATTGCAAAACAAAGTGAAATCTATACAATTTTGTGAATTGGGTTAGTTTGAGTATTTTCTTTCTTTCTTTCTTTCTTTTGTATTTTTTGTGTGTTTCTTTCGCTTATAAGTTCAGTGGCTCAGTGAAACTTGCACTATAATTTTCAGGAAAAACAAGAGTCTAATTCATTTCTAAAGAAAAAAAAAATGCTTAAGTCGAAGAAATTAGACAAAATTATCAACTGAATAAATAAAATATGCTCAGTATTTGTAAATACAATTCTTTTCCGGGGAAATTAGGCCCAGTACGGCCTAAAGTTAATGAAGTTGAATAATACGTTTAACTAATAACTTATCATCTAACCACGTAATTAATACGTCCTAAAACTCCCAACCCCCAATTGAAACCCACTCCTCATCCTCAGAAACGCTCCCCACTCCAGAGCCGATTTCATCCATATCCGAGAACCTCAACCTCAAATCTGTTCTTCCTCTCATCCCTAGGGCTCGATTCTCTGCTATTTGGAGCTGATTTGGCTCTAGAGAAAAGGGATTTCAGCTCCGCGCAAGTGCAAGCCCTCAGGCTTATCGGCTTCCTCAGTTCCCGCTATCACTCTCAAGTCGACGAGGCCTTTATACGTCCGATTCGGCTTGACGCTCACTGGTTCCTAATTCTGGCCAACTATTCCCCATCATCACCGCATTTCTCGTCGTCATGGTATGTGGTGTTTTCGATTCCGATTTCAAGTACGTTGTTCACCTCTCTCGCTCACGTATATTTTTCTACTTTTTGGGTAATATTTATTTGATGAAAAATATTACAATCCATTGTGAAATCATGAATTAAAGTATCGGTTAAGGTGTTTTGAATGAGAAAAAGATTGAGTTCCAATTTTTCTTTTTCCTTTTCTTGGTATAAATTCATAGTTTAACCTGAAAAACAAAATAGTTATGGACCTTGTGACTTTTCTGAATTTGTTCAGTTGATATGTCTGAATATTTGGCTCATTGGCACACACCTATATGTATTAGCTATGACAACAGATGTGATTCAAGTAACAAATGAAGAATGCATCAAGTGTGGGATGGATGATTATGCATCTAAACGGTTTTAATTGGCAGATATGATTTATTGTTCTATTATGTTATTCAATTTGGGACTGAATGATTTAGATTTGCTGATTTGGCATAGGTTTCATGTTAATTGCTCGCCGAATAAGGGCCTAGTCAGGCTGCCACCATTGACTCTGCCATTGAAAACTTGCTCATTTCATCTGGTTAATTTTTCAACTATTGCTCTGAGGTTTGAGATTTCTTGTGTGTGATACATTTTTCGAGTGCTTTCTTCTCTCTGATTGAATATTCAGTGTGCCTTAATTTTTAAGATTTAAATTTGATTTGAATTGGCAGATATGATTTTTTATTCTATTATGTTATTCAATTTATGATTATGGGTTTTGTTGGGATTATTGTGTATCATTGTGCTCGTGAAGCAATCATTCTCATTCTCAAACCCAGTTTCCTTATTAGAGATGTTATTTGATAATTTTAATCATTTACTTTTATGTTAATGGAAATGTTGTACGTTTAATTGCTGCAGGATGAATTTGAGACTGAAATTGAAGAACCCGCAGAAGGAGTTATGTGGGTAGAGAGGAAGAGAGACTTCATAGTAGCATAGGTACTATTGGATTTTCAGTTTACAGATGGTTGATGAGGCAAAGATGGAAGATGCATGAGATGAACAAGCACAACATATACATTTCACGTTACTTTTTTGAAGTGTCACTTTTTTGGGGGGAGGGCATTTGACATTGAATGTACTTGCTCATTGAGGGTATTGCTTAGTGTAATGTTAGTTTTTCTGTAGTTTTATGGAAAAGACAAGAGACTGTGTATTGTGATTGCTCTTTTCTTGATTTTTCATCAATTTTATGCACATGTAAATACACATAATGCAAGTGATCGATTACATTAGTAAAAATCAAAAAATGTGACCATTTCAAAAATATATCTTCCATCACATTTCATTGTCTTTGGAAAAATAGTGAGTTTAGTGCAGGGAATAATATTTTTTTTTAATTTCGTCACTTTTGAGTGATTTATCGCTTTTTTTAAAAAAAAAAATTGTCACTTTCTTAAAATTTTCTTCACTTTTTTGAGTTTGTGACTTTTTTTTTTAATTTTGCCGCTTTTTGAGTGTTTGTCACTTTTTTTGAGCTTTGTTTTGTCACTTTTTTGAATTTGTGTCATTTTTTGAGTGTGTTTGTCACTTTGTTTTTAGTTTTGTCACTTTTTTTGAGTTTGTGTCACTTTTTTAATGTGTTTGTCACTTTTGTCACTTTTCGAGTGTGTTTGTCACTTTTTTTAAATACATAATCAGCATGCAATGGATGAGTCTATTTTGGTATTTGAGTTTGTATCACTTTTTGAGTGTGTTTGTCACTTTTTTTTGAATTGTCACTTTTTTTAAGTTTGTGTTACTTTTTTAAAAAAGTGACAATTTTTATAAAAAAAGTGACATTGTGTCACTTTTTTATTTTACACAGTATTTTTTACTTCCTAAAAATCTTTCATATGATTTTAAGGGTATTTTTCAAAACATCTCTAATTTTAAGGGTATTTTTGTAAGTACCCCTTCTTTTCCAGGGTTTCATAGTACTGACGATCCATTAATTTTCTTTTGGACTTTGGCCCAACAAGATAAAACCTCTTTTTTGGGTTTTTTTTTTTTTGTTTTTTGTTTTTTGTTTTTTGTTTTTGGCCCAAGTAACAGTTTTTTTTTTTGCACTTCCATTTTTATTATCTCTTTATTAGGTTTCTTTCACTTTTGTAAAGGACATCACGCAGAACGATAAAAATTCCGTAATCTGGAAAAAAATAATAAAAATAACATATACATTTTGTATCACTTTGACGATGGCAAGGCTGAGTGGTAACAAACCCTTTCTCCGTTCAAATTTGGATCAGCAAAAGAGATGCAACTTTACAGTTTATCAATTATTATTGAGTAAATATTCTTGGTATTGAGTATTTTATTGCCGAAAAATTGTTTCAGTAGTGTAAATTGGGTGTACATAGTTTTCTGTTTTTAGTTAATATTATGATTTAGTGAAATTGCATATATATATATATACTGGAATAAAATTTTAAACAGCTTTGAAAGCTAGGAAGAAAAAAAAAATTACAAATATTTTACTAACTGTTCTAATGAGTTAAATGTTTCATAGTCATTGAACTTGTACCTACGTCACGGTTACTTACAGAACTTTAAATTACTTTCGAGTTATTATTGAACTTTAACATGTTTCATTCCATCACCCACTCACCATATTTCATAAGTTACTGAACTTTAAAATGCTTTCTGATGATCACTAAATTTTAACACATTGCACTACATCGTTCACTCACTAGGTTTCATTAGTCACTAAACTATACTTACATTACGGTTTACTCGTTGAACTTTAAAATGGTTACGAGTGAGGACTAAACTTCAAAATGTTTCCATGTGAAGTTGATTTTCTATGAGACTTGATCTAAATCAAAAAATAAAGTAAAATAAAATATCGACTAGATAATGACACTCTCAGTCTAAGACGATAATATTTATATTGGTAAAAAAGATATAATTTCTATAGTAGTCAAAAGCTATCTTCAAGGAGAAAGATTAATGTTAATTTCAGATTGATATAAATCTTAATTTAGATCATAATCTTTTTATGTCGAGAAATAAACTAGATAAATTATTTCTTTATTTCAATTGAGATCGTAGACCCAAATCAAGAAAATAAAAATTATATCTCAAACAAACGGCAAAATTTTCGATCTAGAGTCAATAATATTAATTAAAACTAACAAAATATAATTTTTAGAGTTGTCACAAGGAAATTTAAGGGAAAAGAGTGATGTCGTCTTCATGTATGGTATTTTATACTTCAAAATTTTTAATTTTTGAACAGTTGATTCAGTGAGTAAAGTTTAGTGATTATTCGGAAGTATTTTAAAGTTCAGTTAATAAAGCGTGACGTAAATATAAGTTTAGTGAGAGATAAAGTGCAATATGTTAAATTTCAGTAACCACTCAGAATCATTTTTAAAGTTTAATGACTAATGAAACATGGTTAGTGAATGATGTAGTACAATTAGTTAGTATTGTCACTGTAGATGAATATTGATTGAAGAAAGAGAAAAGCAAAAGTACTCCTTCCGTCCCATAAAGATATGTATGTTTTTCTTTTTCGTTTATCCCAAATTATAGATTATTTTTCTTATTGTAAGTATAGTTTTCTAATATATTCCTATTTAATATGCTTTGTTATCAGCAAATATAAATTATTCTATTTAAATCATTATTTAATGGAAGAGTATATTAACTAAATTGTAAGACTATATTAATTATATTTTATTAATCTGCGTGAAAATGAGAATTGAGGGAGTATTGCAAATAGCAATAATACCTCCTGTGTGTTTCTTAGCACTACAATAATTCTTGTTGTTGGTTCCTTCAAATTTTTGGAACATTGAACTTATTCTTTGTTTTAGCCTTTTTGATTTAGATAAAAATCAGATTTTCAATACATTTTGATAAAAGTTGATGACATTTATGATTGGAAAGATGATAAAAGTTGTGGATTTCATAAAATGAATAATTAAAAATGAATTTGAGAGAAAAATGAGTTTTAAGAAATAAAAACCAAGCATGCCTTAAAGTATTCGATACTAATATATGATTGATACTTCTTGTTTCATATTTGTTGTTCACAAACAACCTCTTTGTTCATACTCATCTCCAATTCGATGTGAACAGCTCTACAAAAAAACTTGAGCAAATGATGTTCCTATAAATAGGTGATGTATTCCAACATTATGAAAATATTTCATTAATTAGTTCATTCTAATACCCAAAGTAACTAGGTATTGATTATATAATTAATCTCACTCTTTGTGTTACCTCGAAGAACACAAATTATAATTAATGTTCATAATCCGTTTGGGATTCAAACATATGTTTGACTGTCAAATAACATTTAGTTCTATACGGTCATCAAGTATACTTGAATGTTTATTACATTATAATCTTTATTACCAAATATTAGATAAACTTTAATAAAGATGGTACAAACTTATCAAAATAAAGAGTTCAACTTTATTTACTGGTTGCAGATACAATTTTTTTTTCCATCACTTTATAAATTGAATCTATATGAACTTGACAACTTAAGTACTTAATTTATAATAATATCCATGATCGAGATCAGGGGCGGACCCAACTTATTTGTCCAGTGCGGGCGATATCAGTAAAAAAGAAAAAGAAAATTATAACACAAACATTATATTAAAATGAAATACCTTACAATTGTTCTTTACGAGTTTTCATATTTTGATATCTTTGTACAATCGCCTCATTATCAATCTTTAAGAATATGTCTTTCTCCACATAAACAATAAGGCGATCATTCATCCACTCATCTCCAATTTGATTGCACAATCTATTCTTCACAATGTTCATGGCAGAAAATACCCTCTTTACCGTAGCAGTAGCAACAGGAAGAATTAGTGTCAAAGTCAAAAGCTTGTAAACCATTGGATATGATCTGCTCTTATTTGTCAAAACTAACTGTTGCGCGAGAGCACTAAGACCATTTAATTCTTCAAACTCTTTGTTAGAGAGGACATCAAAAATGTAATTATCAAGTTGATCGTCAAGTGTGAAGAGATCTACTTCTGAAAAATCTTGTGGATAAAACTTAGTAAGTTGAATCAACTTTATTCTATCAAAAGCAGAGAATGAATTTTGTGGACATAGACAAGCTACACAAAGGAGCAACTCGGTATTTACCTCTGAAAAACGATCATTCAATTCTTGAAGTTGCGTATCTATGATAGAATAAAATAAATATACCCGAAAGTGATACAAATTGGTCATTTGTGGAGGATTACGATGAGGGCGACCACCATGTGCAGAATGCATAAACATTGCATCCATGTTTGGGACATTGATATAATGATGCTCACAAAAAGAAGAAACATGTTGCAAGAAAGAATCTCACCCATCATCTCTTATAAGTTGGAGTCTCTTTTTGCAAATTTTCACCATGTCCATTGCATTGACAATGTCTTGATCTTTCCTTTGTAATGCATTTGACAAATCATTTGAAATCCCCAAGATACTTCTCATTAAATGTAGATTAAATGCAAAATCAAACGATTGAATTGACTCCAATAAATTAAATGCATCATTTTTTTGATCACAAGTACTTGATCCATCTTCTTCAATTATTCCAAGTACATCAATAAAAGCAGTAAACATGCTAATTAAGCTAACCAAAGAATTATAATGTAATCCCCAACGAGTATCACCTTAACGCTGAAGAGTGGTTTCTTGATTAAGGCCTCGTCCACTTAAAATATCATCATTCTTCAATGCCTCAACAATAAAATCTCATGATGTACCTTAGGGGATGTTAATTTGTAATTTTTGGGTGCATTTTCAAATGTCACAACCTTAACCTCATGATTATGATCAGACAGAAATTCTAATTGAACTAGAAAGCTACCTGGATTCAAAGAATTCTTAAATTCATCATGGCCCCGAAATGAATGACCTTGCCTCAACAAAACTCGAACACAATCAATTGATGCAATCAGACGGACACGATATTCATTTCTCATTTGTTCTGACTGCTTGAAGAAAAATGTTTGAATGTGTTGTTCTTGATTCATTAAAGATTCACACTTAATGCGAGCTTGATTATGTAAACTATTATACTTTCCAACATGAGTACCAATCCTCTTTTTATCTTTCCAATACGTGAATCCTTCACCAACAAATGAGTCGCCTCCACCTTGTTTCCCGCTACTTGTTTTAAAAAAAGATAACAATACAAGTAAAAAGCCGCCTCTTTTGCCACACTATACTCCAACCAATCTTCAAATTCATTAAACCAAGAAGGATTGAATCGTCTAGATTCTTTTTCTCCAAATTGTTTTTTCTTAAATTCATAGTTAAACGGCTGACAAGGACCCTTTTGCATATATGCTCTCCGAACTTGATCTCTAATGTTAGAATTGTAATTCAAGATTGGAATCATTAATCCATGATCGATGGGAAGTTGTGTAACATCAAAATCGTCTCCATTTGACGTCTTTTCATTAACATTTTCCGCAACCTCAAGAGCTTTTCTTTTATAAAATCTTTCCATAACTGACTGTAATAAATAGGAATTGGTATGTAAATAGACTAATACAATTGAACCACCTCATCATTAAATGCAAAATATCGTTGGGCACATAATTATTATTAATATCTAAGAGTATAGGAAGACATACAATTCAAATATCTAAAATTTATTCTAAAAATCAGTATAGTTAGTACTCTACAAGTCATGTTTTTCATCTCCCTTTCATTGAATAAAGTCACTAGGAGTCTAGTTGGGCTCGTAGCATGAATGTCACTTTATACAAATATTATTGTGTAAGTGCAAATTGATGCACGAGGTATTAGAGACTCTATGATCACAAATTTTTCCATTGTCAATGATCTCTCTCCCAAAACTCTCTCCTATGTTGGTACCAAAACACAAAGAAAACTACTGACTGAGGCATCTCATTTCCAGGCTTCCAGGCTCCAGCAACAGTTCAGCTCCATTCATAGACTCATAGTGACATGGAATGACAAGAAAAAAAACAAAATATTGTCGGCCAAAAAGATACAACTCTAAATATGTAGGGCTATCTTTAAGATTTTTGTTTTGGTTGCTGAGAGGGACCCCTTATTCATTCAAGCAAGCAGGGGCGGATTATTACCTGCCATTGGTGATTTCATTGTTGCCAAAAATTACTAGCAGAAATTACCCGCAGAAATTATTTGCATACCATTCCAATTTTCAATTACTAGCAGAAATTTTGAATATTGAAATTGAATATCAATAAGCAACAGAAAACTTAGAAAACCTACTCACCTTAACGGCTTAAACTGCTGACTTGGTAGCTGTCCGGGGCGTCGCGTGCGAGGAGCAGCGACAGTGCGAGTCCGGAGTCTGCGACGTGCGTTGCACCGTTGCAGGGATGCCGATCGTCGCCAGAAGCAGCTAACATGTTCTCAATTTCTGGTTTCTATCATGGTGAAATGGGTGAAATCGACACTACACAGGGCTTCTATCATGGTGGAATGGGCCAAATAATTGGCCCAAGTTTTTTTTTTTTTTTTAATTAACAGGCTACTACAAAAAAAAATTTGGCAGCCCAAAGCCCAGTGCAGGCATTTGCCTGCACTGGGCCTAAGCTGGGTCCGCCCCTGATCGAGATACATTTTATTATTTACTCAAATATTAAATATATTTATAAAAATATTCAAATAGCATAATTTACCATTTAGTTGTTTAAAATATAATATCGAATAATACATTTGACTAATATATCCTAACAGTTAGAGGACTTCAAATTCTTGTTTTATTTATTTATTTATTTGTATTCGCTTTTCACGTGACCTTAATTTATATTTTTTTCGCTTAAAGTTGTCAGTATAGAGGCGGAGAGCTCTTAATAGTTAATAATGAAAGGTTGATGGTCTAAGTATTAAGATAAGAAGGTTAGGGAAAAAGTGCTAAAAATGTCAAAATTGAAAATGGCGCATGCAAAAAAGGGGTGGACATGGATTGGGTCGATTTTTGCTTCAACCCAAACTTAACCCAACATAATCGATTTTATCAAAATTTAACATAACCCAATTCGTGTAAATGTTGAAACTCAACACAATCCAACACAATTAAGTATCGATAGGTTTGTGACGACTTGTCAACAAAAATTAAAATAATCTAATTTTCTATTATAATAATTCGGATAGACAAGATTAAATAGTAAGTAAATAAATAAAATCATCTATTATCTTATTAATCACCATTAGTCGAGCTTACAAAGAATAAAGTGCATTTAACATAACATGAAAAACTTATATTACATTTATTGTGGGAAGGACAATAAGCTCTTCCCCTAAAATGCACCAAAGTAATTATAGTTATACTATCCACTCATACTTTTTAGGCATTTTTTTTTTTTAAAGAAGCGGGTCGAGTTGGGCGGATTTATTCAATAACCCGACCCAACTTGCCTACACTGTCAACCCACTCAACCCGTGTAAAAACAACAAAAAATAAACCCAAACCAATCGGGTTGGTTCAGTTTGGACGGGTTAGGTTGATTTTTGCCCACCCTTACACGCAATCTAGCCTTAGAACAAAGGAGAATTTAGTGGAAATAATACTTCTTGTTAAATCACGTGTGTATTTTATTAGGAAATTGCCTTCCGTTTGTATAGAAAACAAGCTTGTGTAAAATTGTCAAACACTCACATGGGATGAGCTCCATTTGAGTAAAGTATTGAGGAAAAAAAAAAAAAAAAAACACCACCCTCCCTTTGCTATGAGTAGGGTTGTAAGCAAAAATCGTTAAATCGAAATCGCATTTTAGAAACCGTCGATTTGGTGTCATGTGGACCCGTCAACGAAATGGTTTTGAACCAAACCAAACCGTAAAAAACGGTTTGGTTTAGGTTTGAGAATTTTAATTGCGGTTTAAAACCAAACCGGACCGGCGAAAAAATATATAAAAATAAAAAAATAAAAAAATGATTTTTTTTTTAAAATTCATCCAAATATGTAAAATTCAATAGTTTTTTCATTTGTGTATATTTTTGTTAATTTATAATTTTCTATTACATATATATTACTATTACCAAATAATCCTAATTTATATGTAATAATTTCAAAACTAACATAATCTATCAAAAACTCTTTTCTTTTAAAATTCAAATTTCTACAGTTGCTTTTAAATCTGCATTCTCAACTAGAGGTCGGATACTTAATTCATTTAGGAGTTTATTAGGTGCAAGGATGGTTGAAGCTTGTATATGCGGAAAGAATTAGTTGCAAATTAAGAATGAACCTATAGTGTTGCGCCAATATTTAGATGAAGTGGAAGCATTTGATGATTCAATGAAAGTTGTGAAAGGTGGTTTATATTTTCTATTACCATATTTTTAAAGATTCTCTTATCTATCTAGTATCTAATACTATGATGATGTAACGAATGCATTTGTTTGACAATGGAGACTATGAATCATGTGTGACAACAATTGATGTTTGAGTATATGTGAGAAGCTGAATTCGTAACAATTCAAATTGGCTCATCATCAATTTAAAACAACATTCCGACTTCTACACTATTTCCATGAAACCTAATACCCATTAATCAAAATTAACTTTAATGGATCACTTTAATTGGTTAATATTTTTTAAACAATAGCACCACACATTTTAATATATTACGTGTGGTCTCGTATATGTTTGAATTTTCAAACATCTTCTTCAAACATGTTTGAATTTTCAAACATCTTCTTCAACATTAAATTGATATCACTGAGGGTCCTATAGTTCAAATCACTCTTGAAGTTCTGTTACTAGCTTTGTCTTTATTGTTGGTGCCACTATCTTGATTCATCTACGACGTCGTGTAGTGTCTATGTTGGCCATACTAGATCCTTGAGGTTTCAGATTTATTCAAATCAGTCTTTAAAGTTTTTGTAATCTGTAATCAAGACCCTTTACTTTCTGAAATATGCAATTCAATTACAGTAGATGTGCAATTCGGCCCTATTAGTTCAGATTGTTTCATATCTTTCCATGGACTCTCTGTCCTGGCATATTAGACCCTGAACTTTCTGTTTGGAGTAAATGGATCATGACATTTATGAAATGGACAAATCAGTCACTAGATTTTAATTTTGTTTCAATTATGTCCCTGAATTTTATCCTTGCTATATGTTAGGTCGCTCTTACATAAATTCCTGTTACATACAAAGTGGAACTTGTTCGCCCAAGACTTTCTGGGAGGCAACCTCGATTGAAGGTGAAGCCAATTCAATCTGTTGGCCTATAAGTAATTCAAGCCATGTGTTTATAGTACCGTCCTTTATCAAGGAGTAACTAACATATCTTTTAAGTTTTAAGGCAAGATGGATGGTGATCTGCTTAATTTTTAGCTGCTAAATCCAAGTGTAGTCCGACAAAAAGAAAAAAACGCTATAAAATTGTGTTATGGAGAATGTAAATGATCACAAAAAAGGACATTCATATTTTTAAATAAAACATTCCAAGGACCTCGCTGTAGCCTGTATTACAAAATCATATATCTAAAGGAGAAGGCACAAGCTGTGAGTTTACTGAAAGTGTCGGAGGAGAAGATAAACTGAGAAATATAGACAGTTATAAGCGCGAAAGCTGTGAGTTTATTGGAAAGTAAGAAACTGGAATCGAAGCGCCTTTAGACTTCACTTTGCTCTTCTGTTTCTTTGAAGAAGGAGCTTTCTGTGGTTGGACGATAGCATCAGATATTTGTGAAGAAGATGAATTACTGAAGCAGCATAAAAACCCTAAAAACGAACCCATTTTTTTATTTTTATTTTTGTATCTGGTCTTGGCTATATGGTATAAAAAAAACTTGTGCATAAGAACTTGTGAATAGCTAATATATATAGTTGAAACGGTGTGGAATTTTCTTCTTCACTTGGTTTTGGAATTTGGTGAGGAAACAGTGGCGGCTTTTTATGTTTGCTGGGCAAGGTAAGAGTATTACTTAATCTTCTTTCTTGATTTCGTCAAATCCTATAAATTTCGCACATGTTTCTTGTTGATTTTGACTGAGTTCGAAATGAAATTTTTAGAGTAGATTATGTGTCGTTTAGTCCAATTTTTTGGTCAAAATATTTGTTGACAATTATTAATTCACTATAACGTATTGTTTACATCAATTGTAAAGAAGAAGATCTCAATAAGTCCCCCTGTTTGATAATCCTTAAAACGAGTTTTTTTGGAAAAATGAATTTTGAAATAGTGATTTTAAGAATGCGTAGTTAAAAAATAGAAAAAAAAAATTTGAATTTACATGAAATATATTTTGTCGTGAGAATCTAAACTTAAAAATAAGTTTGTGAAAAAAAAAATAAAAAATTGTCAAAAAGGGCATTAATGAAGAAAGATTTTAATTTTGTTGAGGTGACAAGATGTGCATCGAGTGGCCAACACCTGTGAAATTGATGTTGACGAGAAGACTAAAAATGTTGACTTATTCTTTATGAGCAAGAAAAGGCTTGGGATTGGTTGGACTGCATCAATTGCCCCTTTTGTTATAATAAAGAAAAGAAAAACTAAAAATTATGGTACGACAACAGATTTGGTTACGGAAATTTCATTTTGATCCAACGATTGAGATTAAGGAAATGGCAATTTGTTACGGAGATTTCATTTTGATCCGAACACGAAAACTAACCATCTTTCTTTCTATATTGACATTTATATTATTTGAGAATGTAAAACATATTAAGAAATAAATCATATATCGAATAAAGATGAAAATATATAATAATTAATAAATGTTTGTATTATTCTTATTAATAAGATTGATCTTTTAAGATACAACCCCAAGTCTTAATATAGTATTAGGGCTCATTAAGTTTAAACGAGCAATTAGTTTCGATTAAGATTAAAAAATAAGCATGCAAATTTCAAAATTGATTTGCTCAAACGAACCACCATTTTGTGATGACATGTTAAGGATAATAAATCTTGCATTGGTTAAGAATTTGGGTTACTCATCTTAATAAGATTAATTTTTTTAAGATGGAACACCAAGTCTTGATATCATATCAGAACCCATTAAATCTCAATGAGCAATTCGATCCGATTAAAACTCAAAAAATGAGAATGAGTGATAAAATACACTTATTTGGGCTCCAAAATATTGATATTTCGTAATTCTTTTAATGAAATTATAGCCTAATTTATTATATAATGTGTATTAGGTGAAACTCAATGAATGGAAATAAAATTGAAAGAAAAAAGAAGCAAAGAATGGCAAGATCTAAAGTTTGGAGGCTAAAGTGCAAATACTCAAAAGTTAGATCGAAACTCACGATGAAGATTTGAGAATGACATGGGTCAAATGGATACAACTAAAGATCAAAATGAGTGAAAACAAATCAATTTTCAACGACACAAGGATTTACAAATTTTTAGTTGGAGATTGAGATCTAATTTTGGCCTAGTAAACGTTCGAATTGAAAAATAGCTATTTTTATCAAAGTTGTAGCCCTCTGAGTTATCGTTTCAAAGCATTTTGAATCGCCTTAATAGGATATCGAGAGAAAAATAATGACAAAAGTACTGAAACAGACGCAGAGTGGAACAACAACTCAGCGCCAAGGCGTTGTATTTTACCCATCAGCATATTTATTTCAACTAGGCGCTGACACCATAGCGCCCAGGCACTGCCTAGAAAATTTTCGCGACGCCTAGGTGTTGCGTCGCACAAGTAGGTTTTTTGTTAATTGGGCCGCGAGAAGCCCAGAAAAGACTCCAATTTGGATCTATAAATAGACAAAAAAAAAGGCACGAATTAGAGGTTCCACACATTGAAAAAAGAAAGATACAACGAGAGATTGAAAAATCAAATTAGGAAAGAAATTCATTACGGGATTCAAGTTTAAAGCAAATATTAGAAGTGGAAGAAGAATTTGGTGCAAGAGTTGATTCTTTTCCATATCTTTACTCAATTAATTCGGTGATGTACTCAAAGATGTTCATTTATTTTTATTTTTACATTATGTTTAACTAAACTTTAAATTATGGCGAACAATGTAGTATTTTTGTGATCCTTGATTTTTTAATTCAAAGATTTATGTAGTATATTCTTTTATGTGTTGATTTTGTTATGAGATTAATGTTTCGAATTATTTGGCCAATAATTTGATGATTACTTGAGTTTCTTACGAATTGAGAGGTGAGTTTGAGGTTTAGAACGTATAACAAAATCCGGTAATGTAGTATAACGTGTAGAGATACATATACTAATTATTGCAGTCGTTATAAGAATTCTTAGAATTATAATTCGTTTAACTAAGGAAATTCACATAGAGATATGAAATTGAATTAGTTAAATATGTTTAATGAGAACTCGAGAAGGATTCGATCGAACACTACAGTAGGTTAGAATTTTGAATTGAGAATTGAGGTGATCATTAGATGAACTTGTTTTGCCCTAATATTCATCACTCATTCGAATCTTTATTAAATCAGTGTTTGCGATTTTCTATTGCTTTCCATTAGTTCACAAGTAAGAAAAATTATTCACAATTATTATTATTCTTTATTTGTCTTTTATCAAATAGGATTTAAGAAAAGTAAATTAAAACTAAAATATAGCTCTCGTGGGAATGATAATCCGTACTCAAAAGTCCACTATATTATTTGTTACGATATCGTACACTTGCGATATAAAAAAACGCAACAACGAGAATTTCAAGATTCTTTTTGTCCAAATAAGTTACCATCTTGCGAGAGGTGTGTTAAAGGATAAATCTCACTTCGAACAAAAATAAAGATATTGACCAATTTATAAGGTTTTGGGTTACTCCTTTTAATAAAGTTTGTGATTCTATCATAAAATGTCAACCTCAAAAAGAGTATCACAAACGCTTATAAGTTGGTACGTATTTCAGTATTTAAATTTAATCGATGTGTGATTTATCCCTTTGCAGGCTCTCACAAGATGATAACTCGTTTGAGCATACCAATTTAAAATTTATGTGCTGCTTGTTGGAGTTTAATGAACTTTGATACCATCTTAAAACTTGAGATTTCATTTTAAAATATGGAACTTATTAAAAGGAGTAACACATGGCCTTATAAGTTGGTCTGTATTTTCATTTTTATTCGATGTGGGATTTTATCATTTAACATATACCCACAAGATGGTGGCTCGTTGAAACTTAATTTGCTATGATACATTATTAAGACTTGAAGTTCTATTTTAAAAGATTAACTTTATTAAGAGAAGTAGTATAATACTTTATAAGCTAGTCTATGTTTTCATCTTAATTCAATGTGAGATTTATTCATTAACAAAACATACCAACAACACAATAAAAAGATATCATACATAAATTAGGCATTTCATGCAAAACTATTCTACATATACATTTTCCTTTATATTAAATTTGACCCTTTTCTATATGACATCCATTGAAGTCATTGATTTTTACAACACCATATCACATTACTGCCCAAATCTTAACACATAGAAAGATGTCAAGGAGAATGTAAACATCCATGTACACAGATTAATTCTTCATGCAATCATACATATTGAAGAACGAGACAAAATAAGATATCCCTAATTAAAGAAGTATTAAGCTCCTTGTACATGGGCTTTGATAGATGTGGATGCACCTCAGCCCCGTCAAAGCCCATGTGAAGAGCTCTTGTATGAGTAGAAGCATTCATTAAAAAAAGTACAATTATGTCGAAAAGGTGAAAATATTATCATTTTTTTTAATGAGCAGGCTAAAGAACAATCATGCTACTTGTATAATTTGGTTGAAAATTATGTGAGTTAGCATGCATCATATCCATTCATTTGAAAAATTATTTTTTAAATCAATGACAAGAATATTTCCAACACATACATTGTAAACCAAATTGTACAACTAGCTTAATTCGCCAAAGAAATACCATCCATACATGATAAAAGTGGGACGCTCTGAGTATGAAGTTTATGATTAACCGAGTATGGAGGGTCAATTATAAGCGCAAAAGCATTGAGTTGAAGTATGAAATTGGAATCGAAGTGCCTTTTGACTTTACTTTGTTCTTTTTTTTATACGAAGAAAGTGCTTTCTGAAGTTTGATAATAGCATCCGATATTCAAGATGAATTACTGAAGTGGCTGAAAACCCCTTGTAAATGTTATGGCTTTTTCCAATGAAGTCCTAACATGGCCAAGTGAACTACACAGCAGGTGAATCTAAACTCGCATTCCACATCATTCTGCCTATATGGAAATTTGGCCGAACCTCTATTAGCCGAACCTCAATAGGGCTGAACCCCCATGAAGAGTTGCGCCCCAATGGATGACATGAGATAGGTAGAGGCGTATTAGAGAATAATTTCATACTATATCTTGTATCAAATGGGAGATGTGACAACTCACTAGATATGTAGTTATAATCAGTCAAATAAGTCAAATCTAGTCTTACATGTCAGATATAGAGTTGCCAAGCCGTCACAATATTAATAACAAAATGACCTATGAATGATTGATTGATGACTATGACAAGAGGTCTCAGCTATGCGGATGAGGCCGCGTGCCGTCCCATCTAACGACTCTTAATCATTAGCTTCTACTATAAAAGCGACACTTAGTTTCATTTTGAGGTAATGCAAGTTTAAACATTCAAAGTAAACTTTAATTCTTTCTACTACACTCCACGACCGACCCCATTTTTATCAACCAAATAATCGCATACAACTTGTTACACATTTCGAATCATTCTCTTTATTAATTCATCAATATAATTAGTAATTTGATTTGAGCATATTGCGATTTGGCTTACAAGATGTGAATTTCTAATTTTTTGTTGGCCACGTTATTGGTCCATTTTTTGGGGTCAACAGTAAAAAAAAACATGTTTTTCTGTCTGTTCTAGGCTATATATGAATAAGAAAATCGTGTTTCCTTCCATGACACTAAAAATTAGGGGTGGAGGTAGGGGGTCCTGGGGGGACTGGGAACACCCCCCCCCCCCCCCCCCCCCCTCCCCCCCCCCCCCCCCCCCCATTTTTTGAATTTTTTTTGAATTTATTTTTTTTGTATTTTATGAAGGGGATAAAGAAAATATTCTAAGTAATGTGCATTTTTTTTTTTTGGAAAACTGAGATTTCAGGTTCTCTATTGGGTGTCTGTGTGAGAGAACTTTTATTGTAGGGGAGTGAAATACTTTAAACCCGCTTACAGATATTAATTGAACGAGAATGCTAAAATTTTGGATTCTTCAACTATAAAAATTAAAATGCATTATGCATATATGCCTAATTCTTAACTTCTAATTTTGAAGTTTAAATCAGTAGAATTGTAAGCACCCAAAAAATAATTTTCGATTACTGACACATCTCCATGAAGGCATTACCATATATTAAGTCTTCAACTAATGTACATTAATTTATGTTACTTTATTTCTTTTTTCCATCACAAAGTACCAACTTCACTCATTTTAACATATAATGTTTCAAAAAAAAATTCGGGGCAACCCCCGTGGGCGCCCACCCTTTCAATTCTAGGACCCCATACTTCGAATAGCTGGCTCCGACCCTGTAAAAATTATGGATGTGCAGGTTCTGAAGATTGCTATAATTTATTAGTTGTAAATGGACACTCGTATATAGTGAAGATATTCAAGAAGAAATGGTGTGGGATTTTCTTTCTTCGTTTGGTTTTGTCTTTTTGTTTAGGAAATAGTGGCGGCTGGGCAAGGAAAGAGTATTTCTTTGACCTTCTTTCTTGATTTTGCCAATATAAATTTCCCACATGTTTCTTGATGAGTTTATGCTTTGACTGCTGTTGAGTTTTGATACCCAAAAAATTATGGGGTACTTGTAAAAATATCTTTAAAATTATAGATATTTTAAAAAATCATGTGAAATGTTTTTAGGAAGTAAAAAATACTGTGTAAAATGAAAAAGTGACACAATGTCACTTTTTTTATAAAAATTGTCACTTTTTTACTTTTTAAAAAAAAGTGACACAAACTCAAAAAAAGTGACACGTTCTCAAAAAGTGACAAATATCAAAATAGCATCATCAATTTGTGCAGCACCAGTAATCATTTTTTTATCTCCTTAAAAAGTGACATAAATTTAAAAGGTGACAAAAAACTAAAAAAAGTGACACAATATCACTTTTTTAAAATTGATGAGTAACTTTGACATCCCTACATGATAATGCATAAAATTAAGTGAGTGACAGTGTGACATTTTTTAAAAAAATTCCAAAAAGTTATAAACATTCAAAAAGTGGGAAAACACTAATCAAAACCTTAGAATCAGTTTAATAAAGTGACAAAATTCAAAAAAAAAAAAAGTGACAAACAATAAAAAAAGATAATTAAAAAAAATGACATATTAAAAAAGTGACAAAAATTCAAAAAAGTGACAAAAACATTAAAAAAAGTGACAAAAATTCAAAAAAGTGACAACAATAAAGTGAAACACTCAAAAAAGTAACAAATAATATTTAACAAAAATCAAGACCTTAAAATAGATCAAATGGATGGTTGATTTTCTTTTACATGTTATATGCTTGTGATTATGTTTCACTACTATTGATTAACATGATAAAAATTCAAAAAAGTGACAACAATAATTAAAAAAAAAAGTGACAAATAATATTGAACACCAACTATAATTAAAACATTTTGACACCAACCTTGGCCATCACCCAATAGCTTTTTTCGTTCTTTTTAGTTAAAAGTATAATTTAATTTAATTGGTATAGTCTATGATCAGCCATTACAAGAAAGAATCCAACAAAAAATTAACTTGTAATCTTTGTTTCAATTCAGAGCAACGAATTCACAGCACCGCATTTATGCAATATTTATTATAAAATTCCAGATTTATAAGTGAAAAAGGCAAAATTAAAAAGAAGTAATGAATTTTCTTCTTCCCTTTTCCGCTCGTAGCAACACACGAATCTAACCAAATGACCCTTAGAAAGATACCAGCAATTCCTTTACTAGTTTTATACCCTTAGAAGAAGCAGGAGCTCTCCTTCCTCTCCACCCACACAACTTTCTCTACGAGTTCTTCAATTTTAGTTTCGAATTCATCCAGTAGCAATTAAACATATAACATCTCCATTAACAGGAAAGCAAATGACCAAAACTATTAAATAACATCTCTAATAAGAAATTGAATTTGAGAATGATTGCTTCATGAGCAAAATGATACATGATAATCCCGACAAAATTCAAAATCATAAATTGAAGAACATAATCGAACAAGATTTCGTACCTGACAGTTCAAATCAAATTCAGATCTTTAAAAATTAAGCTAGCAGTTTAAGAATTTTAACCATAGGCATAAGATGCAATTTATACACTCAAGATGTAAATAAATACTAGTGCAACAATGGGTGTCTTCACCAATGATCTCGAGACGAATACATAAAAACCACAAGGTCCACAACTAATTCTTTTCTGATTAAACTATGAATTTATACAAAAAAAAAAAAGAAACAAAAAACCAGAACTTAATCTTTTTTCATTCAAAACGCCAAAACCCGGCCTCTAATTCACGATTTCACAATGGATTCCAATATTTTTCATCAAATAAATATTACCCAAGAAAAGATTCGTGAGCGAGAGATGCGAACTACGTACATGAAATAGGAGTCGAAAAACACCACCTATCATGACGACGAGGAATGCGGTAAAAAAAAGGGGGCAAAAACACCAATAGCGTATTGGCTGGAAATCGCCAAAAAGAAATAACATATTTAGCATTTGGTTGGGATTGATTTGTGAATGATTAATAGTAAAATTTGGTATGGTTACGGGTGGCGAGATGCAAAACGAATTATCCTCTTCATTTGTGTGTTCTGTTTCTATGTCGATCCACACATTCCTTCGCAAGAATCAAATGAATGGCAGGAATAGTAAGGTGGTGGTGGGATTAGATTAGTTTCTGTCTTATTTGGTTCTTGTAACAGTAAATTTTACGATTAGTTAAAGTTAATATAAAATTTAAAGTGTATTAATCAATTTTTTAATAAGTGGACCGTACAGGGCCTAATTTTGCCAAAAATTATGAGCTATGATATAAAATATCGGAATATATATTCACATGTCTCGGCCGATGGTGAATTGATTACCAACAATCAAGTCTCAAGACTTGACTCGTAAACAATATGGACCATTGGAAGTAGCTTAAAAAATCAATGCTACCCACGGTTCATATATATTTATCTAGAGAAAATTACACCTAGCCCTGATTTTAAAATATCATTTTCATAAATCAAGTATCTAGTTTCATAATGAAAAAATCAGGTTTTAATTAAAGATCTTAATTATTGATTATACATTTTTTCATCCCTAATTTTTCCTCCACCTTTTCTATTATCACGTTCATTCTCTCTACCTCTTCACCTCTCCACCTCTCCACCCCCATTCCACCGCCAATCACCCCTTCACAAATCTGTCCTTATCAACATCTGCCTCGCGCGGCAGCAATTATTGCGGTGGTGTCCTCCTTTGTTCAGTAGCATCCTCGGTGCAGATTTGGTGCGGTGGTGTGGCGGTGGGTGTCCGATTTTGCCGTGCGTGAGGTTGGCGGTGGTGGATTTGCCGTGAGGTTGTGGTGCGTGCGTTTGGCAGTGGGTGTCGGGTTTTGCGGTGGGTGCGGTTGGCAGTGGTGCGGTGATGATTTTTTTTTTGTTGGATGTGTTTGTCATTTCTCCCCAAACCCGTTCTCTTTCTCGATGTTCTCCTCTCTCTTGTCGTTATCACGTCGATTGGGTAGCGGCGATTATGGTAGATTTGGTGATGGATCAGGCGGCGGCGGCGCACTGAAGGTAGTGATGGTAGGGGCTCTAAGGACCTTGGCAGGCGACTATCGTTGGTTGGCTACTGGCACTTCGTGATTGTGGTGCGATGGTGGGTTATGATGGTGGTGGTAGCGTCGTTAGATTGTGTTTGGTGGTGTGGTGGAGGTGCGTCGGTGATGGCAATCATGGGGTGGTTTTGTCACCGACGGTGGCAGCGAGTTTAGTGGTGTTTGGGTGGTAGTGGTGGTGACGTTGTCGGTTTGGTGTAGTGGTGAAAATGTTAGCTGCGATGTTTGAAACAATGATTTTGTTGTTGGGAAGTGGTGTTGGTGTTGGCAGCGGTGGTGTGTTTCTATGGTGGTGTTGGTGTTGGTGGCGGAGACGACGGTGGTGTTGTGTTGGTGGTGGTCACAAGTGATTTGTTGATTGTGATCAATAAATTGGTTGATGTGTACTAGTAAATAGCAAATTGTGACCAATAAATACTGTGTGACCTACAAATGTATTAATTTGTGACCAATAAAAGTAAAATGTGACTTATAATTTGGTATTTTGTAACCATAAAATAAGTTGTGTGACTTGTAAATTTTGTGATTTGTGACCGATAAACATATTGTGACTTTTAAATTTTTACGTTGTGACCGATGAACGAATTGTGATCTATCAAAATTTTGAATTGTGACCAAATTGTATAGATCTGTGACCTTAACATATTCGCCGGAGTTGGAACACTTGTCGGAATCAAAGCAGTCGTTGGAATAAAGTGGCGGTGGAACGGTCGTCGAAACAGTCGTCGAAGAAGAGTTGTCATTGGAATTGTAGCCGAAATAGTCCCCGGAGCGATAGGGGTGGTGGAGGTGGGGTGGGGTGGGGTAATTATATTATATTATAATTAAATATTCAATAATAAGTTGATTTGATAATTCATTAATTGTTAAATTAAAAAACCCGATTTTTGAATTTTAAAACTTGGTTTTGTATTTTTGAAATGGTGTAAAGTAAATGCATTATAAATGTATTGTTCCCATTTATCTATTGCACGGCTCTTGGATCATGGCCCATTTAACCTCTTTATTGGTCCAATTAAAACCTAACATAGTCTTATATATATGTTGCCTAAACTAACCATTTTCAGGTGTGTGATTTGTGTGAACATTGAAGAAAACATGACTGCAAAAGGAGAGGGAAACGTTGCGAAATATTGGACAAAAATCGGCTGTGCTTTGTGTTCCAAAACTGTGCTCTTTGTGTCTACTGTCATTGCTTTCTTCTTGCTTTTGTGGCTTGCATATCAACATTGTTATATTGTCCTTTGTGAATGAGATTGAGAAACAGCCAAAATAAATATATTTATTGTGTTGGTGGATGAGATTGAGAAGCAACGTCGTGACCGTTTGAATTGGTTGTTTATTAGAACAAGTAACGTGAAATTGAGCTCGAAAATCACAATTTCAAAGATCTTGTGCGCTCCGGTGACAACTAATTTTGAAAAATAAATAAATAAAAATTTGAGAGAATATTTGCTCAATAAATTTGGGCATTAGTTATTGAAAAGGTCATACTCAGGCAGTCAATTCCTTGCTGAACAAGGATAACCAATCCCACCTCCATCTGTGATGATCAATTAATATATGGGGCACCACTCAACATATTAATGATTTTATCAAAGATATTTTAAAAATATCCTAATCCTTACACTAAAATTAATCTAATGGCGTAGATTTAATTTAAACAAATAAAATAATTAGGAAATGACTAATAATCTTTCTTAACCTCACCCCACCACCACCATACCATGGTCGACTCCACCATACCTCCACCACCTTAATCAAGGGCCGAGAAATCCCCCTGAATTAACACCGAGGTAGGGGGAATCGTCGCCTTGATAATCGAGAATTCAAGGAGATTTCTCTTCCCAATTTGCCATCGCCAGCAAACCAAGGCTATTTATGAGAAATCGTCTCCCGACTCCCACCCCGAATTTGCAGAAGACAAGTCAATGATTTTCCACCCTGTGAATTCAAGTGGATTTATATATTTATATGAACGAACCATGCTATGTGTACATAAATGTTGACACCTATGTAAGTTGGCTAATTTTAGTACATTGATCTTAACACGTTTTCCAATCAAATATCATATTTTTGACACATAGGGAGTGTCGATCAAGACGTACCCTTTGGATGTACAAGTATGAATATACCAATTATAATATCAAGAGTTCTTTGACTGAGTTTTTTGAATTTTCTAAGTAAATATCTTATTCATAGTGTGAGTTGGACAAGCTTCATTTTATTGTTTACTGATTAATTCCGCCCTTCTGAGAAATAAGAGGTTACATGACATATATATATAGTGGCCGGTAGTTGACATCAATTGTGAAGAAGATCTTAGTATCTTATATTTATATATGGAAATGTTTTTTATTTTCTTGAGGTGGAAAGATAAGGCCAACATCTGTTAATTTGATTTTAATGGGTAGATTAAAAATGTTAAGTCCACATTTGGTACCCATTAAAATTTTCATTTTCATTTTTCTACTCGTTTTCAACTACACATTCTTCAATAAAATAATATTTTTCATCACATCAATAACTTTTCCTTCTCTTTCAACCACACATTTTTCATCAATCTACTATTCCAGAATACATTCTTCCAAAATAATATGGCTCAAACACGCTCTAAGACTTTCTTAATCAGCTTTATGAGCAAGGAAAGGCTTGCGATCGGTTGGATTACATCGATAATTTAAACAAAGGCATACAATTTGTCCATCAAATCAATCTCCTGAGTGGCAAATGATACCAACATGTACCACAACCGAAATTACGAAGAAGTGCTAAAATAACAAACAAAAAGGTTGCATTCGGCGCCATACTAAAATTGGAGTGGAGGTAGGGAATGTACTTCAGACACTTGAGAGAATCGTTCCGTGATTCTTCGCGATTGGGCTGGCAAGTACAGCACCAGAGTGATCTCTAAGGACAGTCCCGACTCCAAAATGTCCAACACCCTCATGAACTGAGGTATGATCCGTATTCAGCCTTATCAACCTAGCCCTTGGGGGTGTCCACCTACTAGGCAATTTCTAGTTGGCAAGCCTGCCCATATCACGAACCACTTTTCCATCTCTTTCCTGCCACTGCCTATTATTATTTTTCAGCTTGGTGATCTAGTTTTGAGTACGTTAACAAAATTTTTTAACATATATCTTCTTCTAGGACACTTAACCCCTGTTTGTCTTCCTTTAAAACAATTCTTTTAATTTTCACTCATTTTCAATCACACATTCTCACAGTAAAATATTTTGCATATAAACTCAAATCTTTTCTATAGTTATTAACCATACAATCTCAAAAAAAAAAATCACTATTCAAAATATCAATTTTTTTTTTCTCAATAATAATGTTAAAAGTGTTAATTTGGAAATAAAATTGTGATGAGTGTTAATTTGGAAATAAAATTGTGATGAAAAAAGTTAGGGACATAAAATTGATGAAAAAAATTTGGGCTAGATTAAAATCTGATTTTAATCTAAATCAAAGTCAAACAATCAATAGCAATCACATTTGTCATGGGTCTCACATCTTTTCAATCATACATTTCAAAAATTTCTATCACAATTCACTTAAAATCTGATTTTAATCTTACACTAAACACCATCTAGTAAAGGTTGATGGCCTTTTCATTCGATTAAAATCTTGTGAATAGGGTTGTCCGTGGGTCGGGTCAGTTCGATTCGGTTCAGTTCCAAAATTTTCGGATATTTAATAAATGGGCTCGTCGGGTTCAAATATAATTATGGAACCGTTTGGGTTCGGTTCCATGCCATAATTAAGTTTTTTTAACATTTACAGCAACATTACATAAATATAACTAATAACATTTTATTCATAACTTTTACAAATTAACGTAGTCCAATTAAAAAATATATAAATAAATAGCTGTCGAATAACATTAATTCAATGCATACAAATACTAAAAAGTAGATATTAATATTAAAATGTCGATGATTCATATTAAAAAATTGAAGCCCAATACTTAAAATTATGAAATGATTTGATTTAATTAATTAATTTGTTAATTTATTTAAAAAAATAAAATAATTTAATTAATTCAATAAAAAAGTTATATAGTTTCGGTTCTTCGTCTAAACCCGAGACCCGACCCATACCCATCGGTTCTCGATTCGGGTACCCGTTCGGGTATTTAACTTATGAAGAACCGTTCGATTCGTTTCGGTTCGAAACTTTTGAATACCCCTACTTGTGAATGTGTCAAAGCCAAGTTTGTTTTTCCATTTTGCTATTATGCCAATAAAATCTTGACACTCATAATATTTTTGAGGTGTCTAATTTTAAAAGTGACACTAAAGATTGTTTTAACATTTCATCAAAATATTAGGTGTCATTTTAGTGGCAAGACAACAAAAGCGGGACAACATTTTTTCCCCTTCACACATATGTATTGGCAATCAATCTTTTCCTTTATTTCATCTTGTGATTATGCATATGTTGATAATCAAGTGATTGCAAGGTTACTTTGCTTTATTTTATTGACGATTGGATTGATTTGGAGGCCAATAACAAGAAAGATAGATTGCATAACAAGATGATAGAAGACACATAAATCAATTTGAGTCTATTAAAGCAAATTAATCATCTTAAAATTGACGAAAATCACGTTTCACGATTGCAGAATTCGACCAAATTCATACTACAAGATATGCATACGAGACAAGCTCTAGCAAAGATTCATCCCTAAAAGTTTCAGTACTGCTGCAGTTTCATTATCTGCCAAAGAAATCCCATGCAGACACGATCAAATCTGTATAAACCGAGCGATTATAGGCGCGAAAGCATTGAGTTCATCGGGAAGTAAGAAACTGGAATCGGAGCGCCTTTTGACTTTATTTTTCTGTTGGGTTTCTCGGATGAAGGGGTTTTATGATGTTGGATCATAGCATCAGAGACTCGGGAAGAAGATGATTCAGCACTGAAACAGCTCAAAAATCCTGAAAAGAAACCCATTTTTTATCTGCAAGCTGTGAAGAGGATTTTGATTTCTTGATTGTATGAGAATGTGTGATTAATGGAACTTGTAAATGGCCATTTATAGTGCAGATATTATATAGAAAATTGTGAAAGTTTCTTTCGAGGATTTTGTCGCTTGGTGAGGAAACGTGTTCTTTGCTTGTTGGGCAAGGAATCGAAAAACATTAGGTGTTGCTTCTTACTTTCTTTATTTTAATTGTCATATTCTGCACTTCCCCACCTGTTTCCTCACTGGGTTTGTTGCTTTGACTGATCAGTTTTCAACAATATTATGGAACGTGTGATATGTTGAGATGTTTAATTTCAAAATGTCACGTAAATTCAATTGAGATTTTAAATTGGTTCTTAAAGTATTTCTTTATCCATCTTGTCACCTACTTCAGTTTGTTTACTTTGTTAGCAACCTCTACTCCATATCCAATCTCATAAAGTCCAGATTTTCCAAAATATTGCATTGTTCCCTTTAATCTTAACTCTATTTTTAATCAATATTAATATACTATAAACAAGTCGTGACAAAGTTGATCAAATGGTTAGTTGGAAGGAATCGAATGCTAAAACGGTTGTAGTCCATGTCAAATTTTACGAGCTATTACAATAGATAATTCACTAATCAAGTAGATCTAAAGCAGGTTTAGTACGGCTTAAAATTCAATTAAAATTGAAAATATGGCCGTTATTTGGTCCGACCCGTCTAATAAAAGTCAACAATAACGGCTATATTTTCAATTTTAATCTGATTTTAATCTCTACCAAACACCCTCCTAATCGTTCTCTTGTTCACGGTGGACAAGATAAAATGTGCTCACAACTGACAAAACAATGTCACGTCAGCAAGTCGTTGACATTTCAACAAAACTTGATTTTAGAGACCACGTGTCAAGAAGTAGAAAACAAAGTATGGATGTGTGATTGCGAAGTTGCGTAATCAATGTTGATATAGTAATTTAGATTTTATTTTCATGTTTTTATTTTTAATATATTGGTTTTACTATTAGTTACGTCCCTCATGTATATTAATTCGATACTTGGAAAATATTTGTAAGTTAACGGAATTGATGTTTGAAAAATGATTGATTTTCTTAATATATGAGTATAAGCTTTGTGAGCAAGGAAAAGCTTGGGATTGGTTGGATTACATCACTGATTTCTTTTGGATTCTTAATCAACTCCCGGCCTTTGACCAAAATGGTTCTTTTTTTTCCTCTGAAACCAAACATTTTGTTTGTATGCACCATTTGTCGTTGTTTATAATGCTTAATTATTCTTTGAACCCGTTTGACATGACTTTTGAAATGCTAATTGGAGCTTTTGAGATCCAAAAATTATTTTTCGACTCGTTTGACTAATTTTATGTAAGTGTTTCTGATCGTTAGAAGAGTTTTTAGAGAAAACTAGTCCAATATGACTTCCTCTAAAAACATTTTCAAAATAGGAAATACTTTTAAAAATTAATTTTCAAACAAAAATTAAGATAATTTTCTCCAAAAACTCTTCTACAGAAAGTAAAGGCAAAAATCGTGTAAAACGGGCCCTTATTCCATTTGAGTCACTAGCAAAGTACTTTTTACTTTAATCTTATAAGATTTAAGTCCTTATTTGACATGAATTAAAATTAAAATTTTAATCTTAGTCAAAATAAACAATTAATTTCAACAACATATTTTACGAAATCCATAATTTTTCTAATACACATTTCATTAACTTTTATTAAAATCTATTAAAAATTTAATTTTAATATCAATCAGTCAAGGGCTAAATTTCATTGCTATGTTACCAAAATGGGTAACCAAATGAGTAATAGGACCGCCATGTGGCCATTTGGTCATTCATTATGTCAACCCCTATGGTAACATAGCAAAACTCTTCCATCAAATATCATTAGAAAAATACATAATAGGATTGACGACCGTGGACAGATTGGCCAAATTTGAAAATAAATCAAGGTTGAATAGCTTGATTGTACGAAATTAAAGATGGATAGTCCAAATGCAGCTCCGTTAAAAGTAAAATGACCTGCAATGCATTTAACACAATCATTTTAAGATTTTTTTCTCTTTTGTGAAAAAAAAAAAAAAGCAATTTTATCTTAATCATATTTTTGTCGGATTGATTTTTTCAATTAGTAAACCTTCAATGTCAACTTTGTTATATTTTAATATTACTAGGTTTAAGCAACGTGCAATGCACGTTTGCTTAGTTTATATATAATTTTTTTGGTTCATTAAATAATTAATGATGTAATGTTTATGTAATTAATAAATAATTACACATTGTGATATATTAATTTTAATTTGAATAGTGTTAAATTCTAAATTAAAATGTATAAGTTTGTGTTTCGTACTATTATATTATATTAAATTTTGTATTTAATCATGAACTTTTTGTACATAATAAAATAATAGATAACATTATAATACAAAACTAAATAAATAAATATTTTTTCTTCATTGAGTTCAATGTACCTTACCAAATAAACTATTACCAAATAAATATTTTTTCTTCATTGGGGGAGCGCCTGTTGCGGGCCCCCCGCCGCAGGCGCCCCCCAATAGGGGGCCGCCATGTGACATTCTGTCAACGAAGGTATCAACGATTTCCGTACAAGTAGATTAATTCATCAAGAAATAGTCTTGCGACTGTCATTTTGACCATGAACTGGTGGCGGCTTCCTGTGATTGCTTGGCAAGAAAGAATGACGTGATTTCGAACATATGATTGGTCCATCCTTATTTGAACTTATAGCTTGTAGTCAAATTGAGCTAGCTTGAATTTTCAAAATGACCCCATTTTCTTGCATTATTGGTCGATGTGTCTATTTCAGAACATGCCGTCGTAAACAAGGCCGGCCCTAGGCCAAAGCCCACTAGGCAATCTAAAGGGGCCTCAAAATTAAAAACACAACACTCTAGAGGGCCCAATTAATTTTAAATGATGGATTAATTAAATATTCATTTAACTATAATTTTTTTGGTCGATCCTAACTTGGATTGATTTTATCCAAAATAATTTATTTTTTTATCAAGTTTAGTATACATGATTAATTACGAGCTACCGAATGAGCCTAATATTATCACTGTAATATGGTTTAATTTGGAAACTAATATTACACATCGAGTAGTTTACTTTAATAAGTTATAACTTGAATTTGGTTTATCCAAATTAATTTTTTCTCGAGTCCATGATATGCCATTTATTAAGAGTTACGGAATGAGTCTAATATTGATAGGATAATTTTCGATTCTTTAATAAATACACATTTGATCCAAATACATTATTTCACTTTAGTTGCTTAAAATTTCAAATTTATTAAAAGGTTCTTGAATCAAAATCATTAGAATCTAGTTACGTTTTTATCATTAAATATTCCTAACTCATCATATATATATATATATATATATATATATATATATATATATATATATATATATATATATATATATATATATAACTGAAAATCACACTTCTCCTTACGAATCATCCTTACAATATTCTCAAGACTTCAATTTGACTTTCTCGTGATTTCTAAATTGCGCCTTGCTTGAGTTTTCCCAAATAATAATTTTGGAGATTATTATTTACACTCTAATAATATTTTCTTAATCGACCGGATAATACTGCTAAATATTATGTTATCCTAGTCTTTTGAATTGTCAAGATAATTTTTTTTGCTATTCTATCTTTTGGTATCAAGTCTTCTTTTAAAATATAGATATATTATTTCTTTAAATATTTAAATATTTCTACACTTGTAAAAGAATTTACGCTTTAAGAGCCTCAAAATAATGAGTCGTTTAGAGCCTCGAAATTCTCATGCTGGCCTTGGTCGTGAACATGAAAGAATCAACAACAAACTCATTGATTGATTAAGGCTGTTGGTTTCTAAGCGAATATTGAATGTTAAGAATTTATTTGAAAATTAAGCTTTCAATTAATCATGTAAATTCTTCTTTTCTTATACATCCATCATAAAATTTCATCATTTTCATTATCTTATTGATATTTATTTTTTATTTGATTAAAAAAATTCTGATTCAATCATATCTCGTCACATCATGTGTATATAAATGATTATATACATGTAGCACAACCGTTAAGTGAGTCGTGCTGCACATACGCTTAGTGGTGGCACAGCTCGGCCCATCTACCCTTGAGCTCGGCTCGTCGCTTAAGATCGTTAGAGCACGAGTCAAGCTTGAGCTTGGCTCGACCCACGAGCTTGTGTTTTTTTTTTCTTCACATTTTTTAGCCCACAAGCCAAGCCGAGCCGAGCTCGTGGGCTCAAGAACTTCCACGAGCCGTTCACGAGCTGAGCCTTGCTCCGCTCGTCGGGCGAATCATCGGCTCTTGCTCGGGCTCTTGCTCGTCTCGAAATGAGGTCGAACCGTTCATGGGCCGAAATTTAACGAGCCAACGAGTTACTCCGGCCTTTTGCCACCCCTACGCACACTCACGTTGTTCAATTAAAAAACTTAAAAAGACACTTATATAAGAATATCATGATAAACTTTAATCGGGTGAAATAAGAATCAACTGTGAACATAAGACCAAGTTTGAAATGAACCATCATCGTCGGTCTTAACAAGGATGCCAACTTCACAAAATCCTAGACAACATCCAATTGATGAACGGCCTAGATCTTCTTCTATCTATCTCAGTTTATCTCTACTTTCACCGAGAAGGTAGATGCTCGGAGTATGCCGTCCCAGGCTCACCCTAAATCTATCCAAGCCCAAAATGGCTAACTACTCCCAACCTGCGTGCGCGTGCACACACTGAGACACATACTGTTGACACACTAAAATGCAGCCCAAGATCGAGAAGAAGTCCAATTGATAAATCCAAGATGAAAGCCCAACAGAAGCCAATTATAAGGCCCAAGAAGAAAATCCCAAGTTGGAGGCTTGAATATTTGAAGCCCAAGAACAAAGGAATACCATCGCCCCGAAGTTGTAGGACGCCCCGAAGCCGAACAAAGATAGTACGGCACAATCGCCCAAGACGACAGCCTCATTGTCGCCCAGAACCCCAAGTCGCCCAAAATCAAACAAATCTAAAGGATATAGTTTGGAAGCGGTTGGCAAGTAAACCCGGCACGATCCAAGCGGTTGGCAAGTAAACCCGACACGATCCCACGACCCAAGAAGCAACAAAGGTAGTGGCAACGGTTACTAAGAAACTACTCCTCGAATAAGTGATTCCTCACTAAAAGAGTGGGCGGTTACGAAAGACACGAAGCAAATCTGAGCAGTTTCGATAACCAAGGGATGCTCAAGAAGTATAAAAGAAGTAACGTCATAGAAGAAAAAGACCGAATCAAAAACTCTCTACAAGAGATCATGTAATTTTCATTTCTTAGTTTAAATTTAATCCTTTTTTCAGTACTCGTGTGCTTGCGCCCCTTGGAGGCGTTTTGTCTACT
>CM032639.1:10245116-10375116 GCA_019097785.1 Fraxinus excelsior | reverse complement strand
AAATGAGTAATCAAATGACCACATGTGCCCTCATAAGGGGCCACCATGTGGTCATTTGGTCATCCATTATGTAAACCCATATGGTAACATAGCAAAACTCTTCCATCAAAAATATCATTAGGAAAAATACATAATAGGATTGACGACCGTGGACAGATTGGCCAAATTTGAAATAAATCAAGGTTGAGTTGAATAGCTTGATTGTACGAAATTAAAGATGGATAGTCCAAATGCAGCTCCGTTAAAAGTAAAATGACCTTGCATGCATTTAACACAACATTTTAAGATTTTTTTGTCTCTTTTGTGAAAAAAAAAAAAAAAAGCAATTTTATCTTAATTCATATTTTGTCGGACTGCGGATTGAATTTTTTCAATAGTAAACCTTTCAATGTCAAACTTTGTTATATTTTAATTATTACTAGGTTTAACAAAAGCAACGTGCAATGCACACGTTGCGTAGTTTATATATAATTTTAAAAAAAAAAACATTTTAAATAATTAATAATGATGTAATGTTTATGTAATTAATAAATAATTACACGTTGTGGACTATATTAATTTTTAATTTGAATAGTGTAAATTCTAATTAAAATGTATAGTTTGTGTTTCGTTTTACTATTATATTATATTAAATTTTGTATGTAATTCAGAACTTTTTTTTTTTTTACATAATAAAAAAAATAAATAGATATAAATTATAATACAAACTAAATAAATAAATATCTTTTCTTCATTGAGTTCAATGTATCTTACCAAATAAATATTCACCAAATAAATATATTTTGCTTCATTGGGGGAAGCGCCTGTTCCGGGCCCCCCGATGCAAGGCGTCCCCCCAATAGGGGGCCCGCCATGTGGACATTGTCTGTCAACTGGGACGAAGGTATCAACGATTTTCGTACAAGTAGATTAATTCATCAAGAAATAGTCTTGCGACGTCATTTTGACCAATATGAACTGGGTGGCGGGCCGGCCGGCTTAATGGCGGCTTCCTTGTGCTTGTTGGCAAAGAAAAGAAAGAAGGGACGTGCCGTGCGTGCATTGATTTCGAACATATGATTGGTCCATCCTTATTTGAACTTATAGCTTGTAGTCAAATTGAGCTAGCTTGAATTTTCAAAAATAAAAAAAATTGGTTTCAAACAGGGGCAATATTTTAGTTGTCTATTTCAGGAACATGCCCGTCGTAAACAAGGCCGGCCCTAGGCCAAAGCCCACTAGGCAATCTAAAGGGGCCTCCCAAAAATTAAAAACCACAATCACTCTAGAGGGCCCAATTAATTTTAAATGATGGATTATTAAGTAAATATCATTTAAAAAACTATAAGTTTTTTGGTCATCCTACACTTGGATTGATTTTATCCAAAATAATTTATTTTTTTTTATCAAGTTAGTATACATGATTAATACGATTGCTACCGATATGAGCCTAATATTAGCACTGTAATATGGTTTAATGGAAAACTAATAGGAGACACATCGAGTAGTTTACTTTAATAAGTTATAACTTGAATTTGGTTTTTAGCCAAATTATTTTTCTCGAGTCATGGGATATGCCATTTATTAAGAGTTACGGAATGAGTCTAATATTGATAGGATAATTTTCGATTCTTTAATAAATACACATTTGATCCAAATACATTATTTCACTTTAGTTGCTTAAAATTTCAAATTTATTAAAAGGTTCTTGAATCAAAATCAATTAGAAATCTAGTTACGTTTTTATCATTAAATATTCCTAACTCTTCATATATTAATATATATAGATTATATATATAATAATATATATATATATATATTATTTCTTTAAATATTAGATATTTCTACACTTGTAAAAGAATTTACGCTTTAAGAGCCTCAAAATAATGAGTCGTTTAGAGCCTCGAAATTCTCATGCTGGCCTTGGTCGTGAACATGAAAGAATCAACAACAAACTCATTGATTGATTAAGGCTGTTGGTTTCTAAGCGAATATTGAATGTTAAGAATTTTGATTTGAAATTTGAAAATTATTTTTTTTTTTTTTTTTTTTTATTTTTATTTTGGTAATACATCATTCAATAAAATGTCATCATTTTCATCTATCTTATTGATATTTATTTTTTATTTGCATTAAAAAAATTCTTGATTCAATCATATCTCGTCACATCATGTGTATATAAATGATTATATAATGTTAGCACACACCGTTAAGTGAGTCGTGCTGCACATACGCTTAGTGGTGGCACAGCTCGGACATATCTACCCTTGAGCTCGGCTCGTCGCTTAAGATCGTTAGAGCACGAGTCAAGCTTGAGCTTGGCTCGACCAACGAGCTTGGGTTTTTGTTTTATTCACTTTTTTAGCCCCACAAGACAAGCCGAGCCGAGCTCGTGGGCTCAAGAACTTCCACGAGCCGTTCACGAGCTGAGCCTTGCTCCGCTCGTCGGGCGAATCATCGGCTCTTGATCGTCTCGAAAATGAGGATCGAACGTTCATGGGCATCCGGACGGATAACCGAAATTTAATAACGGACAACGAGTTACTCCGGCCTTTTGCCACCCCTACGCACACTCACGTTTGTCAATTATTTAAAAAACTTAAAAAAGACACTTACATAAGAATATCATGATAAACTTTAATCGGGGTGAAATAAGAATCAACTGTGAACATAAGAACAAGTTTGAATTGAAACCAATCATCGTCGGTTCTTGACAAGGATGCAACTTCACAAAATCCTAGACAACATCCAATTGATGAACGGCCTAGATCTTCTTCTATCTATCTCAGTTTATCTCTACTTTCACCGAGAAGGTAGATGCTCGGAGTATGCCGTCCCAGGCTCACCCTAAATCTATCCAAGCCCAAAATGGCTAACTACTCCCAACCTGCGTGCGCGTGCACACACTGAGACACATACATACTACACACATGTAAGGATCAGGACTAGGAAACAGCCCTAGTCCTAATACTAATTCAATGAATATCTTCCAATGCTCCCTCAAACAGATACTAATTCTATTATGTTGTTCTACAAAACTTAAAAGCCAATACAGATAGCAGAATATAAACTAATCAACTTGAATCTTCTGAAGCAAATGATCTCGAAGTTGCAAGGATTGATGCTGTTCCATGATCTGCCGGCTGCCAAAGTTTTCTTATATCCACACTTGACAAAAGTGGCATACAAGAGGTAAGGATCAATTATAAACGCGAAAGCTGTGAGTTTATTGGGAAGTAAGGAACGAGAATCGGAGCGTTTTTTGACTTAGTTTTGGTCATTGCTTTTTCCAAAGAAGGCACTTTCTGATGCTGGTTTATAGCATCGGATATTTGAGAAGAAGATGAATTACTGATGCAGCGAAAAACCCCTAAAACCAAACCCATTTTGATCTGTTCTTGGATATTCTTGGCACTAAAAAAATCTATGAATCTGTAGGGATATTTTATATTCTTGATTGGATGATGATTTGTGATTTAATAGAATTAATTTGTTAATGGATACTTATAGTGAAAATATCAAGAAATGGTCAAGAAATTGTAGTGAAGATATCAAGAAATGTTGTGGAATTTTTTTTTTCTTTGGTTTTGTCTTATTGGTGAGGAAAAAGGTGGAGCATTTAGTGCTTGCTGGGCAAGGAAAAAAGTGATGTGCATTGCACCTTCTTTCTTCATGAATTAATAGTCAATATTATAAACTTTTCACCCGTTTCCTGTTAGCACTTGGCAAAGGCAGATCACAATCGAATTAAAATATATATATACACGTCAAACAAAAACATATATTACAGATGTTAAAAAAAAAATGCACATAAAAAATGAAAGGGATAATTGTAGCAGCGGTACCAAACCTTTCACTTAGTAGCAAACTTTTGTCCAAACCTTTAATTTATGTCACCCACGATACCAAACATTTTTGCCACATAAAAAATGAAAGGAATTTTTTTTTCTATGGTTTTGTCTTATTGGTGAGGAAAAAGGTGGGGCATTGAGTGCTTGCTGGGCAAGGAAAAAAGTGATGTGCATTGCACCTTCTTTCTTCATTTAGGGGCTGTTTGATAGCCCATATTTTCTATGGACATTTATCATAGCATTTTTCACATTTTAGTCTGTTTGATAGATAAGATTTTCTAGGGAAAATCTTTTCTTAATTTGGCTCACATGACCTCCAATTCCACGAAATTGTGGAATTGAAAATCCTTGGGTTGTGGTGGTTTTATATTTTCTTGGCAATTGAAACAAGCTAGGCTTTCCTTTTCTTTTCATGCATTTCCCATTCCTGTTCACCTTCTCCACCTCCACTACTAAAATACCTTGAAAATCAACCAAGAAAATCACCACAAAATCCTATCATCAAAGGGGAGGAGTGCATGGATTGCGCCCAGGATAACACAGAAGTCGTCAAATATTATGAACTTTTCACCCGTTTCCTATTGGCACTTGGCAAAGGCAGTTCACAATTGAATTAAACAAAAAATCAAGGCGGACTAATATGTAAAACAAAAATATATATTACAGATGTAAAAAAAAAAAAAAAAATTGCACATAAAAATTGAAATGGGCTGAGGATCGGAACAATTAGAAGTAAACGCAATGTACACGAGGATGGCTTAAAGTTGTCAACATATTTGGCTTGGAAAATTTAAGAGCCTATTTGGAAGTTTCAGCGTACCGATTATGAGCGTTTTTTTAAAATATCGATTTTGAGCGTTTATGAGTGGTTTTAATAGTGATTTTTAAAACGGTCCAACACATATTTAGGAGTTTATTATCTACCGATTCTGATAATTTTTTAAGAAAATAAAGTTACACATGCGTCCCTTTGTGAAATTTTGAGGATGATTTTTTGTATGAAGTTTTATACTTATAAGTGATATTTTACTTATATATAATTTTTTTACATATAAGTTAATATTTAACTTAGAAAATTAAATAAAGTTAAATATTTATGTTAGTATTTTTTTTTTTTACTTATAAATAAGAAACGGTCAGAATACATCAATTTGTTGAGTTGAGAGAACTGGTCAAGTGAGATTATGAAAATAAATATTCTTCCATTTATTGCTTTGAAAAGGCATTTTTGGAACACCAATAGGCATTAATTGAAAGACACACTACACCAATTTTATGTGATTTTCAAATCATTGAAAATCGGTGTCTAAAAATTAGTAAGCATTGATTTTTCCAACTCATTATAAACAATGGATGCTACCCAAAATTTGTTAAAATCGATGAAAGAAAAACTATGTATCCTTGAAAATAATTATTTTCTAGATGATAATATTTGTTCACTTTGACATGTATTTATACTAAATGTCTGTTTGATTGCAAATGTGGAAAATGGGTGGAAAGAAAATGTTCTACAAGGAATTGATTTGTCTAAAATTATTTTACTGAGAATTGTAATTAATTGTGTTTGATTAATATAATTTTCCATCTGAAAAATGTTGAAAGTTTGGTGTTCGTTTGACTTTATTTTTTATGGAAATTGTCCATTAAAGTGATAATTTTTTCTACCATTAGGTTTAGAATTTGTTCCAAAAAAAAAAAAATTTGAAAAAAAATTATCATACCGAATATCATTCGTTTAACTTTGTTTTGCATGGAGATTGTCAATAAAAGTGATATTTTTTTTTTTACCATTGTGTCTAGAATTCTTTCCAACTGCAAAAAAAAAGAAAAAAAGGAAAATGTTTTCCAACCAAAACATCAAAAATTATTTTCTTAAAAAAGGTGAAAAATGAGGAAAGGTGGAAAAAAAATTCGGAGAAAATTTTGACTATAAAAAACTACAAAAATTGAAAAATGAAAAAAATATATTCCATTTTCCATGAAAAATTATGTGTATCAAACGGAGTCTAAATTCTAATCCACGCCAAACAGTGGCTTGCCAAATTATAATTGTAATAATATTTAGCAATATTTGTTAATTTTTATATTTATACCTCTAACTTTTCTACGTCGCATTTTTTAATAACCTTTAATAAATTAGCACATTTTGACTCTTAACAATAACTTCAGTTCAAATAGTTTGTTAACATGCTTTGAAACAAGTGGCAAATATTTTGTAAAGCATTTATATTTATTGTGTTTTTTTATTATTTAAAAATATGGGGCCTTTTTATGCCCTTTCTAACAGATTTATTGGATGAAATTGTCATCTGTGATAAGATGTGTTAGCATATAAATTGTTGAGGATATGATGAAATGAAAAAAATAAAATTGGAGATACATATATGAAAATAGTTGACCTTTATTGCAATTAAAATATGATGAAGTTAAAAAAAAAAAAAAAAAATCTTGACGTGTTGTTGACATATAAAAATACAACCCAATTAAATGGCCCAATGAATGAAACCCAATTAAGAAGGCTGAAAAATAGGCCTAAAAAGGACCATATAAAGGACGGGGTAATGTAGTAAATGCCCGATCATCACACAAGCCTACTAAACGCTCAAGATTGGACAATTATGATGCTTTATTCAGGGCGACGGTACCATCACCGCCCAAGGTTGTGAGACGCTCAAGATTAGGGCGAATTGTTATTGTAAGCAACAATTATTGAAGTAGTTACTGGGCAATCTCATCATGTCTCATGATCCAAGAATCTCAGTTTCAAGCGGTTAAGTAGTGGAAGTAATGACAGCAATTAAAATGGAAGTTCCATAACAAGTCAGCCACGTGAAGAATGTGGGAAGTTACAGGACAATAAGTGGTTTCCAAACAATAACCGTCAGAGGAATATAAAAGAGAAGAGAAGACATAGAAGAAGGGACCTCGAATCAAACACTCTTAAACAGAGAATATATAATTTTCATTTAATTTACTTTTATCGCATTTAACTTTCAATTGTTCTATTTGCTTGCGCCCCTTGGAGGCATTTTGCTTCTCACCGATTGTAAATCTTCATCAATAAAGCACTCATTTTTGAGATTTTGTCTCAAAATGTCTATTCCTTACACAATTGTCTGAACCCCATTTTTAATTATTAGGGAGGCCCGACTTTCCGCGCGAAACAATTTGTCATGCTCAGCGGGACAGTTTGGTGTTTGAAGATACAAAAAGTGAAAGCAATATGTCTCATAAAAACTCTGATAAACAGCCGCAAGCCAGCGACTTATCCAGTCTGTGATTGAAAGATATGAGGAGCAACAGAACTCTTCAGGAACAGATAGACAGAATCAAAGTCATTGCGAACCAATGACAGAGTTGAGTCCTCGGACAATGGGCGCATTACTAAGTGAACTCTCGCAAGACGTCGTTAAGTAGGTAAACTTACGAAATGTTCATAACGTGAAAATGTTTATTCAAAGTGGAAATGCACATTATGACAATATAGCCAAACAACTAAACAATTTGAACGAAATCATGAATAAGTTAGTGGGCCAAATTTGTCAACCAGTTATGCCAAGTATAGGGAATTACTTTCAAGCTAGAATGATTGTAGGTCATAATTCCGGTCCTAAGTCTCAATCAAGGAATAAAACCACCATTTGGATCATCTATTTCAAACCAGGGAGCGGTGGAATGACTAACTTAAATATCAATAACGGAACATCAAACTTAGGGGGTAACCCAAACGCAAGAGATAATGGCCACACCAATAGATAGAATACTCTACGCGTTAATGATGGCAGGAATAATCAAGTTAATGGTAATGGGTTAAATAATGGCATCCATGCCGCGAACCAAGTACCAAACATTAGGTCTCAAGTGATACCACATATGAATTAGCCTATAGGAGTCTCATATGATCCCAACGTCACGTTGAGGAACCAAATTACAGAAATAATACAATATCAAATGGCTTTTGGAATGCGGACTTACACGAAGTCATATCCTGATTGGGTAGATCAAGCGTATATGTGGCCTAAAGGGTATAAGGTACCAGAATTCTCATTATTTACCGGCCTAGGAGAAGTTTCTACCTTGGAACATATATGGCGATTCACACTACAAGGTGGTGAAGTAACTGATTACCATAAGATGAGACTGTTCCCTAGTTCGTTAACAGGGATAGCCTTTTCATGGTTCATTAACTTGCCAACAATTCTGTCCAAACATGGGAGTAATTGGAACAATTGTTCCACGCCCAGTTTTATAAAACTGAATCTAAAGTTACTTTGGCCGATTTGGCAAGTTTACGTCAACTACCAAACGAATGAGCAGAAAGCTTCCTCCAGATATTTAAAATAGCTAGGAGTAAGTGTTTCATGCCATTTCCCGAAAAAGAATTCATTATAATTGCTCGAAGCTGCTTAAGCTTTGATTTAAAAAAGAAATTTCAAGACAGGGAATTTCCTAATCTCTTTTAGTTGAGTGCCAACGTGATTAGGTATGAACATTTGGTAAGAGAAGATGAACAAATAAAAAACTCTGATGTTCATGCTGTTTATGACGAACATTATGATCAAATTGAAATATGTTTGACCGAATTAGTTAAAGGATACGCATATGTTTGTCCTATGATGGCCAAATCCAAAATGTCAAAGAATGGTAAGCCTATGAAAGATGAAAACAAAAGGTTAGGGTCTTCTCATTTGATGTGACCAAGGCTAACCTTATATTTGATAAGCTGTATAAGGATAAACAATTAAAGTTGAGCGATAAATATAAGTTGCCAGACCCTGAACAGTAAAAAAATATTGTAAATGGCACAATGCATGGTCACATATGACTAATAATTGTCTGGTTTTTCATCATGTATTGTAGGATGTCATTGAGTCAGGACGAATCACATTCGAAGCTAAGAAGAAAATGGTAGTAGATGAAAATCCTTTTCCACAACCACTTGGGGTTAATATGGTGACGTTTGGGTTCAAATGAAAGTTGCCAAAATTCAAGTTAGTCATAAATGACGGAGAAGAGGATTCTGGATCACATTCCAGCGTCTTCGAACGAATCAAAATAAAGGATGAGGGTGTGTTGTGCATTAGATGTAATAGAGAAATAAAGGAGAATGTGGACAAACCAGAAATGCGGCAACATCACCATCAACCTGATATTGCTCCAGATTTCCAACCTGGTGGAGAATAGAGCATGTCATTTTATAGGAGACAACCTTTTGAAGGGCAGTTCAGGCTAATAAACAGCGGGAGAACATTCAGGCCGCATCCTCGCCAACCAAATGTATGACATTCCTTCCAATAAATGCGGGAAGAGTTGTACCATTTACTAAATGACCAGAACCTAGCAAAGGCATTTCCAACGGAACTATGGATGGATGATGAGGCAACAGCAAGGATCATCACGTCCTAAGGCGCCTAAATTGTTTAAGATGGCTAACCAAAATGTCCTAAAAGGACAATAAAGAGGCTAGTATGGACGAATCAGTTAAGGAATTGCCAGAAAGTTCCTCTGAAAGATCAAAGTTCGAATGTGGGAAGAAGCTTGAAGATGAAAAGGATCTAGAGCAATCCCTCACCATCCAATTTGGTACCTTACCTCCTGTTGTGGCTAACAATTATCTACTAGTCAACGAGTTCAAAAGCAAATATGATGAAGATGAGGAAAAGCAAACGAGTAAGGAAGAAGCATGTGTGCTGGAATGTGAAGAAGGCCAAACATCTCCGATAATGCATGGAGAAGAAGAGGATGACGACGTGAACGATATAGAAGAGGAAATTGACTTAGAAGCAGAAAGAAAAAGAATAGGAGTGTTGCGCAACAGGTTGTTGAAACAACTGAGGTGTCCGCGAGGTGGATCTACTGGGCATCCCTTTGACTTCTATGTAGTATATAGAATGCCAAAAATAAAGGTGGGGGTGCCTCGTCCTGAGAAATATGGGTCACCTCCCAGAATACTGTCCCCTCCTACGAGTTGGATAACGAAAGAAGAAACATTGGAAGAAAGTAAGGGAGGAGTCCAAGAAGCTGAGACCTAGAGTGAAGTATTGCACGTGGACTTGTCGCACAGGAACTAACCAGCAGACGATAAGTAAGAAGTAGAGATAGATGCAGCTGAGAAATCATCTTCAAGAGACCAACTATGAAGTTAACCAAGCATTTGAGGCCATTGTATGTAAATGCCTTAGTTAATGGCATCCCTATAGCGAAAGTACTCATTGATAATGGGGCAGCCATGAACACTATCCCGTCCAGAATGATGAGGAAATTTACAAAGGCAGAAAGTGACATGATCCCAACAGAAGTCATCTTTACAAGCTTCAATGGATGAGCAACTTCAACTAAAGGGGTTATGCCACTGGATATAATTGTGGGAACAACTACTAGGACCACAGTCTTTTTTGTAATTGATGGTCGAACCAGTTACAATGTACTACTAGGAAGATATTGGATTTATAGAAGTTGTTGCATACCTTCATTGCTCCATCAGAGCCTGGTCTTCTGGAATGACAAAGACGAAGCAGAAATAGTGTAGACGGACCACAGGCCTTTCGTTGTAGAAGTAAATGCAGTGGAGATGTTCATGTATAAAGGAAATTATGAACCTGTTAGAGTAGTGCAAGATGGGGAAGAAACTCAGATCGTTGCGCGGAACGAAGAACCATTTTCGATAGACGCACTTACTGAAATTTTCAATCAAATGAGGCCAAACATAGTGGTCTTTGGAGAGCTAGTAATTGGCAAAAAGGAAACCAAAGAAGTCGAATGAATTGTCATTGGCAAGAAGATATGGCCGATATTTAGGCATTCAAAGTCAAATTAATGGCTTTCAATAAAGAATGTGAGGAAAGGGCAAAAGATGAAGCAACACTGGAAACATTAAGAAACAAATTAGCAGTACTCGAGTTGGAGCAAAATACTGGCCGAGAGATCAATAAAGTGGATTGTTTGGAAGATGAAGCATCTCCAAAGAACTCTGATGGAGAAGTAATAGGAATAGCAAAACCAGGGTACGCTCAAGTACAAGATCTTTTGATAAAGGTCAACATTGGCGACGAAGGGGGGAGGGATCGTCCAACGTTTGTCACCAGATGCTCGGCCAAGAGGTAAGTGTTAAGTTAGTCGCTTTATTAAAGGAGTATAAAGATTGATTTGCTTGGGAATATGAACACATGTCTGGTTTAGATAGAAGTCTAGTTGAACATAGGTTGCCAACTAAACCAAACTTTAAGCCTCATAAACAACCTCCTAGGCGTTTTGCCCTTAATGTATTGCCTGAAGTAAATAAAAAAAAAAGATAGAACGATTATTAAAAGCAGGCTTTATTAGAACAGCCGATATGTCGAATGGTTGTCTAATATAGTACATGCGCTAAAAAAGAATGGTAATATTAGGGTGTGCATAGATTTTATAAACTTAAACTTAGCAACGTCCAAAGATGAGTATCCAATGCCTACGGTAGATTCTTTAGTAGATTTGACTGTCGAGCATGTAATATACTCTTTCATGGATGGATACTCAGGTTATAACCAGATCTACATAACTGAAGAAGACATACATAAAATTGTCTTTAGCTGCCCTGAATCTTTAGGATGCTTTAAATGGGTAATTATGCATTTTAGCCTGAAAAATATAGGGACAACTTATCAAAGAGCGATGGACTTAATCTTTCATGACATGATAGGCCAATTTGTTGAAGTGTATGCAGATGGCATAGTTGTCAAATCTATTAAAGATGAAGACCATTTCGAACAACTAATACGTTCATTTGAACGAATGAGGCAATACAAGCTGAAATTGAACCCTTTAAAGTGTGCATTTAGTGTTAATGTAGGGAATTTTCTTGAATTTTTAGTACACAAAAGAGGGATCGAATTCGACAAAAATAAAGCAAATTCCATTTTAGAGGCCAAG
Organism: Fraxinus excelsior; assembly: GCA_019097785.1. Classification (NCBI taxonomy): domain Eukaryota; kingdom Viridiplantae; phylum Streptophyta; class Magnoliopsida; order Lamiales; family Oleaceae; genus Fraxinus; species Fraxinus excelsior. The sequence goes on along the minus strand of CM032639.1, from coordinate 10,363,378 downwards.
CCACCTAGTAATAAAAAAGAACTGCAAATGTTCTTAGGACAAATAAACTTTTTGAGACGTTTTATCTCTAATTGTGCAGGGTAAATGAAAATTTTTTCGCCTATCTTAAAACTGAAAAAATAGGACGAATTCGTCTGGAAGAAAGAACATCAAAAAACTTTTGATAGCCTGAAAGTATATTTGTCAAGTCTGCCAGTGTTGGTATCACCTACCAAGGACGATCAATGAAATTGTACATATCGGCAGAACAAGAATCAATAGCCGGAATGATCGTGCAAGAAAACCAGTTTGGTGAAGAAATGGCGATCTATTATTTGAGTATGCAGTTAACAAAGTGCGAATGTAATTATTCTACTGTTGAAAAATTATGTCTTGCTTTATATTTCACATGTACAAAATTAAGGACTTTTTTTGCGGCACGTGACTGTCTATTTGATTTCTCATATTAATTTAGTTAAGTACATATTTTTCCACCCTATTTTGCATCAAATGATAGGCCTTTGGATGTTGGCATTGTTAGAATTCGAAATATAATACATATCCCAAAAGGAAATAAAAAATCAAGCATTGGCTAACTTTTTGGCCGATCATCCATGCCACGATATGTCTAAAGAAATTGAACTAGAAGTAGATTCATTTGAATTAAACTCTTGGGTTCTGTACTTCAATGGATCAAACTTTTCTAGAGGGGCAGGGGTAGGAATAGTTTTAATAAATCCTCTAGGGGTTTGTTATAAATTTGCTTTCACTTTGGATAGAATATGTACTAACAATCAGGCCGAATATCAAGCTTTGATTGTAGGACTGGAATTGTCATTAGAATTGGGAGTAAAGAATGTAATCATTAGTGGCGATTCCCAATTAGTAATTTACCAGTTGATTGGTGATTTTAAATGCCAAAGTGACTCTGTCATAAATCAATATGAAATTGCCTGAGAATTATTAGAGAAATTTGATCAAGTAGAGCTTCAATACATTAGCACGATGTATAACGATTTGGCAAATGAATTAGCCCAAATGGCTTCGGGTTACTCAAATGTGCTAAATGTAGAATCCACTTGTGAATATGGGGTAATCTTGCCTGCAGTATAGCGAAGGGCAAAAATGATTAATGTCCACTGCGTACAAGATGGGGATGCAATGGATTGGAGGGAGGAAATAAGAAGATTTTTAAAAAAACCTAACAAAGGGGGAAATAGGAAAATGAAGCTACACTCATTGAACTACGCACTAATAGACGAAGAGTTATTCAAGAAACGTCCAAATGGTGTGTTTTTGAAATGTGTAAGTTTGCAAGAAGCCAAAGTAATCATGGCTGAAATGCTTGAAAAGATATGTGGAGCCCACTAGGCTGGCCAAATAATGAGATGGTTGATTATTAGGAGTGGATACTTTTGGCCCAAGATGGGAGAATCATGCGTTCATTACGCAAGGAGTTGTTGGCATGTCAAAAGCATGATCCAATACAAAAAGCGCCAGCAAGAGAAATAATACCTATTATTAAGCATTGACCGTTTAAGGGTTGGACGATAGATTTGATAGGGAAGATTAATCCCCCATCGTCTAAGCAATATACATTTATAATAGTTGCGACGAATTTCTTCACTAAATGGGTGGAAGCACTACCTCTAAAAGAGATTTATCAGAAGAACATTATAGATTTCATTTGTGATCACATCATTTATAGATTTGGTATACTACAAACTCTAATGATGGATCATGGTACATCTTTAAATGGAGGTCAAGTGAAGGAATTCTTGAGCGAATTTGGAGTCAAATTAGTTAACTATACACCTTATTACGCTCAGTTTAATGGACAAGCAGAATCTTCTAATAAGACTTTGAAAAATATCATAAGAAAGATAATAGATGGAAATGCTAGAAATTGGCATGAATGCTTAGATAAAGCTTTATGGGCTTACATGACACTGTGCTCAAGTACCAAAGTATCTCATTTTCAGCTTACTTATGGACAAGAAGCGGTGTTGCCTGTGAAAATCAATGTACAGTCAATTAGAGTGAGCTTGCAAAATAATTTAAGTGGTGGTGATTATGCAAAATCATTAGCCCAAAGTTTGTTAGAATTGGACGAGTTGAAATTAGACGTCCTAGATAGACTGCAGGTTCAAAAATGAAAGATGGTTAAATTTTATGACAAAAAAGTCATAGCCAAGTTCTTTAGTTTAAATGATTTGGTGTGGAAAATAATAGTCCCTTTGGATAACAAAGATCTAAAGTATGGCAAGTGGTTGCCTAATTGGGAATGACCATATAGGGTGAAAAGTGTATTGTCTAATGAAGTTTACCACTTGGAGGATTTAGACGGTACAAAGCATGTAAGATTTATTAATGGTAAGTAATTAAAAAAAATATGTTCCTTCCATATGGGAAAGTGAACAAATATAAGCGCACACCATATTATTAAAGCGAATAAAATTGGACGATCAAATTCAAATAAGAAAAGAGTAAACTTTCATTATCAAAAATTCATTACAAAACAAGGAATACAAAAGTACAAACGGCATACAAGCCGTAAATGGAAGCGGACTACTGTATTGTTCATATCAACTACTCTTTCTCCTTTCAAGTACTAAGGGAAAATTGGCCTCCAATGCCTTCCTAAATGCATAGATGCAATGTTTCTTGCAAATCAAAAGAGATAAAATAGTCAAAATACAATTAGCCGCAATTTGAAGCAAGCCATAGTTGTTTCCCTATCAACTACAACAGAAAAGGAAAACTAGTCTTCATTGCCTTTCTAAATGCATCGCTGCAATGATAGGCAGAGCACTCTCAACAAGCAATTGAAGCTGAGAAGCACTCTTAGCAAGCAATTGGGGCTAAGAATCACTCTCAGCAAGGGCGCTGAGAATACCTTCATTTACCAAAGAACACTTCCTATACCTCTCATACCAAAGGACATATCAAGGACAGATAGCGAACTTGAGAAAAGATAGAGTCATTTCAGTCGGAAAAAGAAGCGGTCGATTTCTTCGATATAGAGACCCATCAGTCAAGTGTTGCAAGAAGACAGCAAGAAAGTGATGGTGAATATGTAATAAGCACGCATCTTTATAGAGGTTGGAAGGCAAAGAGACAGAATGCGAATAGCCAGATGTACAACAATCGAAGTTGAAGGTCCCAATTTTGAAGAAATGCCAGAAAGTCAATGGACTTGTTCTATGTAAAGGTGCACTAAAAGAAATGCACGAGAACGGGGTATGAGGTTAGTAATTAAGTTTAGAGAATATTGATGATGACAGAATATGTCAACTATGCTATTCCATAGTCCATACGAAAAATTGTTAAACAAGTGAGGAAAATATTACTTTATTAATAAAAGTGGCTGACATTACAAGTCTTAGCCAATTGGGGCTGTAATTTACAATTACAAGGACAAAACATAGGATGAATACGTCATACAAAGGAATGTTAATACTTTACAATTTGCCCCACATAGAGCACATATGCTCCCTAAGTTTTTCCCACTCATCGCTCTGCTCATTAGCTACATTGGATAGTTCAATTACATAACCTTCATCAACATTCAGCTTCATATAACGTTCAATCAAAGGCTTGTGTCGCTTGACCACTTGAACAGCAGCATGCTTTTTAGTAACCAGCCTAGCCCTGCAGTCATCCATCCTTTCCTGAAGCTCTTTCATCTCTGCAGCTAGCTTTATCATCAGAGAATCTTCAATCATAACCTCGAAAGAGATGTCGTTTAACTGGACCTTAGCCTCCTCAAGTTCTTGAAATAAAGACTTCTTTTCGTTTGAGGCACTAAGATACTGAACCTATTCTATTTTCAGGTCAACATTTATGGCCATCAAGGAATTGATTTATAAGTGCATACCCTTCAACATCAGTTTGAAATCATCTCAAGTGCTTGATCCATCTTTGCACCTAACTACTCAAACTTATTCTTCTGGCTAGAAGCACTGGCCTTATTAACATCCAGGTCTACAAAGAAAGCATACTCAAGCACTGATTACTTGAGAACGTTCATGTTCTCTTCTGAGATTGTAGCAGATGAATCAGGGGGACGACTGGCTGAAGAGGAAGCGCTTGCCTTCTCCTGTTCCCAAGAAATAAGCTTATCCTGGATAGAGCATAAGATGACATCAGCTTCATGCAAAGAAAGTACAAGCAGTTAGCATTCCCATTACAATAGACAAAGTGGAAATAAATGATGATGCAAAAAAAAAGAAAAAAAATTGTGCCAACAACTTGGGAAATTGAGGGCACATCACCAGTTGGATCAATCACTTGTGGAAATTTTCCTTTGTCTGAACTAGCGGACTTCTCCATAATAGGAAGATTTGCAGGAGTATCTACAATAAATAAGTGATAATGAGCCAAAACCAACAATGTAAACAAGGGAAAAAGTTTTAAAGTCTACACTACCTTACGGTTCAATGAATGGGGGGTCAACGCCCTGGGAAGATGAAAGTTCTCCAACTTGGCTGGTAGCTAAAATCTCCTCTCCAAATAACATGGACGAGGAAGCCTTAGTGGAAGCAGATGAAGCAAGGACTCGCAAAGGCAGAGCCTTCAAGGGAGAAGCGAAACCCTTCTGAAAAGTCCAAGCAACGCATTAACATATGAAGGACTTTTGCACTAATAAACAGGCTCTACATAAAGGGACAAAGTCAAATACCTTTATCTTAACCAAAAGATAAATGTCATCATCATCATCATCGGGCAAACTTGGCAGAGATGAAGCTAGCCGTTTGCGGTTGGAGACATCCTTAGTCGTCCCAGTTTGGGCAGAAGACGAGCCAAATGGAGCAGGATTTGCTGTGGAATGTTTGACGCAAACAAGGGAAGACTTCGAAGGTGAAGTGGATATCCTGGTAGATAGGGGAACGACAGGAATTGGAGAAATGGAAGAAGTTCCCGACCCATCCAACAGGTGGAAAGCATGGTTAGCGTCAGTTGCAAACAACCTACGCTTCACCGACGGCCAAAGTCGATCAAAAATTGGGTGAGTAACGAAAGTGGGGTTGAAAGAAGCCAGAGAAAAGCCTTAAGTTAAGAGAGCATTGCGGGCTTCAATGGCCTGTGCCTCCGTTTTGGTAAAAATATGGAAACGATCAGTTAAGCTCTTAGAGAAACATGGAGGAACATGCCAAGTTTGGCCAAAACCCAGCTGGTGGGCAACTAATTGAGGAGCATATAACTCAATCCCTGCTTTGGCATTCGTCCCAGTCAGAATGTCATGGAACAACTCTTTTCCAACCAAGTATTGAACCCAAATAGGCAAAGAGGTGCTCACATCCTGCATGGTGGAAGGAGGTTGCACATAAATTGGGATTTAATGAACAAAGAAAGGAAATGATGAAGGAATCAAATTCAAGGTGTAAAAAAATGTAAAAACCTCCCTATTAGACATATTTACAGGGCTTAGTTGATTGATGAATAGCCCATAACAACTAACTGATCTAGGAGGAGCTAGGGAAGCACCAAGCTGTGAAAAATAGACTCTCAACCACAATTGAGCGAGCCAAAGAGGCCCATTGCTAGTAGGAGATGCCCCATTTTATAGCTAGAATTGAAGAGAAGTCATGCCTCTGTAAAAGGCAGCTAGGAACAATGAGCAAAGGGACAATGGCCTACCACGTGCTAGCTCATGCGATATGGGTAAATAAGACATGGAAGGTTTCATGCTGGGCATGCAAATGACATATTTACAAAGTCAAACCTGAAGGAAGGCCATACACTCAGCATGAGTGAGTTCAGTGGTAGTGTTCTTATAAATTTCTTGCATACCCGAATAGGAGTCAGTGAGTTTCTTATCAAATTTTGGGGCAGCGCCAGTGTCCAAAATGGTAGGAGAGATGGTGTCGCCCATGGACGGAAGGTTAACTAAAGCACCCACATCCCTTAGAGTAATGGACATTGAGCCAAGAAGGAAGATAAAAGTATTGTACTCAGAAGACCAAAAACTCAAAGCAATAGGAAAAAAACACGAAGTCATAAGTTGGGGGATGAAGAGTGATTTCCAATAAATTTGAAATCTTAATGCGATCAAAAATTACTTTGGTGGGACCATGTTTTATCATACGTGCATGCCAAAAATGAAAAATAGCATTAAATTTGGGCTAAGTACAAATACTTTTTTTCTGGATTGGCTTTAATGGAAAAAGATTTAGAAAATGAGGATCTTGAGTATAGGGAAACAACTGGCCCATCGTAGCTTACACTACTGAATCAGTATCATTGAATGATGGGCCCAAAAAAACTCGTTGATATCGAAGCTAGTTGACGAAAGCGGAACTGAAGATATGTATGGTCCAGTAAGAAGTTCTTGATAGTCTTCGAAACTAAGGGAGTTTTCCAAAGTCGCCATTTATTACAAACTTTAATCATCTCAAGGGTATTAGAGTGCAAGTGTATGAATGGTGAAGCAAAAAAATGAATAGTAGCTTTTATGGAAGCACGACGACGTGAGACGTGGGTGTAATGGAGCGAAAGAAGTGGCGGGTCCTTTAATGTATAGTGTCATTGTTCGGGATGTAAAACATCACTGCCAAGCAAAAGGTAATGATTTGGATACTCCTCCCCTTTTAGGATTTTGAATGTTGCGTAAAATATAAAGAATGAATATGGTATATGATTAATAATCGATATTAATTTTGCAATATTGGGGGGTAATTGTTGACATATAAAAATGCAGCCCAATTAAATGGCCCAAGGAATGAAACTCAATTAAGAAGGCTGAAAGATAGGCCTAAAATGGACATATAAAGGGCCCAAGATGTGGTAATGTAGCAAAGGCCGCCCAAGGCTATGAGACGGCTAAGACCAAGGCGAATTGTTATTGTAAGCAACGGTCATTGAAGTAGTTAATGGGCAATCTCATCACGTTCCATGATCCAAGAATCTCAGTTTCAAGCGGTTAAGTAGTGTAAGTGATGACAGTAGTTAAAATGGAAGTTCCATAACAAGTCAGCCACGATGAAGAATGTGGGAAGTTATAGGACAACAAACGGTTTCCAAACAACAATCATCGGAGGAATATAAAAGAGAAGAGAAGACATAGAAGAAGGGACCCTGAATCAAACACTCTCGAACAAAGAATATGTAATTTTCATTTCTTTTACTTTTATCGCATTTAATTTTCAATTGTTCTATGTACTTGCGCCCCTTGAAGGCATTTCGCTTCTCGCCGATTGTAAATCTTCATCAATAAAGCACCCAATTTTGAGACTTTATTTCAAGAGGTTTGTTCCTTCAATTAGAAATAAGGGATTAACAATTCATAAGATTGAACCATATAGATATTTAAATTTTGATGGACAAATACATACTACAGAATTAAAAGTCAAGGTAACAATAAAAATGTGAGGAATTAATATTGTAGTATCATGCTATATAGACAATAATATGAATACAAATCCTCATATATTATAAAGAATGCATTTTTTAAATGGATTAGAAGATTATAGTATAAAAAGAGAAGGACTATATATTACACATAATGGTCAAACTATATTATGTGAAAAAAAAGGTAAATGAATAATCAAATAAGTTTTTCATTAGCAGTATATATAAAAGTTACCATAGTAGAAACAAATATAACAACTTGTGTTTTGATAGATACAGGAAGTGATATAACAATATTCAAAAGTTTCTTTATAAAATCATGGAATGAAAATAGTATGATAAAAATAACATGAGTAAAAGGAAAATGTATCCAAATAATTAGTAGTGCTGATAAAGTCAATATAATACTTGAAAGTAAACAAATCATAATAAACAAAATCTATAGTTATAATAAATTAGAATGTGATATATTATTAGGAAATGACTTTATCCAACAATTTCAATATTATAAACAAAATAATTATATAATAATATTGCAAACACTATGTGCACACTTATTAAAAATTTCAAGAGAATTTAAACCTTATAGAGTTCGGCCAGCCCAGTGTGGTGATAGACGAGAGAAAAAAACCAATTATAAATAAAGATATAATACAAAAACCTTATACAAAAAAGTCTTGAAAGTAGGAATAGAAAAAATCATAGAACAACTAGAAAAAACATGTGGAGAAAATCTATTATTATTTTGGAAACCATACCATTCTAAAGCTAAGATAGAACTAACAGAAAATGTTATAATTAGAGTTAGACCAATGATGTATACTATACAAGATACACAAGAATTCAAAATTCAAATAAAAGAACTATTAGAACAAAAACTTATTAGACTTAGTAATGGACCCCGTAATAGTCCAGCTTTTATGGTCATGAAATATTCTGAGCAAGTTAGAGGAAAAGTCAGAATGGTAATCAATTATAAAGAATTAAACAAATATACTAAATTTGATGGATACTTTTTACCAAATAAAAAAGTTTTAATAAACCTTGCAAAGAGAAAACAATATTATTCTAAGTTTGATTGTAAATCAAGCTTTTAGCAAGTTAAGATGGAAGAAGATAGTATACAATATACTGTATTTAGTACACCTCGAGGTAAATATGAATGGTTATGAATGCATTTTGGTTTAAAAATGCAACACAGATATATCAAAGAAAAATGGATAACATATTTAAAAAGTTTAATGAATTTTTAATTGTATATGCTGATGATATATTGATCTGCTCCAACACTAAAGAAGAACATAGAAACCATTTGATACAATTCATAAATGAATGCAGAAAGGAAGGAATTGTCATTTCAAAAAAGGTAGCTATAATAGAAAAACAAGAAACTGATTTTCTTGAATTATCAATAGATAAAAGAGAAATAAAATTGCAAACTCATATATCTAAAAAGATAGAAAGTTTTCCAAATAAATTAGAATCAAAAGAATAGATACAAAAGTTTTTAGAATATTTAAACTATGCAGAATGATTTATTGAAAATCTTTAAAAAAAAAAGAGACATAAAATACAAGTTCTACTTAGCAAAAAAAAAAAAACTAGAGAATTAAGTGAAAAATACACAGAAATAGTTAAATCATTAAAAGAAAAATATAAAAATCTACCAAAATTAAGATTGCCGGATGAAAAATATAATTTGGTTGTTAGTACTGATGTTTCTGATAAGTATTGGGCAACCATATTTAAATTAGATTTGAATGAAATTTGCAAGTATTCAAGTTGAACTTTTAACCAAACAGAAATAAATTATACTATTCATAAAAAAGAATTGTTAGCAATTATTAGAAGAATAAAAAAATTTCATTATTTTTTTATTGTTGAAATTTACAATTCTAATGTTACATGATTAATTAAGAATAAACTTCTAATGGAACCTCAATATAGAAGACTAATAGATGGCAAGCATATTTTTCATTTTATAATTTTGATATTATCCATATTAAAGGAGTTAACAATTATCTTACAAATTTTCTAAGCAGGGATATCGAATTTGGAAATGGACGATATAAAAAATACATTGATAGACATCAAATGACGAATGGAATTCCTCGAAGAGGAATCTGAAGATATCAAAGAAGAAATTGAGCAAATGATGGAACTATTTCAGCAAAGTGGTAAATTGCTGGTAGAAATCTTCATTTCTCATTCCAAATATACCAATGGATTGAGTGACATAATTGATGATAAAACTTCACAATTCGAGTCATTAAATACCAAACAGAGAATATAAAAAATACAAACATGTACACAGCAAGGAAGCAACAGTGGATCCAGTAAAATCAAAAGAGATACGCCCAGTCCCCGAAAGGTGACCATAAAAAACAATGATGAACATACAAAGATTATCAAAATAAGAGCTTATGAAGAGGATAACACCCCTTTATCAAAAAGAAAGAAGAATATAGATTGTTTGCCAAGATAGTTTATGAACTAGAAGAAAACGATTCATATTTCATCTTTTCTGGAGATCACGTTTACCCAAGATTGATTATTACCAATGATGCATACCCCTTTATGGTCAAATATGCAGCAGATTTTGGATTCTTAGATCTCATATATCTTGGAAAAATCTAAAGGAAATTGAAAATTTTGATAACATATTTAAATCCGAAATATCAAAATTTGCTCAAGGTAAATTAGTATATATCAAATTCTATTCAATCAGTCCTGAATTTGATGGAAGTGTATTTTACCCAGTTGAACATATAATCACAGTTGGACATGTTAGAAGAAATTTCCAAATAGAAGTTGGCAAAAATAAAAAGTCATTGCTAAATATCAATAGGTCATGGATAAAATCTCGAAGAGTTATAGAGATGAAAGTTCTTTACAACATTGTAAAGAACTTGTATGAAAAAAAATTCGCATGCATGTGCCAATATGAAGGATATACACTTTTGACAAACAATGGAAAAGAAAAATCTGAAATTTTAAAAGAATATATCCAAAAATTTGATAGCTATCAGATTAATAGAAGTCCATCAACAATACATGAATCTTGTCAATTAAGGGAATGCCCCCACATGCTACCCAAATAAAAAGGGGATAAAGACAAAGTAGAGATAGAGATAGAAGATGTCCTACCATTATAAGAGAATCTTGCCAACTCCATATGAGACAATAAAGATAAAAAAAATGTGAAGGAAATGTGGACAGCTGTATACAATAATAGAACTACAATTATGTAGTAGCTATACTGTTGTATGATAGAACTCCATTAATGGAGTATGAGATAAGGGGTGATGTAAGATGCCAATAATCGAATCTCATGTAGTTGTATAAATAGTGGCATTTGGACTAAGATAGAGGCGGAATGAGTTAAAGGATCACTTGAGCTCTCAAAATTGTGAGAAAGCCAAAACATTTATGTCTTTTGATATAATCATTGTACCAATTCCAAAATATATCAATACTATCTCATTTTTATCATAAAAATATGAATTTCTAAATTCCATTCCCATAGATACTTGATAGATCTCAGAAGAAACTTCTTTCTTATTTTAACAACCGAGACATTTTTTCTTTAATCCAAGTATAAAGATTTGTCCTTAGAAATGATACAGTGAAAGCAAGAAATTGAAATAACAAAGATCTCATTAAGGCAAGAGGCCGTTGGAGGAAACAGTTTGTATATTCAGAGCTTGGAGGTCACTCGATTCAAGAATAAAGATCCAGATCAAAATCAAGGTAGAACCGCTATTTCTTGTTAAATTTTGAAAGAATTCTTCTAAGATCTTAGAGAATCGCATGGATTATTCATAATGTTTGAACTGTTTACCATGATATGCATATCATTGTTTCATAATACTTATATTATTATGACGTTTTTTTTATCACTCATTCATATCAGGATATACAATTGAAGGATTAGATAATTTGTTAGAAAAAATAAATTATATTACCTCTCAATTAGAAAAAAATGAATACATTATCTGAAGAATATAATGAACTAAAAGAAGAATATGAACAAAATGTTGCAAATTATTCTAATTTAACTAATGAGAGGATGAATCTATTTATTGAAATTCAAAATAGAAGAAATATAAGATACTAATCTCTAAAACTATTCAAAAAAGGAGTATATGTCTTGTAATAAAGAAATGTATTTCATTAAGGGTAAATAGACCTTTCAATATAAAAAAGGGGAAAGTATAAAAAATCAGGTATTTAAATATTAGAGTGCAAAAATCAGGTGTGAATTTTATTTAATCATAAATCAGGTATTGAATTAATAATTAAATCAAGTATTATATATACATCCCTAAATAATTCCCTAAATAATTCATTTCTCTCAACTCTCTCACCTACACCGCCGTCGCCTCCCTCCATTCTCCTCTCTGCTGGCGTCGCGACGCTTTCGTTCTCAACGTCGAGGCGCTACTGTGAATCGCAACAGTGCCTCAACGCTGCTGCGAACGCGTTCCCAGCAGCGCCTCAACGCTGAGAACGACAGAGTCGCGACGATGCTGTGGGTGTTTGGACGATGCAGTAGGTGTTTGGGCGACGCTACCATTCTTTTTCGTTTTTTTTTTAATTTGGTTGGGCGTGGTGTTGTGTGCAGTGTCAGTGGTGGTATTATGGTGGTTGGGTGCAGTTGTGGTGTTATTGTGTGTTGTTAGTCTTTTTTTTTTTTTTTTTTGATTTGGTTGGGCGTGGTATTGTGTGCAGTGGTGGTGTTGTGGTTGTATTGTGGTGGTGTTTTTGTGTTGTTAGGGGGTTTTAGGTGGATCGGTGGTGGTCGTGGTCTTGGTGGTTGTGATGGTTTCTACCAGTAGTTGTGTCGACGGTGGAGACGATTATGTTGGGGTGGTGGGCTAGTGGTCGTGCTTTGTTTGGTGGCTGTGGGTGGTGGCGGTGTTTTGTGTGGTGGTGGTGGTGGCTGAAGTGGTAATGCCAGGGGTATGTGACCAAGTATTTGGTTACCTGTGACTAAGTATTTAACTGTGACCTAAAAATTTGACAATATGTGACTGAAAAATAATCTGTGATCAACAAATTTGAAAATATGTGATAAATGAAATTAACCATTTTTCATCTGTAACCTAAAAATTATATAATCTGTGATCGTGAAGAATTCTGTGACCAACTAATTTGGGAATCTGTGATTGTGTGACCATAAATTTTGATCTGTGACCAATTAATTTGAAATATGTGACCAACGAATTAATTGTGACCTATAAAATTTTTGAACTGTAACCGTAAATTGTAAATTTGTGACCAGAATGGTCATCGGAAATAGTCGTCAGAATAATTGTCGGAATCGGAGCAGTCACCGGATAAGTTTTCGTCGGAGAAGAGTGGTGGTTGGAATGGTCGTCAAAATAGTCCCCGAAGTGGTATGGGTGGTGCATGTGAGATGTGTTTATTATATTATATTATAATTAAATATTTAATAATAAATTGATTTAATAATTTATTATTTCATAAATAAATAAAAAATCTAATTTTTGAATTCTCAAACAATAAACTTGATTTTTGATTTGGTGTAAAGTAAACACATTGTTTATGAATTTTTTCAAAAAAAATAAATAAATACAAAAAGGCCCATTGACGCGGCTAATTTGAAGTATTTAGTCATCAAAATTTGTCGTGGTGGGGAAGGAATAGAATTTCCAGAATCCCTATTTTTTGTTTCATTGCTAGCCCGTTAATTACACAATTTTCTTCTATAAAGTTAACCTATTTTATTCGAAGAGCTTGACTTCTCCATTTTTATTTTTACCAGAATGCTCAAACTATAAAATTTCACACCAGAAATGAGTTTATTTGAATTTTTTCCAATAATGAAAAATATTGCCGTGCCCTATGAGGCAATGGGGGAAATGTGCATTCATTCTTGAAATTAGCATATTGAACCATACATAGAGCCTTGATCTTTTCAATGACCAAATCTGTTCTTTATGGACTTCCCTTTATATTGTGCTTACTGGGCCTAGAGATCTTCTATATATCTTCTTCTATTTATATCCCAGAAGCCACAGGGACAGCATTCGATTCTCTACTGAAAGTTGTAAGAAGAAAAGGAGATAAAAAGATGCCGATGAATACGTTGGAAGCAACAATATCAACATTTGATGGGGTTTTTGATAAATTTACAAGTGAATCGACAAAATACAAAGCCAATTTCATCGTCTTCTTGGCTGACAAAGACCCATCCACCAATCTTAGCTGGTGCCCTGGTAAAATTTAGTCCATATATATGATAATTCTATCTTTAATGTATACAGTTTTGGGTGCGTTTATTTGACGCTGACTAAGATTATTATATTGTAATTGTCGAATTGATTGCAAGAAGGGGTACTGTAGTGGTTTAATTGAGAAAAAACAAAATCCCAAGTCCCTCTCATATTAGGGTTTTTATAATATGTTGAACTACTAGTATATTCTGTCTCTGATTGGGGGAATATTGTGCATGGATTGATGTTCTTTTAGTTATTTTCTTGGGGTTTCTTTTTCTCTAATTTTGGAGTATGGAAACTACATTTATCTGACATGGTACTGTATACAGTATATATAATTAGAATTGCTAACCTTAACATGACCATGAAATGTTGATTATATACAATGTCTTCTTGGTAATTTCATTGAAATTAAGAATGTCAATTTGTGTCGGGGGTGTGCTGTGACCTGATTCTTACATTCTGTTCACCCTTTTTGGTCCTTGTGTCTTGTGTATCATGTATGTAAACTAGTATGACAACATAGTTCATATGTAGTTTCTCTGTAATAACTACAAATGTGGTTTAATGTTCAGGTTCATCCTTTTCCTTACTCTGGCCTTAGTATTGGGTGAATTCTACAGTATGCATTAGATTGAATCTGTTTGTCCTTCTCTTTCAAACTAGAAACAAAGTATTTAGTCAAAATGATAACAATAGTGTTCTCGTGTAATCTCAAATCTTCACTACTAATATCTCTTGGCTCTTTTTTGTTTCCTGGTTTTTGGTTCCAATGAGTCAACTTTACCCTAAATTTACTTTCCTTTGAACTATATATACCATATTCCTGATGGACGCAGCAAAGAAATGAAGTGTATGCATGTTCAATGACGTCATCCACGAGTACATGCGTGATCAAACTTCACTTGTTTCGACAAAAAGAAAATGAATCTTGTTAGATACTTTTGGATGAATAATGGGTTCTTTTGTCATTGAATTGAAGGTTTCAATTAGAATCCTTTGTCTTTCCGAAAAGTCATTTTCCTAACGGGATGAATTTGTATTTTGGCTTCAAGGTTTTATCTTTTAATTTTTAAATCCCAGAATATCAGTGTTGAAATTGAATAGGTAAGGTGTCGTGAACAAAATGTTTCAGTTATTTAAATTTGGGACTACAATTTTTTATGACATTCTACAATTAGATCTCCATTTCCTTGTTTCTTCTCTTTTATTTCATAAGTTATTTTTCTTCTACAGATGTCGAAACTCCTTGGCTTATGCCCATTATTACAGTGCACTTTGCCTTTTACTGTATTTTTAAATGATTTAAACCCTGATTCTTCTTATTTGTTCCATCATATTGGTTACCTCATACACGCTAATTAGCATGTGTGCCTACAAACGTTGGGCAGAAAGGAATGGCTATTACATTCTCAATTTGCTTCTCACCTTTTCCTTTTGAAGAGGGCTGGAAAAGACTTATAGTGCTCTCCCCATCCTAACAGCTCTCGTAAATCTTGAAATGAAATCAATTTATCAATTTATATCTTCTTTCCAATTTGCTTTTCCATTGATTGAGTCCCATAAGGAGTTCTAGTTTTGATGTACTTAGATGATCATTCATAATTTGTACTGTGTATTGATGGCACAATACTGAAACATCTATGCTGCAAAAGTAACATGCAAGCTAATCATGTTCAGCAGCAAAAGACCCATGATGAGACCAACGATGCGTAACTACACTTTTTTTTTTTTAATATATTTGTCCCGTGCTTTTTGTTTCTTCTTTCTGCATTTATAGGGAAGGTGAACGGAAAATGGAGGATGGGGAAATATTTGAGAAAAAAACTTGGTAGTTATGAAGAGGACGATACGAAAATAAAGTACGTTGATCATTTTCTTGAAGATCTTATTAGCAGATATGACAAGCTTTTAGGCTTTTCCTAATTGTAGTATTGGGTTAATTTTGTTATGTGACTATTTATTTGTCAATCTATTATTTATTTATTGATTTAATTTAATTTATTTTTAAGTTAGACCCCCCTTTGTCTTCCATTCTCCAAAACCTCTTTTTTTCTAAAACTCATTTTTAACCACACATTTTCACGATAAAATATTTTGCATGTAAACCTCTTTTAAACCTCGCATTCTCCCAAAAATTCACTATTCAAAAATTCATTTTTCCCAGAAATCTTTTTAATGGGCATCGAACAGGGGCTAGAATTTAAGTTATGTTTTATTATTATATGGGTTTTCAATATCATTTACATTTATCAGGAAGCATGTTTTTAAACTTTATAATTTTTTTGAAATTATTTTATTGGTTTGGTTGATGAGGCTTAAGCCTCGAGCTCGTCTCGCCTCATAAAGGTAAATGTCTTGGTACTTTAATGAGCCTTTTAGTCATTGGATGTCTATGAAGCTCAAATGATTCTCCTTCATATAGATAGCAAGTGACCTCTACGATTTCACGATAATTTTTACCCGATCTGTTAGTTCTTTGTTCCCCCCTCTTTCTTTCAAATTACTAAACTGAGTCGAAGCTTTGGGTTTTTCTTTTTCTGCTTTGAGATACTGGTACACCTACATTATGACAAAAAAGATGTCTGGTTTTCTCTATTCAGATTGTGTGAGAGCTGAGCCCATCATATGCAAGAAGTTAGAATCATCACCAGACGATGTGGCACTGCTGAAGGCTTATGTCGGAGATAAACCTACATGGAGGAATCCCCAGCACCCGTGGAGAATTGACTCAAGATTTAAGCTCAAAGGAGTTCCAACATTAGTCCGCTGGGAAAATGGTGCGATAAAGGGTCGTCTGGAAGATCACGAAGCACATCTTGAGCACAACATTGATGCTCTGCTATCTGGGAAGTAAATCTTGAGATTCAAATCAGGTGGTAAGAATAGTGTGTTGGAAAATAATCTTTTCTGGAAGACAATTCCCAGAAAATGTTGAACTATCTTCTAGGTATGGACTATTTAATTTCAGGTTACATGTATAAAACAGTGATTTAAAATTCACTGCATCTGGAGAAATTCTTTATTATTCTTTTCTTATGTAATTTTGGTTTAAGGGTAATTTTGCCTTTACACGTGAACTTGGGGGGTTTGTTTGTTTGTTACATCATATTTTAATTGCAATTAAGGATGCAATATCCTTAACCTCGCTCATTTTTACTCTTATATACCCAACTTTTTTTTGTAAAAATCTTGTACCAACCTTCTATTAAACTGTACATCCCGTGATGGTTTCTGTCTAAAAAATTTGCTAGGAGAACGTAAAGAATTATTTGTTTTTCGTATTTTTAAATAATTAAAATATATTTAAAAAATTATGTAATTTTGGTTTAAGGGTAATTTGGCCTTTGAACGCATTTCTTATGTAATTTTGGTTTAAGGGTAATTTTGCCTTTTCACGTGAACTTGGGGGATAAGTTTGTTAGTTACCTCATATTTTAATGGGTAATTATATTACCACCACAGAATTTATTAAGTACACCATAAATTTTTTTTTTCGTATTTACTTAAATAGCCTTAAGTAAAATTAAATTATTACGATTAATATATTTTTAATTAATTACATCTCATTATAATCACACCACAAACCTAAACTAATTTCTTCTTCTTTTCTATAATTACGATACCACATGTACAAATTCATCAATTTGTTTAATCATTCTTTATATTTGTTTTTTTCAATTCGTTAGATCTTATAATTGCAAAATACAATTCTTTAAAAGAATCATTCTTTTCTTCTTTGGTCAAAGTTCTTGAATTTTAGGAGTTTAATCCTCCACTCACTAAAGCCATTTTATGTTACTGAAATCTTCACTCATCCAAATACACTAATATAAAACCAGGTATATAATAATTCATAACAAGAAAGACGAGCAGAACTTTAAATTTCATCATTTAAAGTTTAGACTTTCTAGAAATTTATAAAATAAAGAGTGTAAATATGCATCTCTCCGCGTGTAATGTAATTTCGCTCATCTTCTTTTAATAAGTTTCAAAACATTTCAATGACCCCTCTAAA
Source organism: Fraxinus excelsior (assembly GCA_019097785.1). NCBI lineage: Eukaryota > Viridiplantae > Streptophyta > Magnoliopsida > Lamiales > Oleaceae > Fraxinus > Fraxinus excelsior. The sequence goes on along the minus strand of CM032639.1, from coordinate 10,345,789 downwards.
ATTAAAAATTAAGATCACTGACCCATTTATTTGAAATCAAGTTTTTTTCGTCTTCTTTATGTTCCTTTTTTTGAAAAAATAATTAAGAAAAAATAGTGTGGATAAGAAGAAAACATTACTCATATATCTTGAAAATGTGGGTGAGAAGAAAATGGTAATGTTTTCTACTTTTTTCTTGTCCAGTCCATGTAGTCATGGATGCATGCAACGTAAAAAGTACATGGCGAAAAGAAATGTCTAGAAGAAAATAAAACGATGAAGTTTAGTTGTGATGTATTTATTAAAACTCACAATTCTTCATTTTTTTTAATTAGCTATATAATTGTAAATTTGTTGTAGTGTATTTATTGAAACTATGTTTTAATTGTGGTGTGTATATAATGTGGTGTACTTAATAAATTTTGTGGTGGTAATATATTTACCCTATTTTAATTGCAATTAAGGATGCAAAATCCTTAACCTTGCTCACTTTTACACTTATATCCTCAACTTTTTTTTTTTTGTCAAATTCATGTATCAACCTTCCATTAAACTTCTCGTGATGGTTTCTGTCTAAAAAATTTGCTAGGAGAACGTAAAGGCTTATTTGTCTTTCGTATTTTTAAATAATCAAAATATATTAAAAAAAGACAAAATTTTGACAAAATGTTTGTTCCTCATTTCAATATACGTTAATAGAATATTTGCAGAAATGGTCATCACAGACAAGGTGTTAGTTAAATAAAGTTTTAAGGATAAAAACTCGAAATGAAATGAAGTTAAAGAAAATAAGTGTAAAAGTGAACGAATATTGAGAATTTTTATTACAATTAAAATGTGGTGCAATTAGTAAAAATTATGATGTAAATATAATTATCCATCATTATGGTTAGAAATCATCGTGAAGGAACATTTGAGCCTAAAAATGAAATGATCAGACAATTAATGCTGCGAGAAAAATGTTGGAGATAGAAGTGCAAATGAGATATAAGTTGGTGATGCATCTGCAATTCATCCTATTTTCACAAATATGAGATTAATTTGCAATTATTTTAAAATGTCTTACCATACATGCACTATAATATGTACACACTAAAAGAAAAACACCTTACATGCAAAATAAAAAGAGAAATCATTGCTATAAACTATGAACAATTTCAACCATATTTTATTTTAAACAATCAAGAAAATATAATTTATTCTAATAAAACTCTTAAATAATTCTATTAACTATTAACTCATTAGCCAACTATTGTTACTTGTTAGCGTGATTTAGTGCTTTAGTCGAGTTTTGGTACGTTCAGTCAACAATTATGGATATTATGTAGTAATTCAGGAATCACCAGATATGTAAGGGTCCGTTTAATTGCAATAATGTAATTTGGGTGGAAAGAAAATGAATTTCAGGGAATTGAATTGTCTAGAACTTGTTTTATTGAAAATTGTCAATTAATTATGTTTGATTTGTATAATTTTCTACCGAATTTTTTTTGAAATTTTGGATCTTTTGATGTTCATTTAGCTTTGTTTTCCATGAAAATTGTTCATTAAATGGATATAATTTGTTACAATTTGGGAAAACCAATAGCATGAGGTATATGTTGGAAAATCAATTGCATAGAAAATCTTTCCAGCCTAAAAAATGGAAAATGGAAAATAATTTCCAACTTGCATGAAAAATTATCCCCCATCAAACAGGGCATAACAGATTATTTCAATTTTAAGGTAATTAATGTAAATCAAATCAGTGATCTCTCTCTCTCTCTTCTCTGCCCAGTCCACCCACCCGCCCACGCTCAGAAAATGTGTGTAGTGTCTGCATGTACTCACAGGCACTACCTGTGCTAAGTCCCACAAACTGCAGCGTTCTTTATACATTATACGTACACACATGCATATAGAAGCTTATGTATTCATTTTAGTGTTTTGGGTTCTTATCTGATATTTTCTTTGCCAATTTTGTGTTCAGTGATTAAAATCAAGAAGCAGTTAAACAAGTAATAGGGCGTTCCGTGTTCATCGAGTATTTACCATTTTTTTTTTATTATTTTTTTTTCCAAACGTGGGTTTCTCCGAAAATTCAATATTCAATGCAGAGCCGTTAATTCGCTGGCATTATGTTCCCGTTACCAAAATTTAAGGAAAAATTCAAACCCAGGTCTATTTATATTCCTTGATTCTGTAACGACTCTGTTTTTAAGTCTTCATATCAGTTCCCATTTTTTAGGCGCTCTTGAATTTTCTTGATTTTGAAAATCAAACACATATCAAGAGTTTTTGATCGTTGAACACTTAAATTTTTGCTACACACGATATTGCAGGTTTTGGCAAAAATGGCAAACCAAAACAGGAATCAGAATCAAAACAGGAGCCAAAATCAGAACCCGAATGCCAATAGAAATCCAAACCCTGAAGAGGATTTCAACTTGAGGGAGACCTCGCCGGCCCTCGGTGGTGGAAGGGTGTCCGGTAATGACCGGGCTGGGACGGCGTTCGACCTGGTGGAGGAAATGGACTATCTGTATGTGAGAGTGGTGAAGGCCAAGGAGGTGCCTGCAAAGGATGGGAATGGCAGCCCGAGCCCTTTTGTCGAAGTAAAACTTGGAGGGTTTAAGTCTGTTACTAAGCATTTTAGTAATGTGCCTAACCCGGAGTGGAATCAAGTTTTTTCGATCTTGAAAGGTCGAATTCAGGTTCCGCTTATTGAGATCTCGGTGAAGGATAAAGATAGAAGTGGTGATGATTTGGTCGGAATGCTTGTAGTTGATATCACCGATGTTCCGAAAAGGGTTCCACCCGATAGTCCTTTGGCCCCGCAATGGTATAGGCTGGAGAATGCAAAAGGCGAAAGGGTAACAGGAGAATTGATGCTAGCTGTTTGGTTGGGGACACAAGCAGACGAGGCATTCCCAGAGGCTTGGCAATTGGATGCCTCGGCCATTAGTGGCGATGGTGTCACGACTATTAAGTCCAAGGTGTATTTGTCACCTAGACTATGGTATCTTAGAGTTAATGTGATCGAGGCTCAAGAATTGCAACTTTGTGACAAGAATAGGCAGCAGCCAGAGATTTTTGTGAAGGCGTGTATTGGGAGTATGATGTTGAGGACTAAAATCTCTCAAAGCAGGAATATATGTCCATTATGGAATGAGGATTTAATGTTTGCTGTTGCAGAGCCGTTCGAGGAACAGTTGGTTGTGAGTGTGGAGGCCAAAATCGGACCAAATAAGGATGAATCTTTAGGCAAGTTCATGATTCCTTTACAGGGTGTAGAGAAGAGGTTGAATTTCAGGCCTCCTATTGGTAGGTGGTATAATCTAGACAAGCATACAGTTTCGGGGGATGGGAAGAGTAATGTGACCAAGTTAAATAGCAGGGTTCACTTGAGGATCACTTTGGATGGCGGGTACCACGTTCTTGACGAGTTAACACACTACAGTAGTGATCTTAGGCCAACGGCTAAGCAGCTATGGAAGCCTTCCATTGGGGTGCTCGAATTGGGAATTTTAAACGCCAAAAATCTGTCGCCAATGAAGACTAAGGATGGCCAAGGAATGACAGATGCTTATTGTGTGGCTAAGTATGGCCCAAAATGGATTAGGACAAGGACAGTTCTCAATAGTTTTAATCCAATGTGGAATGAGCAGTACACGTGGGAGGTTTTTGATCCATGTACTGTAATAACAATTGGCGTGTTTGACAATTGCCATTTACAAGGACAAAATGGAGGAGTAAATGATTCAAGAATTGGAAAGGTAAGGATTCGGCTGTCTACACTCGAGACTGATCGTGTTTACACTCATTTGTACCCTCTAATAGTGTTGTCGCCTTGTGGCATGAAAAAGATGGGTGAAATTCAATTGGCTGTAAGGTTTTCTTCTTCTTCGTTGTTCGACTTGCTACAAATGTACTCGCAGCCAATGTTGCCAAACCTTCATTACCTTCACCCTCTCACTTGTCACCAGATTGATAGTTTGAGGTATCAGGCTACTCAAATTGTCTCCATGAGGCTGAGCCGTGCAGAGCCGCCATTGAGGAAAGAGGTAGTGGAGTATATGCTCGATGTGGGCTCGAACATGTGGAGCATAAGAAGAAGCAAAGCCAATCATTATAGAATTGCTGGCATCCTATCTGGCTTCGTAGCATTTTGCAAATGGTTTGAACAGGTTTGCACTTGGAAGAACCCTTTCATTACAATCCTTGTTCATATCTTGTTCCTGACATTGGTCTGTTTTCCATGGATGATTTTAAGCACTATATTTCTATACATTTTCTTGATTGGAACATGGAATTACCGAGGGAGGCCTAGACATCCTCCTTACATGGACATTAGGTTATCTCAAGCCGATACAGCACACAACGATGAACTAGATGAAGAGTTCGATACTTTCCCAACATCTCAAAAGAACAATGATGTTGTAAAAATGAGATATGACAGGCTAAGAGTTGTTGCTTCGAGGGTTCAAACTGTTGCTGGGGACTTGGCTACTCAGGGAGAGAGGTTTTATAATCTACTAAGCTGGAGAGATCCAAGAGCTACGGCTCTGTTTCTTATCTTCTGTTTAATTGCTTCTATTGTACTGTATGTAACACCTCCCAAAGCTGTGGTTATCATCATCGGGTTTTACGCAATGAGGCATCCTAGGTTTCGCGACCAACTTCCCTGCTATCCTATAAGTTTCTTGAGGAGATTGCCTGCAAGAACTGATGGCCTGTTGTGAAAAACTCTGTGGTTAGGCAGACATAAAATCAGTTGTTTTTTTTCCCTTTTTTGTGTTTTGAAGATAATTTTCTGCAATATGTGCAAGACTTTCGGAATTGCTTTGTTCATTTCTTCTTGTTAACACATTCGCACTATGTTTTAGATTGAGTTCGACATCTTCTTGAGCCTCTACCAGCAAAATGGTTATTTTGAAAAATACTGGCAATTCTTACTGAAATTATTTTTGTGACCAACTTCTGAAGGCCAATTATTGAAAGGATTTGAATTGAAGGAGACGGCCCTGATTCTTATTCCGGCTATAGTATAGTTCTAGACTGCTATATTTGCAAATTCTTGCTGAGGCGTTTCAATTGCCATCTACAGGTTCAAACGAGCCCATAACTTGATTTTTCAAATCTATTCATGACTTGGGCCGTTTAATATGTATTTGAGCCATTCTTGCGAAAATCAAATATCTAGCATTTACTGATAATTGGTTGTCTTTTAACCAAACAACACATGACAGAGAGGGTCCCTTTCTTTGTGTGGCTACAAATTAAATCATGCATTGTGACTTCGTCTACATTGTCGAAATCAATCCCAATCAGATCAAAGATGCACTGAGAATACAAATAGAGACGGGTGTAAAGAGAAAACACAAAGTATAGTTTCTTGTGCTGATAATCTAAACATGTCAATCTTGAGCATATAATATACTTCGAATAGTAGATTAATTACTATGATATCAAGAAAATTTTAATCTTGCTCAAATTGGACATCGAATAGCCTTTAGAGCGTTTCTTAAAATTGCACTTTAATCTCCAAAATTCTGAAATTGTTTTTCGATAACTCATATTGTCAACAAGACAATAACTCATAACTATATTTTTTTTTTCAAAATTAAAAAAATGAGCAGGCCTTCTATACCCGATTTTTTTATTTTTATTTTTCCTTTTTTGTTCTTTAACTTTTTTGTCTTCCAAACTCTCCCAAATTATAACTTATTTGCATTCTGCTATTTTCCCTGTGAAATATGTTAGTTATGTGGGTAATATAAGTCAAAGTGTCAAACTATCACGCATTGCTGATGTTTGTAGAACATGTGATTTCTCAACATGTTTAACCCTTGCATATTATATGCCACATCTAATTGCAAAGTCAGGTGCTTTGATATGTTGATTGTATCAAAATAGTCATTGGAGGTCTGATGAAATTCTCATGTTGTGCCTAATTGAAGATCAGTGTTTTCATATGAAATTCGGGTTTGAATTATAAGCACATTTCATGTCCAAATTCAGCCAAAATTTTGAAATTTCTCTGATTTTTTTTTTTTTTTTTTTTTTTTGTGTGGCAATCTGTGTCTTGGCATATTGCCATCAATGTAATTGCAAGAATTAGGGTTTAATTCTTCAGATAGAGTTTGTGTATCACCATAAACATTGCAGGGAGCTCTTACCTGAGCTTACATGGATGAATGATAGTTTCTGCTGAACCATGTAAAATTCTTGAATGTTCTTTCTCGTCCTTCAATGTAAATGTGGTTACTTGATTAGTTTGCTAATACACGAGTTAGAATCTATGTTGGGGTCATCGAGTTTGCTATTTCATATTTGGAATTCTATCTTGGATGAGAAAATCCAAGAAAAATTAGTTCATTATATTCTCAAAGCTTCGTATTTACTTGGGCTGATTTTTTTCCCATTGTACTTGCTAGTTCATGTGATTTATTATGAACTGCTGTAAGCATGTCCTTTGAAATTTATTTAGTATTTTTGTTCTTATTTTTTCTTTGTTTAAATTTACATCTTATTTACTACACAGTGTAAACTATGTGCAATATTTTATTAAAGAAAGTTAAAATGTTTTCTGTTTTTCATGCGAGTTACAAAGTAGAATAAATACAATGACAGACATTAAACTAGAAATCAGTAAAATACATGATTTCATTTATTGGAACAAACTTTTACTAGTACATGTATATATGCTTAATATGGGAAATAGCTAATAAACCGAAAAGGTGAGACACTATCAAACTGGCCTTTGATAGGTTGTATCAGAGCATACTATCTGTTCGAGCTGGCAATCTCTTGAAGAAATTGCTGGGAACAGATGGTAACTTTCTCCTAAACCTGGGGTGCCGCAGCATATACAATCCAGAAGCTAAAGCCACAACTCGAAATGGAGTCGCATAAAGAACCACCGATGCACAAAGACAGAATAGAATGAATAGGCTTGTTGCTCTGGGGTCTCTCCAGCTAAGAAGACTCTGAAATCTCTCCCCCTGTGTGGCTATGTCTCCCACTACTGTCTGAATTCTGCCTGCTACACTTCTTAGCCTATCATACCTCATTCGAACAGCATCGTGTGGCCTAGAGGTGGGGAATGTGTCAAATTCTTCATCAAGCTCATCAGGGTGCACTTCTTCTGCCCAGGAAAGCTTTGTGTCCATATGAGATGGGTGCCTCGGTCGATACCTATAGTTCCATAGTCCTATGAGGAACATGTAGAGACAGACCGTTGGGAGTATCAACTCGGGGTACCAGATCAATATCAGAAATAGAATATGGACTAAAACTGATGTGATCGGGTTCTTCCAGTGACAAACATCAGTAAACCATCGATTCATAGATATCATACCGGAGAGAAGTGACATGATTCGGAAGAAGTTAGCCTTGCTTCTTCTCATACTCCACATATGGGAATCTACATCCAGCATGTACTCCACCACCTCTTTTCTCAATGGAGGTTCTGCTCGACCAAGCCTCACAGCAACGATATTCATAGCCTGGTATCTCAAGTTATCTATTTGATTGACTGTGAAAGGATGTAAATAATGCATCTTGGGCAATAATGGGTGCCCGTAAACGTATATCATATTAGCCAGGGACAAGCTAGTAAATCTAATTGCAAGTTTGAGCTCACCCATTTTCTTAACCCCTGATGGGTGCAATACAAGAAGAGGATAAGAATTTGTATAGATTTGGTGAGCTTCCAGGGTCGATAGTCTTATGCGTACCTTCCCAATCCGTGAATCTCGTGATCCACCAGCTCCAAGCTTGTCTCTTCCTAAGTGGCAATTGTCGAAGACCCCCAATGATATGACTGTACATGGATCATAGACTTCCCAAGTGTACTGTTCATTCCATTTGGGACTGAAATTGTCAAGAATAGTTCGTGTTCGAACCCATTTCTGGCCATATTTGGCCACACAGTAAGCATCTGTAGTTCCTCTGCCATCCTTCATCTTCATAGGGAGAAGCCCTTGTGCACCTAATATTCCTACTTCTAGTATTCCCACTGGTGGCTTCCAAAGCTGCTTTGCTGTTGGGCGTTGATCGCTTATGTACAATGTTGATTCATCCAGTACATGATATCCACCTTCAAGACAAACCCTCAAGTGTATTCTGCTTGAAAATTTGAGCTCTTGCCTCCTATCAGCTTCCAGGACACCGAACCCATACTTTTCAAGGTTGAACCAGCGAGAATGCACCGGTCGGTGGTCTAGTCGTTTTTCAAAAGTAAAAAGAGGTAGAGCTATTGTTCCCAACACATCGTCTTTTGAAGGGTGAACCTGATCCTCAATGGTTAGTACAAGCTGCTCCTCAAATGGCTCGGCAGCTACAAAAACTAAATCTTCATTCCACATTGGGTTTGCAGTTCGAGTTGGGCATATGCCAGTTCTGAGCACTTGATTTCCCACCTGGACTTTCACAAATACTTCTGGGAGACGGCTTCTGTCATTAGGAATTACGTCCTGAGCTTCAATCACATTTACTCTTAGATACCAAAGTTTTGGTGAGACATAAACCTTGGACCTGATGTTGAAAACTCCCTCTCCATGGACAGAAGCAGCATCAGCATGCCAAGAATCTGTAAATGCTTCATCAGCTTGAGTTCCTATCCAAACTGCAAGCATAATATCTCCCCTCACCTTCCGTTCCCCACGTCGATCCTCCAGTCTGTACCATTGAGGAGCCAAGGGGCTATCAGGTGGAACCCTTGTTGGCACCTCATTCAGGTCGAAAACCACCCTCCCGAAGTAATCATCTCTTCCTATCGTCTCTTTGTCCTTCACGAAAACTTCTAATACTGATGATTGGATACGCTCCTTAGAAAATGCGTACACTTGGTTCCATTCAGGATTCGTCTTCCTTTCTAAACTTTTTGTTCTTCCTTTATAGTTACCAAGTTTCACTTCAACATAAGGATCACAGCTTCCAGTGACAGGGCTAGGTGGAAGATCTTTGGCCTTAACTACTCGAACGTAAAGATAAAACATTTGCTCAACAAGGTCGTATGTGCTTGTTGTTCTTTCACCATTTATCAAGCCTCTTCCACCATAAGCTCCACCATTCATCCATTGCTCACCTAGCTGGGGACTTGCCTCTTTCACCTCATACTCGTCTTGAGGACTTGGATGAGGTTGTGGATTAACTAGACGCTGCATTGTTGATTGGATACCTTCTGGTTTCCTCCTCAGTGAGAGACGCGGTTGCTGCATAACTTGATGTTTTTGAACGTGATGAATAGTTTCTGCTCTAATTTCGTCAAGATCTTTGATCACAACCTTGGGCTCCTGAACGTGAGAATCGTTACCTGATTCAGTTTTAGTTTTCTCACTTTGAGATTCAGGTGAGGAAACTGCACAATTATCGGTTACTTGTTTAGCTTTGACAGTTTTTACAATAGATGCTCGAGTAGGAGAAAGAGCAAGAGGTATATCAGTATGGTGTGTATTTTCAGAAATGGCTAGTTTAGGAGGATTAGTATGTGCTGGTGATGACTGTAGAATAGGCGACACAGATTTTGGCTTGGATTCTGGGGAGATATAGATTTTTAGGCCAATTTCACCTTTGACGAACGTAAAAATGGATTTGTTTTGTAGCTGAAAACTTTGATAAACTTCCTCTCCTTTCCTAACAGTATTTGAGCAAGGAATTCTGACCCTTCCAAGAAAGTTTCTGCCTGGAATCGGTCTCCTTTCGTTGTAAACAGAGACCTCAATAAAATGGTGGCGGTAGTTTCTGGTTTTGTCGAAATTAAAGACAAGCTTCTGGTTCCAAATGGGGTTGAGATTCTTTGGGATAGTTTCGGTTCGACTAATCTGGTTTTGGAAATCAACTTCTACAAATGGACTGGCTGATCCTTCACCATCTTTGGGCATAAGATCATGAGCATCTATTACTTCTACTACTAGCTTCATGCTCCGTTTCTGCTCGTCCTGCTCCTTTAGGTAGTGGCTCCCCTCAAGAAATCTTTAAACTCTTTCCGAAGCAAGCAGTGGCAAAGGCAATAAGCTCAAGAAAGGAATAATGATCTCTCTCACTTTCTCTCTCTCTCTCTGAAAAATGTTGTATCAGCTAGACGGCAAAAGAAAAGAATTGTTTGCTGAAGAAGCCCTATATGAATGCTGAAAGAGAAAATTATGGATACACAATTGGAGGGAAGGCATAAAATTTGCAGTAAAGTGATAAAAAGAGAGTCATCAATCCACGTGACAGGTGAAAAGCAGAATCATGGCTTTGTGCTTTGGGTAGTACAAAACCAAGAGAAAAAGAAACCATTAGAAAAAAAAAATCCAAATGCTTCTTCTGCAATTACAGCTTCTCTTTTACCTTCTTCCTTTCTCGAGTAAGCATCATAAAGGATAAACCAGATAGATAGGCGCACACATGCTATAAAACATACATCGTGACATTGTACGTTTTTCGTCCCTTACGTTATTTATGCATTCAGCAATTGCTAGAACCATCTTATTTGTTCCCTTCTAGTCACAAATCACTCACATGTACTGATTGGTCATGTCCATTACTGAGTACCACCTTGGAAAAAATTCATGGGTTTATAGTATATTCTGAATCTGAGGAACTATTGTGTATAAACATTTACTTAATAAGGACATTCTATTCTTCCTAGGGGAGCAATGCCAATGTGAAAAAGCACAAGAAAATGGAGAGAATCAATTAGCAGTCAAGCATGGAACTGAAACAAAAGCAACAGTATTTTTGAACTTTTAAGAAGCTTGTAATATTCTAAAGATGCCTTTCTTGTGCTTTATTCTTTTCTTAATCTTTCGTTTATCGATAAATTCTTTTTCTATAGACTATATTATTATGATTATCAGATTATGTCAATTTTAGGTTTCTACTTTGTGGGCAAGTTCTTGGTGGCCATACAAACGGGTCCATGGTTCAACATTGGAATACAATTTTCTCTAGAACTTCGAGGCACATTTTAATATCAAGAAGATAACTGAGGTCACAAACCAAAGAATAAGAACCTTTAATTAAATTAGTATGTTGTTCTTACTACTACTTTTAGTACTCTTGAATGGGTATTCGCTTTTTTTGGTCCTCCCCCACGAACCGAGAAAAAAACTGAAATTTTCTATCTACTTCTAGCTGGGGAAAGGCCAAAATTAACAGGAAAAACTAAAGTCACGTCCAATGAATACGGAGTCACCCTTAACATCGATTGATTGAAATGCACTCGTATCTTGTATTGAAAATAATAATTAAGAAGTCATGTTTTGTTACCAATTAAGATCACATCAAGAAAATTGTATCTTAAAATCACAAACGAACACCTCAAAAACACAGTTACCATATATCAAATACAAAAGCAACACATTAAAGGTCACTGCAAGTTAACACTTAAAAGTTAGATCCAAAAAATTATAGGTGAAGAACTCAAATCCATGGGGGATATTCTGGAAAATAAATGTCAAACACGTGCGAAAATATAACCCTGGTTTTGCTAAAACTCAGATTTTGAGAAATTTTTTTGATAAAATTAGTAAGTCCAAATGGAATTTGTCAGTGAAAATGAGTTTGAGAATATAAGAATTTTGAAAAATGATGGCCAATCCGAAACTTTAAATTCCAAACGCATTTGAGGTTAATGGAATAATTTATAAGATTAACTGAATTAATTATTATCAAAATGAATTTATTAGGTTTAATATATTAAATTATATATCTTTTCAAATTCCAATGCAAACGTACCGAAATTAATTGAAATGAAAGTTTCACTTGTTATTTTATTTATATGAATAAAATATAAGATTAAAAAAAATGTATTTCTATCAAAATAACTCGGATATAACTAGTCCAAAAATATTTATTCTGAGCCCAATTTTATGCTATTTAACACGAGCTACAAAATGAGTATAATATTGGATATATTTTCATCAACTTACTATAATACTTAAATATTCGACTTAAACCAAATTTATGATAAATTCTAAAAAATATACTCGTAAGCAAATAAATCCTTTATGCAAATAAGTTGGTTGAATTTATCACTTCAACTTTTGAATTTTAGTGTAACGACAAGCTAGACATAGTCTGTTTCATTTGCTATATGCCAAACCTTAAATTTAGCCAATATGAAAATATAATTAAAATTCGGGTGTTACATGTTTAAAATGTATGGACAAATTTACCCTCCCCTTTTTGGTAAAAAGTGGTCAATCTTTTTTTGGGTAGTCAACTGACGGACGGTTGGATGGAAATCATCCAAAAGAGCCTTATCTAAAACGTTTGGAAATGTTCGGGATGACAACTGCAACAAATCAAAGTTCGAGAAAAATCTATTAGTATTTTAAAGATTTGGGACTTTTGCTACAATTGTTCCTAAAAATCTCACAAATCAACCCGATTTTTTTTTTGAAGTTAATACTTGATTATTGAAACTAAAACTGAAAAACATAATTTCAGGCAATTTTATCAAAAAGCAACCCTAGGATTTTTGGGCCGTCATTGAGTTTGAGCTGCCATAGTTGATACTAATTTGTTTATAAATTGTATAGAACTTGTTTGACTGAAATAAAAAAAAATTGTTGAGTTTCGAACCCTGCACTGATGATATAATTGGTCTGCTTCCAACATTTTAAAGGAAATCGTGTTTCCTTGGATTGACACTTTTATTATTGTGACATTGGCTGGATTGCTGACACGTGGCATTATTCTCACCGTTGGCTGAACGTTCTAGACTCTTCTGGCTATTAACACGCTTGATGCCTTTTAGCTGATTGAATCGATTCATTTGGGCTCTGACTTTTCATTCTCTCTGGTCGTCTCTCTCTGCTAGAGAAATATCTCATTTTCTAAGGTTTTGGTTCTTTGTGAGTGCTGATCCTGTAAATGTGTAACTCTTCTAGATTTACTTCTATCGTTTGTGAAGTGTTGTTACATTGAGAGTGATGTGACTTGAATCTTTGTGATTCTGGCTGTCATTTGAGAGATTTGGCATATCTTTGTGATCTTCTTGTTTTTGTGCCTTGAGACTGTGTTCGATCCTTCAGTCTATGTAAAGATAAGTCTATGTGACTTATTCCTGTAATCTTGAACTGATTGTATTTGCTTTGTGCCATTTTGGGCTATTAGTGCAATCGAGCGATATTCATATTATTTGGATGCTCAACGGGGGATGTAGGCGTTAGATCTGGTCGCCGAACCTCCGGGGCTTAGGCCAAAACATATCTTGTATTCTATCTTTAGTTTTCTGCTTTATCATTTATATTTTGGTATTGATTCTTGGAATCTTGTGTTAATATCGTGTATTACTGGGCCTTTCAGTGGTATCAGAGCACTGGTGAGGACACGATACCTGGATCTTCGCAGAAAGAGTGAGAACACGATACATGGATCTGTGAGAAAGGGCACGATCTATTGTAGATCTGAAATTTTTGGACTGTTGAAAAGCACATTAAAATTCTTCGAGTTTTTGCTAACTCGCTGGGTGAGATCTATACCTTTTTTATACTGTACAAGCTTTAAAATTAGAACTAGGGTTTCTTGATCATACCCTTGATTTACCAAAGCACCGTCGAAACCCCCTTGAGACTAATCTTTGTACAGTAGCCCCTGTGAGGCTCCTGGAATCTGAGATAAATCAAGTACGGGTGTGTTTTTGGAGAATCTTGCTGGAGTGATCTCTGAAACATAGTCTATGATCTCTGCTTTTTTTATATTGTGCTTATCTTGCATGTCTGTAATATCTCTATGATCATAAACCTGGAATCTTGTATTACTAAGTGTGCTACTGTGATTTCTTGAACTGATTGAAACTGATTTAAGTCTCTGAGAGTCTGTGCCTCTACTCTGTGATCATACTTGTGTCATTATGGTTTCTGCAAAATTTGAAGTGCCTCAATTTGATGGTAAATGTGACTTTAATATGTGGAGTCAAAAGATGAAAGCTATTTTGATGCAAATGAGAGTTGTTAGGGCTCTTGATAATAGTTGGCCTGCTGATTTACTACCTGCTAAGAAAATTGAACTTGAAGAGGTTGCATGGAGTACTATCTTCTTGTACTTATCTGATAATGTTGTGAGAGAAATTGGTGAAACCAAAACTGCATCTGAATTATGGACTGCTCTTCAAACTAAATATGTGACTAAGACAATTTCAAATAAATGTTTTCTATTGAAACAATTCTTTTCTTTTAAAATGGACCCTGCTGTTGACTTGGATGAAAACTTGAACATTTTTACAAAATTGACCACTGACTTAACCAACTGTGATGAAAAACTTTCAAAAGATCAGTTGGCTGTAGTCATGTTGAATTCCATTAGTGACAAGTACAGAGACATCAAGGTTGCTCTTGAATATGGCAGATCTTCTATTACTACTGAAGATATCATTGTTGCTTTAAGAAACAAAGCACTTGAGATTAAGTCTGAGTCTAAGATTCACCATGGTGACAACCTACTTGCAAAAGGAAAAGGTTTTAGTAAACCAAATTATTACACTAAGTCACAAACTGAAAATAGAATAAGTGGAATGACAAGAATAAATCCAAGAATAGAGCTAAAGGTAAGAAATGTTATCACTGTGGAAAATTGGGTCATTTTATAAAAGATTGTTACAAGAAAAAGAATGAAGCAAAAGATAAAGGCTTCAATGATGGTAATTCTGCCCTAATCTGTAACAAAAATGATTTTGAAGATGGCCTTGTCCTTGTTAATAATGAAAAGAAATTCGGTGAAGAGTGGATCTTGGACTCTGGTTGCTCTTTCCACATGTGTCCCAATAAAAATTGTTTCCTTGATTTTGAGACCACCTCAGGGGGGCAGGTAATAATGGGAAACAACATGACTTGTAAAGTAAAAGGGATATGAACAGTTAAGTTGCTTCTTGAAAATGGTAAAGTACTTTTCTTAAAAGAAACCAGATGTGTGCCTGAGCTAGAGAGGAACCTGGTGTCTCTGGGAATGTTAGATGACATGGAATTTAACATCAAATTGGGTCAAGGACATATCAAAATTCTTAGGGGTGATGATTTAATCATTAGCACCCCTAAGAGATATGGTCTCTATTTTCTAAATGCAAAACCTTTACTTGGCTTAATTGCTACCGCACTGTCTGACAACTTTACTTTAGCAAAACTATAGCATGAAAGACTTGGCCACATTGGCAATAAAAGTTTGAAATCCTTACAAAACAAAGGAGTTTTTGGAAAACAAAATCTTGGTGATCTTGGTTTATGTGAACAATGTGTTATTGGTAAACAAGTTAAATCACCTTTCTTACCTGGAACTCATAAAACAAAACAAATACTTGAATACCTACATGCTGATTTGTGGGGCCCTGCCTCTGTTTCTACCTTGACTAGCTTTAGATATTATCTATTGATCATTGATGATTTCTCTAGGAAAATCTGGGTTTTCTTACTTAAGACAAAAGATGAAACTTTTTCTGTGTTCAAAGATTGGAAAACACAAATAGAAAACCAAACTGATCATAAAGTAAAGACTCTAAGGACAGATAATGGTATGGAGTTTTGCAATTATGAGTTTGAAATTTTTTGAAAAGAAAATGACATTTTAAGGCATAAAACTGTTGTTTACCCACCTCAACAAAATGGCATGGCTGAAAGAATGAACAGAACTTTATTGAATAAAGTAAGATATATGCTTTTGAGTTCTGGTATGCCTAAACTGTTCTGGGGTGAGGCTGTAAAAACTGCTGCATATCTTGTGAATAGGACTCCCATTAGTGCTTTAAATTTTAATGTGTCTGAAACTGTCTGGTCTAAAATTCCTATTAACTATTCTCACCTGAAATTTTTTGGTTGTGCTGCATATGCTAATCAAAATGTTGGAAAATTAGAACCTAGATCACTTAAATGTGTTTTCTTGAGATATGGTGAAAATGTTAAGGGTTATAGACTTTGGGTCAGGAGTGAAAAAGGTTACAGGGTGATCATTAGAAGAGATGTTATTTTTAATGAGTCTATTATGATATGCTTGGAAGGTAAAGAAAATAAATTGAATGAAAATGATGTTCAAATTGAGGTGGAGTCTTCTTTGACCACAAACAACAGACCTGCACCACCTGAACATGCTGTGAATGGTTCTGATCTTGATGATAGTAATATGCATGTTGAAATTGACAATATATCTGAATCTGAGGAACAAAATACTTTGCCTGATCTACCTTTTGATGAATACCAACTTACAAAGGATAGAGAAATGAGACAAATTAGACCTCCTGTAAGGTTTAATAATGATGACTTTGTGTCTTTATTTACTTATCAAGATAAATCTGAAAATGAACCTGACTCCTATGATGATGCCATAAATTGTAAAGATCACATGCTTTGGAAAGATGCCATGAATGATGAAATGAACTCACTTCTGAAAAATAAGACCTGGGAACTGGTTAGGAGACCTAAAGACCAAAAACTAATTGATTGCAAGTGGATCTATAAGATAAAAGAAGGTGAAGGGAGGGATAAAAATATTAGGTATAAGGCTATATTAGTAGCTAAAGGCTTTACTCAAAATGAGATGATTGACTATACTAAAATATTTTCTCCTGTTGTTAAATATACCACCATTAGACGTATACTTGCTCTTGTTGTCCAATTCAAATGGGAACTTGATCAATTAGATGTTAAAACTGCTTTTCTCTATGGTGATTTAGATGAAACTATATACATGAGACAGCCTGTTGGATTTGTTAATGGTAATCCTGAAAAAGTTGTCTGTCTGTTAAAGAAATCCCTCTATGGGCTTAAACAAGCCCCAAGGCAGTGGTACAAAAGGTTTGACACTTTTGTTTTGAAACATGGTTTTCAAAGAAGCAATTATGATGTATGTCTGTACTATAAAGGTAATGGAGGTAAAAACTCTTTGTACTTAGTACTTTATGTTGATGACATGCTGCGGCTAGTTGTAATAAATCTGAAATTGATAATATCAAATGTATGTTGAAATCTGAATTTGATATGAAAGATCTGGGTCCTGCCAAAAGGATCCTTGGCATGCAAATTTTGAGAAATAGAGATAAGGACATGTTATTCTTGCATCAACATGATTATGTGATAAAACTGTTGAAAACGTTTAACATGTTTGATTGTAAACCTGTTACATTGCTACTCTCAAATCACTTTAAACTGTCAGCTGAACTCTGTCCTAAAACTGATGAAGAACTTGATAGAATGTCAAAAATTCCTTACACAAATGTCATTGGTTCTGTGATGTATCTTATGGTAAGTACTAGACCTGATCTAGCACATAGCATTAGCGTACTCAGTAGATTTATGGGCAATCCTGGTGAAGAACACTGGCATGCATTAAAATGGCTTTTAAAATACCTCAAAGGAACTTCAAATTTAGGACTTATGTTTAAGTTGAATAAAATGGAAATCATGTTAAAGGGATTCTCTGACTCTGACTTTGCTGGGGATATGGATAATAGGAAGTCTACTTCTGCTTACTATTTTACTCTGTGTGATACTACTATAAGCTGGAAATCCCAATTGCAAAAAGTTGTTGCTTTATCCTCTACTGAGGCAGAACACATAGCTGCTTCAAATGCTGTTAAAGAAGGAATATGGCTGAGTAGACTTTTAAGTGAACTTGATTTTGTTGATGAAAATGTTACTCTTTATTCTGATAATCAAAGTGTCATACACTTGAGCAAAAATCCTATATTTCATGATAGAACTAAGCATATAGACATTAAATATCACTTTATTAGAGATGTTATATCAAAAGGGATTATGAAAATTGGTAAGGTACCTACTCAGTCTAATCCTTCTGATATGTGAACCAAGATAATACTTTTAAATAAGTTTCTAAACTGTTTGAAGTTATTGTCTATTAATGCTATATAATGCTCACACGTACTTTAGAGCAAATGAAGAATATCTTGAGATGTTGCTCCTGGCTGCACTAAGCTAAAATGGTTGAAAGCAAGGTGGAGATTGTTGAGTTTCGAACCCTGCACTGATGATATAATTGGTCTGCTTCCAACATTTTAAGGGAAACACGACACTTTTATTATTGTGACATTGGCTGGATTGCTGACACGTGGCATTATTCTCACCGTTGGCTGAACGTTCTAGACTCTTCTGGCTATTAACACGCTTGAGACCTTTTGGCTGACTGAATCGATTCATTTGGGCTCTGGCTTTTCATTCTCTCTGGTCGTCTCTCTCTGCTAGAAAAATATCTCATTTTCTAAGGTTTTGGTTCTTTGTGAGTGTTGATCTTGTAAATGTGTAACTCTTCTAGATTTACTTCTATCGTTTGTGAAGTGTTGTTACATTGAGAGTAAGGTGACTTGAATCTTTGTGATTCTGGCTGTCATTTGAGAGACTTGGCAGATCTTTGTGATCTTCTTGTTCTTGTGCCTTGAGACTGTGTTCGATCCTTCACTCTGTGTAAAGATAAGTCTATGTGACTTATTCCTGTAATCTTGAACTGACTGTATTTGCTTTGTGCCATTTTGGGCTATTAGTGTAATCGAGCGATATTCATATTATTTGGATGCTCAACGGGGGATGTAGGCGTTAGATCTGGTCGCCGAACCTCCGGGGCTTAGGCCAAAATATATCTTGTGTTCTATCTTTAGTTTTCTGCTTTATCATTTATATTTTGGTATTGATTTTTGGAATCTTGTGTTAATATCGTGTATTACTGGGCCTTTCAAAATTAACCTTATAAATTTATTAACATATCTAAAATAAAAAATTGCACAATAACTCTCTTCAATCAAAAAACAATTAAAATAGTTCTCAAACTAGAGAGCTCGTTTGAACCCTTTTTTTTTTGTTCAAAATACATTTTGAAATAGTAATTTGATAGAGAATATATGGTTAAAAAATTGAATTTATATATAATATTATTTTATTGAAGAATATGTTGTAGAAAATAAGAAGAAAAAAAAAACTTATTTTGAAAACAATGGAAAATGTCTGAGATTGGAGGCTGATTTCGCCGGGAAAAATGAAAATAATCGCACAATTCGAATCGAAATGCAAAACGCTGACAAACAACCTCAAAATTCGCAAAGTGACGTGGCAAATGACCATTGGCTTATTGACCCCTAACAGGATCACAATCTGAACTTGCCTCTTTCCTGTAATCTCAGCCATTCATTTCCTTAATCAACCGCCCTCCAAATCCCCCAAATTCAAATCACCCCTGAAATTTTCTCCTCCCGCTCCTTTATTTCTGTATATAAATCCCCCATTGTTTAACGAAACTATCACCTCAATTTCCAGCATTCTACACATAAAAATTTTCTATATTCAAAATCCATCTTTTGTTCAAAAGTATTTAATGGCTCGTACTAAGCAAACTGCTCGCAAGTCCACCGGAGGGAAGGCTCCAAGGAAGCAACTTGCCACCAAGGCTGCAAGGAAGTCCGCCCCAGCCACCGGCGGAGTAAAGAAGCCTCACAGATTCCGCCCTGGAACCGTTGCACTTCGTGAGATCCGTAAGTACCAGAAGTCCACTGAGCTTCTGATCCGTAAGCTACCTTTCCAGAGGCTGGTCCGTGAAATCGCACAGGACTTCAAGACCGATCTGAGGTTCCAGAGCTCCGCTGTGGCGGCGTTACAGGAGGCGGCAGAGGCCTACCTCGTGGGACTGTTTGAGGATACCAATCTCTGTGCTATTCACGCTAAGAGGGTTACAATCATGCCAAAAGACATCCAGCTTGCTAGGAGGATTAGGGGTGAAAGGGCTTAAATTGGGGGTGGTTAGTTTAAACCACTGGTTTATTAGTATTGTGAATTTCCTTTGAGTGCTTATCTATGAATTGGAAAGTTTATTTTCAATTTCTCTGCCCTTTTTTTCCAGCAAATATTAATTCAATATTTTAAACATTGAATTGGGAGTAAAAATAAATAAGTTAATTGTGTATGCACAACAAAACATTATTTATTTCTATAAAAATAAAATTATTTAGGTTATGTTTGGTAGGGATTAAAATTGAAAATATGGTCGTTATTGAGTTTTATTCGTTTAATAAAAGTTAATAACGATTAGTTTTTTAATTTTAATTCCTATCGAATGGGTTCTTAATATACAAAGAACATGGTTTGAAACTAGATAGTGATAAAACTTTTAAGTAGATTGATTTATAAAATCTATTATAGTGTTATGAAACACTATAATAGCGTCGAAGAGAAGGATTGGTTATAAAATTGATTATAAAATCTATTATAGTGATGAAATCATGGGTTTTGTTTCTTGTTGTAATGTGTTATACAAATTATTTTGATGTAATGCCATGGTTTTGGGTCCATTAGAGTGCACGAGGCAGCTCCTATTTATTGATTGCGTTGTGTTTTTGTAATGTAGGTGTGATGAGAGCCATGGACTATATAGTAGGGTAGGGGACCTTTATTTTTTTAAATGATCCAATTCATGGCTAAGTAGAGTTTACAACTCAATAAATCACTCGGCCTTCAACACAATACATTGTAAAAACAATGAAAATTCATTTCTAATTTATTCGCTTAATAATTGAAACACACAACGCACTTGAACACATGAATGAGGGAGAATGTTACGCAGTGAGAATGTTTATCCTCTCATTCGGCATGACGAGGACGCAACAACTAAGTGCGAAACTTATTCTATCAATAGTTCACTAATGATATATGATTATATGCAAGTATTTTCCTTAACATTTTATTCATAGAGTGTATGTATGCTAATTATTCGGGCTTGTCAGCCAAAAAATGAGGAGACGGTGGCCTTGAGGCATTGAACCTCGGGAGCCAAATTTGTGATCCGTGAAAGTTGGTTCATTTGTGTGATTACTGAATTGTTCTTCTATGTAATGTGATTTCTTTCAGTTATTTTATGCTTAGTTTATGTTTTGTGATTTTAAATTGCATAGATTCATTGACTTTGTATGGTGTATTGGACAAGAAAATTCAGATGCAGAGTAGATTACATCACTTCACTACAAAGTTGTAACACTGTTCATATGACATCATTTCTTACCTAATGTTGACGTCCTGCAACATTAATTTTTTTTTTTTTAACATAACACGTTTTCTCGGCTTTATTTCCCCCTTTATTTTTGTATGTATTACTGTCACACACAACGTCCATTCCTCTTCTAATCTTTTAGTTTCCAATGCACCGTCCATTCTTCTACACTCTTGCATGGCTTCTTTCTCCATTAAGTATTATTTTGATACATGTATATTGTTACGCTTCCATTTACTTAATAAAGATACACATTTTATTGCAACTACATCTAAGAAGTCAAACGTTAACAATTATGCTTGAGAGTTGTTTTATACTCTAAATTGTTCAGTAAGATCAATTGTTCTACTCAATAACAACAATGCATTTTTTTAATGGCACTTAACCTTTTGTCCTTATATCACAGCTTAATGTGAGGTAATTGCTTTTGAAAGACATTTTTTTTAAACATTTGTTATGCTACAATTGCATTTTAGTACACCTGATTCAATAATGTTCTCTTTCATTTCAATTCTTTGTCATCTATATTTTTCTCTACTTAAATGTATAAATAATTATTCTCACTGTCTGTTATTCATAATTTCAACTTATAGTTTTCTCTACGTTTGAATTAAGCATGCTATATTATAGGTACATCCCAAAGTTTTAGAACAGATTGTGTGCGACATATTTCTGTAGTTTTGAAAAACATTGTGTCTGAAAAGAAAATCAAAGATGCATTTCTTATTTCGAATGGTGTGGTTTATGATATAGCTCACCGAATATAAAAGTTTGCCTGAGAATGTTATAATTAATATACATGTGTTTTCAAATAGATAATCATCACAGTGATATTTCTTATAAAATTATAACGATTATCGTGCAACACACGATCCACACTAGTTGAGGAAGAAAAGTGCAAATTTCCTCATCAAAACTATGAAATGTTTACTTAGCCCTTGTTTGATAACCATTATTGACAAAAAAAATGATATTTTAAATAGTGATTTTTTTTAGAATATGTGATTAAAAAGTAGGGAAAATATTTAGATTTACGTGTACAATATTTTATCGTTTTAATGTGATTAAAAACGAGTATAAAAATTAAATAATATTTCAAAGGAAGACAAACAAGGCTTTAACTTTTTAATAATGTAGCAAAGATTGAGGAAGAAAACTAATTTTCCTTCCAAAAATACGAAACAATGTTTTCTTCCCCTAAGAATCACGAAGGATGAATATCACTACTAATGTGAAACACGAAACTCCCGCCACGTCTTTTCTCCTCGTTTCATTCACCAACGCTCCGAATAGCCAGGCAAAAATCGAAAAATGGAAATTCCGGTTATCGATCTGGCTCCATACTTGGAATTCTCAGATTCTGGTAAACAAGAGCTGGATCCACAGCTGAAGTGTCTGTGCTCGGAGGTGAGCCGAACCCTAAGGGAGACGGGAGCATTACTAGTCAACGATCCTCGATGCACAGCTCAAGACAATGATTTGTTCATCGATATGATGGAGAAATACTTTGAAACGCCTGACGATTTCAAACGCCTTCAAGAACGCCCTCACCTCCATTATCAGGTCCCTCAAAGTTTTATTTTAGATTGGGCAGCATTCTGCAGTGTGTAATTGAGGTCTCTAATTCGGATCATAACACAATCAGTTTTAAAAATTTAAATTGGATCGTATATTATAGTTCTGAGAAACCAATTCCGTGCTGATTTAGTCATTTTTATGCATATAATGGTTTTAGTGTTTAATGTTTAAGATTGTGCTCAACTGGATAGTTGATTAGTGGACTCCAATACTGTGATGATTGAGTGTGTATGAGAGTTTTGTTCCTCCAATGTCGAGTAGATAGTATCTTAATGTATGTTACTTTATACTTATAGTCATATTAATACATACATAACTAGTTCATGTTTGTATGCATCGATAAACAAAATTTAAATTGAGATCTTGGAATTGAGGAAGCTAATTAAAAATTGGGTGGATTTTCCTTTTCATAAAATACAATGAACCTGTAAATAAGTTCCATAGTTTGCTTCTTCAAATGGTTAAACCAAGCAAAGATTGATGCCAGAATAAATCAGTACTAAACTGCTATATTTGGAAACAAAAATTCAGACTGGATTAGTACTAATAATGTCCTCACTCGAACTCTACATTTTCATTAGTATTATATGTTTTTAGTCTCTTTTCCTTGCTGACTAAATATAATTGGGCTAGAGTTGTCCCAATATTAAGTGCTATTCACATTAAGAGGTCATATGAGACAAGCATGATTCAGAAGGCGTCATTGCTGCAAAAAGTAGTATCAGGACATTATTATTACAGTTACAATACACTTACAACTCTTTGAAGCTGCAATCCTACCGTACTTCCTAAAAAAATAAATGAAGGGCATGACTACACTTTCATACTTTTAAATCTGTCTTAGGAACATCATCTTCCTTCTCCTTGCACTTTTGTTCTGCCTCATTCAATCTTGTAATCGTACTGAAGTCCCTGTTTTTCCTTTTAATGAGCAAAATTTTGAACCAATAATGTGCTGTCATTTTGGTACACTCCTTTTTCTACAACAGATTATACCAACTAAAGGTGACTAACATTTTCATTCTAATAAGTACAACTGAGCTCATCTTTCATTAATTAGAAATACACATACAGAAACAGGGCAGAGCTAGAGTTTTAGAGTTGTGGGGAGCAAATTGGGCAAAATTGAAAACTATTAATGACATTTTTGAAAATCATGTGCAAAATCTTGGAAAATGAAGGTTGTGCAAAATTTTGGATTTAATATTTTGTGTGGGGCAAGGTGACCCCACTGTAGATGCCCATGTACAGAAATAAATGCAATTAGTTAATTACTGTTCTATTTGTAAAAGTGACTTGTCGGTAAGCTTTTCAGTTTGATGCTTATCTAGTGACTAGTGCTATCTGTACTTAACAAAGACTTGTAGGCAATTTCATTCCAGGGGATAACACACCTGGAAATTAAATTAGAGGCTGATGTAATCAAATGAACCATGATAGAAATAGCACTTGCAGAATATCTTTTCGATTGTGCAAATTCTGTCGGTTACAGTCTCTTAACTTAGACATTGAAAAGTACTTTTATCCTATTTCATGTTGTCCTGATTTATAGGTGCAGCTTGGTTATCCCAGCATGTTCTAGCTTGAGTTCTCAATGCAAATAAGAAACTATCATTAGTCATACAACTGCTTCTGTTTCCTTTCATTTTATTTCACTTACATTTTTACCAAGGAGAAGCTAGAATAGTTAGTTAATTAGAAGGGGCACACATAGTTAAAAGATTAGAAATTACTAATATTCCATGAAGTAGGGAGTTTGATAGTCTGCTGGTCGAGGGTACTTAATCTAATTGCAATCTTGCTCTCATATTTTCACAGGTTGGAGTTACACCTGAAGGAGTCGAAGTACCTCGTAGTCTAGTTGACGAAGAAATCCAAGAGAAGCTAAGAGCGATGCCCATAGAGTTTCAGCCATCGACTCCCACCGGACCAGATCCTAAATGGCGATACATGTGGAGAGTTGGTCCACGACCATCAAACACCCGCTTTAAGGTTGACCGAATTCTTTGCATTCTGATTTTGAGACAGTTGGGCTTCTATTTGTTATTGACAAGTGTCCATCTTGTAGGAGCTTAATTCTGAGCCTGTAATTCCCGAAGGTTTTCCTGAGTGGAAAGATACCATGAACTTATGGGGACATAAGATGATATCTGCGATAGAGGTGAATCATCAGCACTGTGTGTTTCTTATTTTCTGCAGCTGGTTACACATATTCTTTAACTTTCATGTCATACTATTCGTGTTCAGGCTGTTGCTGAAATGGCAGCCATTGGCTTTGGCCTGCAGAAGGATGCATTCACTTCTCTTATGAAGCAGGTTACATTTTTGTTTTTTAATTGTTATATTGCCCATCCTCATCTTTCTTCAGTTCTTTCCCAGTAAGACACATTTCTATCTGATTGTGATAAAAATACCTGTTCCTACCCTCTCAGAAATTTTTTGCCTATAGGTTGTCTTATGAAACTGCAATTAAAGTATTTTTTTTGTGCAGAATAGAGTAACCATAAAAGAATGTGAGATTTCAGATGCATCTCTTTCCTGGGTGAAAAATATGTGATCTCCTGTCCTTTTTGTCTTTGTACTAGTTTTCTAGATGGAATGGGAAAATATGTATGAATTTGATTCTGTATTATTAAAGTGCCTCTTATTCTTTTCTTGAACATTTTCTTCTGTACCACACACTAAAAGAATCATATAACTGACCCTGAATTTATTGGAAACAAGGCACAGTTTGTTATTGTACTATATATAGTAAAAGATCAGAGGTAAAGATATTTCATGCATCAAATATGAGTACTGTAGCTTATGAATTGTCAAATAGTCGATCTGGAAGAGCTTCAATATGTTTGTGATTTATGCCTGCTAATTTTGTTCGTTCAGCTCCTCTTCTTTTATAAATTGAGTCTTGGTTTAGGTTTCTAGTGTATTCCTATCACAATATGCAATCTACAAAATTTTATTGATATAATTTGGAAATGGGGCTTGCAACATGGATGATTGTTATAACACGTGAATCAAATTTTATGTAAAAAATCAAAAGTTGAATTCTCTATGCATGGAAGGTCACCCTTCTTCCTTGCCTTCACCTTCATTTTCCTTCAATACAACCATTGTGCCTTCTCGCTTACAGAAAACTAGAGCAATGGAATATTTATTCATCCAATAGAGTTGTGTAATTATATCTGAAAAATTAAATACTGCCAAAGATGAAACCGAGTTCACTTCCCCTTCCCTAATAGTTTACAACATCAATCCTCTCCAATACTTCTCCGTACCAAGCTTTGAGCCATCCGCACTGTTGCTTCAATGGCACAAAACTCCTTTTAGGCCTTTTTGCATTTAGATGTCATTTAAGGTTTTCCAAAATTTCTCAGTTCTGTTTTCATATCAATATTCTTTCTTTATGGCTTGACATACTCTTATACAAGTATCTTCACTTCTCAAATTCCAGGGACCTCATCTGCTTGGTCCAACAGGGAGTGACCTAAGACATTATGGCCAAGTAGGTACTGTGTTTGCTGGATATCACTATGACCTCAACTTCCTTACAATTCATGGCAGAAGTAGATTCCCAGGTCTAAATATTTGGCTAAGACATGGGCAGAAAATGGAAGTGAAGGTTCCTGTGGGATGTCTCCTCATTCAAACAGGAAAGCAGGTAGGATTCCCTCAGTTTTGACTATCGATCGTATTGTTAAGATTAGATGATTTTAATTTCTAAAAATTTACTAGTGGGGCTAAGCTGGCTGTTTGGTTGTTTATTCTGTTGTCATATGTAAGTGGCCACATATAGGAAGATAATTTGGTGTTATTAATTTATTTTGGGTTTAATCTGACCGCTTTGTTGTTCATTCTGTTATTGATCATATATAATTGGCCATACATAAGAAGATAATTTGGTTATTAATTTATCATGGGTTTGATATAGCTGTTTTTTTTGTTCATTCCATTATTATTTATACATAATTGGCCATATACGAGAAGATAATTTGGTTAATTTATTTAGCCTCCAAAGATACCCTCAATAATGCAGCAGAATACTTGCATGTACTGGATGTGAGTAAAAATGTCAATTTTTTGGATCATTTATGTTCAGTAAAGTTTCTGTTTCCCGGTGATTAGATCAGTATAGAAACAGAAATAATGCTTGACCTACTAATTCCTTCCCCCCTATTTTCCTCTTTGGTTTCCAATATAACTGTTGAGCAAGAGTTTGTGAATTTTAGTTTTCCTTCATCTTTTTTGCCACGATGAAGTCTTCATCAGTGGAGATAATCAATGCTCTTTTGAGCTTTCAATTTGTATGAATGTATATGCAGATAGAGTGGTTGACTGCAGGAGACTGCATAGCTGGCATGCATGAGGTTGTTGTGACTAACCGCACAACTGATGCAATCAAGTTAGCTACGGAGCAAAACCACAGCCTGTGGAGAGTGTCCTCGACGGTGAGTGAGTTAAGCCAATGAGTTACAATCATTTAATTCTTTTCATTATTTGCATTGTAGTTTATCATGGTCACGGTGACTTTAATTGCTATTATTTGATTTTTCTCTTGGTCTTTTGTAGCTTTTTGCACATGTAGCATCGGATGCCGTGTTAAAACCTCTAGGCCACTTCGAGGAATCCCCCCTTGCCTGCAAGTATCCTCCCATGTGTGCTGGAAAGTTTGTTGAACAAGAGCTTGCTGTAATTAATCTCAAGGGCAGTAATGGAGACATTTGATAACTTAACTTGGATGATGTTCTTTTGATGCCAATAACACTTGGAGATTGTTGCATGGAATGTCAATGCAAATTAAAGTTCATTATCTCCAGTATTTTGTGGGCAGATAACAGGAATGCTGGTTTCAATCAAGTCATCGGATTTCCCGTCTCCCTAAATTGTTTATAGGACAAGTATGACTTTGTGCTCAATGAGTTTACACTAATGCTGGCCATATCTTCCCACCTGATTTTGTGCATTGTTTATGTTCCAATATAATGCGATACCGATAACTAACAATGCCTTTTGGCTAGTCAGCATGTCAAAATGTGTATTTTTTACTGGAATCCACGGGTGATGCACATAATGATAGAAAAATTATAGAATACAGCAATGGAAACCAAAATGAACAAGAAGATGAAAGAAAATGATATCGAATAAAAAGACTTGATCACGAAATATGATTCGTTGTCTTCAATGATATTTGCCTCCTTCTCCAAAGCTTTTGAGGATTAAATGACAAATAGTTTGTAGGATTCAAGTTTAGAAATGAAGAATACAAAAGCTTTTAAGTGATTTTTCAAAATGAACAAGTGAAAAAAGTATATGTATGATTATGTGAAGAACAAGACTTATAATAATCAATGGAATGATTTTTTAAATCGTAACTTTAATGAAAACTATAATGTATTTATAGTTTTCAACCATTTCTACATGAATTGGTTTCAACACTAGAGGAAGAGGTGCAATGATTCACCAAAAAATCACCAGAATCAAAAAAAGGCTGGATTTTATGTGACCGCATAGGGTCGCATAGTTATAGCAGTGAGCCCAAAATTTTCCCAGCGGTCGCATAGCCAATATGGCCTATGCGGTCGCATAAGCCAAAAGTATGGCTTCAATTCTTGTTTTTCTTCTTTTCCTTCATTCATTTTTTCATCATTCCACGTGATTTTGAACAACAATTTTCAACAATCCCCCACTTGTTTAAAATCAAAGTTAATCACACAATCAAATATCAACATTTATGCATCAGAGTTAGATATCTTTCGATTTGAATCTAATCATAGTGTAAATCTCATAAAATATTGTCGAAATTCTAGGTAGCTAGTACGTTTTGAACCAATTATTCCTTGTGATAATACCAATGAATTCACACAGACACACACACACACACACACACACAAGTGTTAAATTTCACAAGTTCCTCTAACTCGCTTAGTTCTAATATGGCCTTGTACTTATCCTATTTCTTTAAATTTTTAAAGAAAGAAACTCCAACTCTCTAATGGGGCGGCACCACCTCGAAGTTCACATAGATGAAATTCTTCCAGTATCTTTGTTACTTTTAGAGATACTTGTACTCCGTACTGAACTTCATTAAGAGTTTATAACTCAACCTTCCAACGGTAACAACCAACACTATTCATCAATGATACGGTTTAGTAATTTTAATTGTGTTGAGATCCATCCATTTATCAAATGACTTGTTATTACCCCCTTGAACTTTCATATACTTGTTTAGTATATTTCGGTAGGGTTGCTATAATTGGTGGATTTATTTAAGGAATTTCAACCACATCGTGCTTGATGTTGATCTCACTAACTCTCTCGTAAGAGGTTTAGTAAACGGATCTGTTAAGTTCTCACTAGACTTAAGAAATGTAAGAGAAATTATTCCATACTCGATTAATTTCCTTACATATTCATGTCTTAGATTCATATGTCTAAACTTTCCATTATATATTTCGTTATAGGCTCGAGCAAAAGTAGCTTGACTATCACACAAGATAGGAATTGATGAAATATCCTTTATATCAAAAGGTATTTCATATAACATATCTCTTAGCCACTCAGCCTCTTTTCTAGTTTCGGCCAATGCTACAAACTCCGACTCCATTGTTGAGTGAGTAATGAAAGTTTGTTTCTTAGACTTCCAAGAAACTGCACATTCTCCAAGAGTAAATATCCAACCTGTAGTGGATTTATTTTCTCGTGCACTCGATATCCAACTTGCGCTAGTATATCCTTCCAAATTCTTAGAGAATCTTGTATATTGTAGTCCAAGGTTTTTGGTTTTCTTCAAATAACTAAGAACCCTACCGATGGCCTTCCAATGTTCGGAACTTGGATTGCTAGTAAACCTACTTAGTTTACTTACGACAAATGTTACATCACGTCTTGTACATTGTGCAGCTTACATAAGACTTCAAATTGCACGTGCATATTCTATTTGTGCTATTGCTCTTCCATCGTTCTTTATTAATTCAATACTTGGATCAAACGGGGTATTAGTTTCTTTAATGTTCAAATGTTTTAATTTATTTATCACATTCTCAACATAATGTGATTAACTCAATGTAAAACCCCCACTATCCATTTTAATTTTGATACCAAGAATAGTATCCACTTGTCCAAGATCTTTTATTTTGAACATGTAGGATAGAAACCTCTTCGTTTCTTTGATTCCGTCTATATTGTTGCTAATGATTAACATATCATCAACGTATAGACATATTATAGTGATTATATTATTACTAACTTTAGTATATAGACATTTGTCTACCAAGTTGTGATTAAAACCATTTGACATTATTTTGAAGTCAAATTTCTCGTGCCACTTTTTAGGGGCTTGTTTTAATCAATATAAGGATTTGATTAGTTTGCACACCTTATGTTCATTTTCTGGTAGAACGAACCCTTCTGATTGTTCCATATAGACCTCTTCCTCGAGATATCCATTCAAGAATGCCGTTTTGACATCCATTTGATGAACATGTAAATCATATATAGATGCTAGTGTAAATAATATCCTTATCGAGGTTATTCTAGCCACATGTGCATATATGTCAAAGTAATATATTCCTTTTTTTTACGATACCCTTTAACTACTAATCTAGCTTTATTGTATTGAGTGTTTCATCAGAATTATATTTTCTTCTAAATACCCATTTACAATCAATGAATTTAGAACCCTTTGGTAGATCAACTATTTCCCAAGTGTTGTTTGAAATAATAGAATCCATTTTGTTATTTATTGCTTCTTTCCAAAATATGCAATCTCTATAAGATATTGCTTCATTATAGGTTTTAGGATCACTTTCGACTTGAAGAACAAAATGAATTGTTCTTGCAACATCCTTCATACCTCCATCTACTAGGTAGAATGAAATAAGTTGAGAATCCACCTCATCCGATCCTAAACCTTTTTCTTTTCTAATTCTCGTAGTACGAGGTTCACTTTCAACATCTCTTATAAATATATTTCCTTGTGATTCTCTCGAAGTTGGAATGTCTACAGAAGTTTCATTTTGAGAATTTCTTGTTGTCAATACATTCTCAAAGAACTCTACATCCCTTAATTCTATTATAACATTCGTTTCTAGGTTTAATAACCTATAAGCCTTGCTATTTGAAGAATATCCCACAAAAGCACACTGAATACCTCTAGGACCTAATTTTGTTCTCTTAGGATCCATATTCTTATAGTAAGCAAGACATCCCCACACTCTAAAATAATTGACGTTAGGTTTGCTTCCTTTCCAAATTTCATATGGAGAAATCTTATTCTTTTTCAAAGAAATTCTATTTACTATATGACAAACATTAAGTAAAGCTTCACCCTATAAATTATATGGTAATCCATAATTTAGCAACATAGTATTAATCATTTCTAAGATTGTCATATTCTTTCTTTCAACTAAACCATTTTGTTCAGGTGTTCGAGAGGCAGAACATTGATTATTATGTCATTTTGTTCACAAAATGAATTAAATTCATTCGAAAAATACTCTCCATCTCTATCACTTCTTAAGGTTTTAATATTCTTACCTAATTGATTTTCAACTTCAATTTTATAAGTTTTAAAGGCACTAAAAGCTTCATCCTTATGTTTTAATAAATACACATATGTATATCTAGAACAATCATCAATAAATGAAATAAAATATTTATTACCTCCTCTAGTAATCATGTCATTCAATTCACATATATCAGAATGAATAATTTCAAGTAAACATGTTGATCTTACTACACTATGAAATGACTTTTTAATCATTTTAGATTTAATACAAGTTTCACATTTTTCTAAGTTATTAATGTTACATTGTATCATACCACATTTAATCATCCTTTTCATGGTACTAATTCATATATGTGCTAATATATCATGCCATAAATTAAAAGAATCAACAACATACGCAAATGACTTATTTTGATTAGAATCATCCTCAATAGTACATTCCATCAGTAGAATAGCATTTTTCCAACAAAATACCCATTATGAGTTAATACAAGTTTTTCGGATTCAAAAAAGTTTTTATTCCAAATTTTTCCAACAAAACTCTACTTGCTAAGTTCCTATTTATTTTAGGTACGTGAAGGACATTGATCAAAATTATCTTCTTTCCCAAAGTGAAAATGATTTCCACGTTGCCTTTGCCAATCACTTTCGATCTTCCTTCACTTCTCATTTGAATTTCTTGACCATCATGAATGTCATGATAAGTTTTAAAGAGTGACTTATAATAGCAAACATTGATGGTTGCACATGTGTCATACCACCATCCTGGAGTTTTCCCATGGACTACATTGATTTTACTCACCGTAGCGATAATTTCATCAATGGAATTCACTTGTCCTTCCTTCTTTGATTGTTTTCTATGCTTGCAATCTCTAGCATAACGTCCCGACTTTCCACAAACGTAGCAAGGTCCTCTAGACTTATTTTTTAACTTCCATTGATCATTTTTAGGACCAAGAGGTTTTCCTTTCTGCTTATACTTGTTGGAGTAGAGGTTTTCCTTTCTACTTATATTTGTTGGAGTTGTCAATATTATCCATGATATTAGCTTTCGAAGAGCCATCATAAGAACTTTCAGTCTTATCTCTTGCCCTTGATTTTTTCTCTATGCGAAGTTGTTTTTATATTTGCTCCAAAGATAAATCTTCGGAATTATGAAGTATCTTCTTCCTATAACCTTTCCAAGACCCCAGAAGTTTAGCAATAATTGCTTCCACTTGAATGGTTTCAGGAAGTTCGATCTTCACTGCTTTCAATTTATTGATTATAACTTGTAGTTCATGTACTTAAGGAAATAACGGAATGTAATCAAGCATTTTGAAATCAAAATATTTAGAAATTAAGAATTTCTGTGTACCTTCATCTTCGGACTTATATTTGCTTTCAAGTGCGTACCTAATTTCTTTTGCCGAAGCGGTGTTAGTGTAAAGGTCATACAAGTGATCCGATAGCGCATTTAGAATGTGGCCACGACATATCAATTCATCATCTTCTCGCTTCTTTCTTTCTGCACGAATTTCATCAATATCTTCTTCAATTGCATCGAGAATAGGCTCCAACTTTGGATCAAGAACAAAAAAAAATTTCAACATCGTAAGGAGAAATTTCAGTTTGTCTTGTCATCTTGTGAAGTCTGCACCATCGAAGCTATCTAAGCGTACTAAGTCTTGATTCATCACCTTGATAGTAGCAAGTGTTGACTTTGTTTCCATCGCAGTAAATTATAGAATATCGTTTGAGAATAATAGAAAATTATAGAATATAGCAATGAAAACCAAAATGAACAAGAAGATGAAAGAAAAAGATATCGAATAAAAAGACTTGATCACGAAATATGACTCGTTGTCCTCAAACGATATTTGTCTCCTCCACCAAAGGTTTTGAGGATTAAATGACAAATAGTTTGTAGGATTCAAGCCTAGAAATGAAGAATACAAAAGTTTTTAAGTGATTCTCCAAAATGAACAAGTGATATATATATATATATATGTGTGTGTGTGTGTGTGTGTGTGTGTGTGTGTGTGTGTGTGTGTGTGAAGAACAGACTTTTAATAATCAATGGGATGATTTTTCAAATCTTAAATTTAATGAAAACTATCAGGTATTTATAGTTTTCAACCATTCCTACACGAATTGATTTCAATACTAGAGGAAGATGTGCAATGCTTCACCAAAAAACTGTTGATATTGTTCAAAACAATAAAAATGAGACTTAGAATGAGAAATGGATCTAATGGGAGTGAATCATGCGACTGCATGGGTTTGTACCATGTGGCCGCATGGCCATGTACCGAGACATTTTGTCCTGGTATGTTTTATACCATGCGGCTGCATAGTACAAATTTTCGACCGTTTTTAGCCGTTGTGGTTTTGAATTTGGTGCCTTTTGAAGATATTTTGTCACCATTTCGTACATATTTTCTGAAGGCTATATGTAGATGATCCTATTTCTTGTAAAGTGGTTGAAAAAAACATAACAAGCATAAGATTCATTCCAAAATGAAAAGAAACAACTTCTTTCTTCTTCCATATTCATATTTTCTCTCATAGTAAAAGTTTTCCAAAAATCTTAAACAATATCTTGTGCAAAGGAGAGTGAAATCACCATGGCAACATCAAGAAAGATGAATAAAATTTTATGTTGATCGTTTGGAAAGAAATATTTTCCTTTGAAGAATGAACGGATTCAATCTGACATCAAGTGTTCAACTTTATCTCTAATTCCGTTTTTGGTAAGTTGAAATTATGTTCAATCTTCACGCAAAATATTAAATCTTATTATATGCATAAAATAGAGTATGTTATAATGATCAAATAATGGTCGTTGATGGAAAATAATATATGAATGCCTGCATTACTGTAATATGGAAAAGTGTATTTATGCATAATTTTTGTCCGAATTTGCTCATTCTAGTTAGAATACATATGTGAGTAATTGTTTGCCAAAATTGGTAAATATTAACTGTTTATGATTCGAATATTGTGTTTAATAAGCAATACATTATTTACTTACGGTTTGATTGATTGACTTGTGTCAACATGGAAGATTTGAAAAATAATGAGATTATGCCCAAATGAGAATTATTATTTGGTAATGTGAATTAAGTTGCTTAAAACTTAAGAATATTAAGAAATATTCTATAATCTATATAAATGAAACGTCTTATAATATTTGGTGATATTAAGTATGGGTTTTATGATCATCAAGAAGATTACCATTTTGAATATGTGTATTATGGTACATATGTAAATTTTATTCAATAGTCTTTATGAGATATAACTGCATGTTTAGAATTATGAATTTATTTGTTCATAATTCATTTTAGGAATCGGTGCACGCAAATGTATTTAATATGATTGAAATGTTCATGATTTTGAGAAGGAAGTTATATAAGTTTTAACATGATTTTTTGTGAAGAAATCATGAGTATGACATATTTTATTTATCAAACAAATATATACGTCTGTTGGTGCATGTATTGGATTCCGTTTATAGCACAGTGATTTGGATATTGTCAAGATTTACACAAGTCGGATAATGAATTGTTAGAAATTTAGTCCTAACGATTGGACTTGTATATATGTTGGAAGAACAACTATTTATTTGAAAGAACATGAACTTTCACGATTATTTATTATATTGGAGTATGAGATTGACATGGTGAATTAGTTGATTGATTTCATGTCTTTTGAGATAATATTTACTTTAGTTAGCCTCAATAAAATGAGATGATTTATGAAATATTATATTTGCATAAGAGTATGACAAACATGGTTAAAAGGTACCCATGATTTGACATGAAATAAAACTATCTTGTGAAATGTCATAAATATGATAATTGCATGTATTTGAAGAAATTGCAATTCTTGTGAATGAGGATGCTTAGCACTCTTCATTGGACTATACTATGCATGAAATCAATTAAAATTTGTTTATGATTGAATAGTTTTATTATGAGAAGACCTCGATCAAATTGTGATCAAATTAAATGTAATTGATGTACAATACATTGTGTGCAATTGAAATATATTGTGGATTGACGAAGTACTTAAATTTTCTCAAAACATTTGATATATGCATTATCAATTTGATAATGAATTGAACTATGAAAGAGTTGATAAACTTTAAATTCAAGTATAACCCAAAATGTTGGGGTTAACATTAATGCTTGTGAACTTATATGATGCATCTTTACTAGATTGCATGTGCATTCCTTATTAAGGAATTGTGGGGGTAACTTAGTTTAAAAGTTACATTTTCATATACCTTATAGTCATAAAAGAATGTATATGAAGTGAAAAGAGGATAGAGCGTTTGTATAATTATAAGGATGATATACACTAGTTTTGGATGTGATGGGTGAAAGTCAATTATGACGTTTGAATATTTGAAGAATATTCATAATGTTAAAGATCATTGTAATGATTCAATGATGAAGAATTGAATATCCATACATGAGATCTACTAGTAAAAGTAATTGACTAGTATAATGATTTGATAAAAATCCTCCAACAATGTTTGGAAGTAAATAAAGCTTTAGATAAAGCTAGTAAGAAGCATGTTGCTTCATAAATGATTTCTTGGTGGTGACAAAGTTGTATCTATTAAATGAATCAATCATTGGCTAGCTTAATTTAATAAGATACTAAGTCATATGTTTAGACACGTGAGTATAAGATATGATTACACAAGGAAACTAATCAGCAAGTATAATTTTCCTAAACCATGTAATGTCAATCGAGAACTTGGCGGATACTTTATCTAAATCTCTAAATAGAGATATCTACTTCGAGTAGGATAGGTTGAAACTCTTAAACCAAAAGATCCATCAATAATGGCAACTTTACCTGTCATTACTCAAAAGGTAATCCATGGGTTCAAACGGTAACAACAAGTCATTTGATATGTGGATAGTTTCAGCATTATAAAATCCGCAATAACCTTATCTTAATTATATAAGGCTGGTTGTTACTGAAGTAAGGGTTAAGTTATAAACTCTTAATGAAGCTTAATACGGAGTACAAGTATCTCTAAAAAGTAACAAAGATACTGGAAGAATTTCACTTAAATAAATTTCGAGGTGTTGCCGTTTCAATAAAGAGTTAGAGTTTCTCCATTAAAAGTTTATTGAAAATGATGAGCGCAAGGCTATATTAACGCTAAACGAGTTGAGGAACTTGAGAACACATGATACTTGTGCGTGTGTTCTAACCGGTATTGTCATATGGAATAACTGGTTTAAAGCTTCATGCTACCTTTGATTCTAACATTACTTTGTTTGAATTACACTATGGTTAGATTCAAATCGAAAGATATCTAATCCTTATACATAAGTATTGTATATTTTTGAATATGAGATTTTATTGAATTTTAAACAAGTGAGGGATTGTTGATATTGTTGTTCAAAACAATAAAAATGAGATTTGGAATGAGAAATGATCTAATGGCCGCATGGTACAAATTTTCGATCATTTTTTTAGCCGTTTTTATTCGTTGTGATTTTGAATTTAGTGCCTTTTGAAAATATTTTGGCACCAATTCGTACACATTTTCTGAAGGTTATATATAGATGATCCTATTTCTTTTAAAGAGGTTGAAAAAAGCATAACAAGTATAAGATTCATTCCAAAATGAAAAGAAACAATTTCTTTCTTCTTCCATATTCATATTTCCTCTCGTAGTAAAAGTTTCCCAACAAAAACCACCAGAAAATTCAAAAAAATCCAACATAACGGTCGGATTTTTACACTATGCGACCGCATAGACTATAACCATACGGTTGCATAGTTATAGCAGTGAGGTCCAAAATTTTCCTTGCGGTCGCATATGCCAAAAGTATGGCTCCAAATCTGGTTTTTCTTCTTCTTTTCCTTTATTCATTCTATTATCCTTCCACATGATTTTGAACAATAATTTTCAACACATAATGATAATAAGCTGCAATTCTGAATTTTATTCATAATATTGCATGCTGGTTCAAAAACTATAGAATCTTGTGTATTGTTGGGTCATCTCATGAAATCCAAGTGTAATAACCGTACGGAAAGGTGCCAAAATCACGTCAACGCTGTACAATAGAGTTAGCTAGCTCTTAGAGGTGACAATGACATGAAACAGGTGTGACATAGTGTTTTAACTAATGTGTGGATTTTTCGTGCATTGGATGGCTACTATCTAATGAGCCTTTATTTAGTTTTCTGTAACTAGTGATCATATAACAGTCAAAATTGTATTAAAAACCATATACGAATCCTGGAAGCTTAGTGCTTTAATTAATGCGTGGTTTTTTCTCGTGTATAGTGTTGTTTCTTTTCTTTCTTGGAGCTAATTTAGGAAAAGACGTTTGATCTTCTGCATGCATGTGTATTATGGAGATTATAGACCAGTTATTCCAATACTTTTTCTTCAAATTGGTGATATTTTACATCCCAAGCTTGATAACAATCTGATGAAAGTATTTACTCGATCGGCAATCCTTTCGTGAGCGAATCTACAAGTCGATTATGATAAATGCAATTATTAATTTTTTTTTTTCAAGTTTCTCTTGATGAAATGTGTATCGTGCTTC
This sequence comes from Fraxinus excelsior, assembly GCA_019097785.1. Lineage (NCBI taxonomy): Eukaryota > Viridiplantae > Streptophyta > Magnoliopsida > Lamiales > Oleaceae > Fraxinus > Fraxinus excelsior. The sequence continues at coordinate 10,308,217 of CM032639.1, read as the reverse complement.
TTCTGGTCATGAAAAATTGGATTATGTGTTATTTTTATACTAGATTTATTATCACAATAAAATATCATCGTTTCTTTCCGTCTCACCTTCAAATCCAATTGAACGATTTTTAACCAAAGCAGACATTAAATTCTGCTTCTGCATTAGAGCAAGTAACGGCCGGTTGTTTCTTGCTTCCATGAATGTACAATAACCAATAGCTGACATTCTATCGACATGAATCTAACCCAGTATTAACTTGTATAAGCTCTCTAATTTCAATTTATAATTATTCTTTTGAAGTGTGGTGTGCCTTTAAAATATCTAATGATTCTATAAACAACATCAAGATATGATCTAAGAGTGTGTGACAAATAAATTAATTTCCCTTGAATCAGCCAACTCTTCATCCTTCGTTTCTCTTGACATGTGGTTTGGCTCTATAGGATTATCAATGGGCTTGCTGCTGCTGAGCATACATGTCTCTTGGAGAAGATTTTGGACTAATTTCATTCTTTCACTATGCAACTTCTATTCCAAGAAAAATATTAGGTTGCCGAAGATAAGAATTTTTAACGAACCACCTCCGGAAGTAACCCTTTCTATCATTGGCTTGGTAAATCTCCCAAGCCAAGCCTGTGGTGACTTCAAAGCTTGAACACCTTGTTTTTCCATGATTTTTGTTCATATCTTGGTGGAATATTTATGTAAACTTCCTCCTCCAAATCTCCATGAACAAGTGCATTTTTCACATCGAATTGGAATATTTATTTGTTGCCAAGATAAGAGATTCTGATTGCCCTTATTTTTGCCACCATCGTGAATGTTTCGCGGTAGTCCAAGCTATTCAATTGAGTGTGTGTGTGTGTGTGTGTGTGTTTGACACGACTAATGTGAGTAGAGCTTTTAGCAGTAGAACTTTTTTCAAAAAGAGTTGTTAATAAAAAGCTTATGATTGTTTGGTTGTCAGCAAAAAAAGTGTTGTGCACATTAAATTGACTATTTGGCAACATAATTTGATTTATTAATTGTACATACAATTATTTGATTAAATATTATTTCTTCATTATATAATTTTTTTAAAATTAAATTGTCATGGCAGATTTTTTTTTTTTAGTATTAATTGTATTGTTTAGAATTTATTTGTAAGTTAAAATATGTGAAATATCATAGTTTCTTGTATCATCTTAATTTATTTTATTTTTTTAAAAAAAAACTCATCTCAAATTTCATTTCTATAAATATTATTGGGCATTAACAGATGGAAAATAATAATACATATTTGAAAAAAAAAAATGTCATACTATCTCTTCACAAATAATCTTTAAATTATACACAAATTAGGGTTGTAAGCAAAAATCGTCAAACCGGAAAATCGAACCGAAACCGCATTTTAGAAATCGTCGGTTTGATGCCATGTGGACCCGTCAACGAAATAGTTTTGAACCAAACCAAACCGGTCAAAAACGGTTTGGTTTAGGTTTGAGAATTTTAATTACGGTTTGAAACAAAACCGGACCAGTGAAAAAATATTTAAAAATAAAAATAATGATTTTTTTTATAAAAAATTCATCCAAATATGTAAAATTCAATAGTTTTGTCATTTGTATGTATTTTTGTCAATTTATAATTTTCTATTACATATATATTATTATTACTAAATAATCTTAATTTATATCTAATAATCTCAAGACTAATATAGTCTATCAAAAACCCTTTTTTCCTCTTTAGAATTCAAATTTCTACAATTGCTTCAATCTGCATTCTCAAATGGAGGTCGGATACTTGATTCCTTTAGAAGTTTATTAGGTGTAAGGATGATTGAAGTTTGTATATACGGAAAGAATTGGTTGCAAATTAAAAATAAACCTATAGTGCTGTGCCAATATTTAGATGAAGTGGAAGCATTTGATGATTCAATGAAAGTTGTGGCATGTGGTTTATATTTTCTATTACCATATTTTTAAAGATTCTTTTATCTATCTAGTATCCAATAATATGATGATATAACAAATGCATTTGTTTGACAATGGAGACTGAATCATGTGTGACAACAATTGGTATTTGAGTATATGTGAGAAACTAAATTCGTAACAAAATACAATGACAAGCTAGTGTAATTGTTATGTTTAGATATTATAAACAATTGATTTATTATTATGGTTGGTTATTCTTTCTCTTTAATCACTAGTTTTGTTTTTTAGATATGATGATCACGAGGTTTTGTTGAACATCATTATATTTCTTGGGTTTTATATTTAGTTTAGTAGACTTGTATTATAACGCTATCGTAACGTCTTAGCCCAAAATGGCAAACAAAAAATTATATTTTAGTTTATTGTGATTTCACTTTGATTTAGTTGATATTTAAATTTGTAGTAGATATATTTAGTTTGTTTTAGATTTATTGCTTGTAAGATATAAATATATATATTAAATTCAATGAATTAATGTCATAAAAGTAGACGGACAAAAAAATATATGGTGAAACCGGCGATTTAAAACCGGACCAAACCGTTAGATTTAGGTTTGAGTTTTTTTCAAACCGTTCAAAATGGTTTGGTTTAGGTTTGGGTATTTCTCAAACCGGTTTAAACGGTTTGGTTTGAAAATTTGTCAAAAACCGGACCGCTTACACCCCTAACACAAATAGCTAGGTAAGAAAATAGATATATACGATATTTTACTGTGAATTAACTAGTATAATTTTCAGATTTCAACTTTCCATAAAAGTTGAAATTAGAGAGCTCCAAATAATCTTTAAATTATTTACAATTGGCTGGGCAAGAAAAAATTCATATGTATAATTAATTCATCTTTATATAAAATCTCCAAATTGAAGCCAAACAACCTTTTTTTTTTTTTTGGGGGGGGGGGGGGGGGGGGGGGGTCAATAAGCACTTCTTTGGACCCCAAAAAACTATAGAAGTACTTTTGATATTCTAAAAGTACTTTTGAGCTTCCAAAAAGCTCTCCCAAACATACTATATCATTTGGCGACAAGTCTTGCCTTTTACTTGTCAAAAATGCCATATGCTTTATATTTCATTGTAAATATCTATTTGCAACATCCAACATTTTTATTTTTATTTTTTTTGTAAATTTGCAATCTCTCATGTCTTCTTTCATAGCCTTTTTCGTGGTTTTTAATTCACGATTTGTTGCGAAAAGAGAACCGTCAATCACATAATGTCTCTCAAACTAATAGAATCGATTAGTTGATAATCAAACCTGAACTAATCTTCCTCGTAATGTCTATGTGGCACTCGAGAAAAAAAAAATAGTAAATTAATGGTTATGACAATATTTTTAGATTAAATTGAAATGCGTGTTTTTTATGAGAAAGTCACCGTAGAAGAAATTTACCCCCATTTGTTTCCATTGAGATTCAAACTTGAATTCCAATGGTTTTCTTCATTATTTCCAATGTCCTAACAAGTGTTTTTTTTTACTCCATCTCCTATTGCACTAGGTGGATCGCTGTTCATTTTATTATCCAGTCTTTAAGAGGTAGCCTGAGATTGTGAAAGTCAAAACTAAGAGAACACATTTATAGCAAGAGACGTGCTATTCTTACCAGGGGTTGTCCGGCCCCTCACAATAGTGGGGGGTCCACCTTTTTTTAAAAAGGTGCCCCCCCCCCCCCCTATTGTGAGGGCCCGGTCAGGGACCCTCGGTAAGAATAGCAATTCATGTGATGAACATGAGATGAAACCAGAAAGTGGAACAGTTAAGAATGGATATAATTCTCCAAGTACTTATCCTAGGGAAGTTTTGAAGAATAAATAATAAGAAAAAAGATTCGTAATTATTGAAACGGTTGTGCTATATGTATATAACAACTTATATAATGGTTTATGAATAGATAACGTAGCGAGATTTGATTGATCAAAATCTTATCAATCAAATAACTTCTCCGTTTATATTTTGACACATCATCATTATGTACAAAAATCATTTTTTTTTTATTGAAAAGAGGTCGCGACGAGGGCACTTTCCCGTGCTTGTAATTTTTGTCTTGAAATTAAAACCTACTCTCTTTAATCTTGAATAAATTATCAAATGTAGTGAAAGCTAGAGCTTCAATTTCTCTAATGCGTAAGTTTGCCCTTAGCTTTTAAATATGGAGAGAGCGAGGTCTTGACAAAAATGAGAGAAAGGTGAAAAAATGCATTAAGTAAACATAATTTAACTAAAATAAGTTCGTTCTCTCAATAGCTTTAACTATTTAAACAAGACGATTCAACAAATTCAAATAATGAAAGGTTTGTTCATTTAAAGTTTGAAAGGAAAGACTATAAAAAATGAATTTTATCGAACCATCTCGCCTAAATTTTTTCTCAATGACTTTGTTTTACATGATATTAGATACGGAAAAGATATTGTTCAAGTTTTAGCCCACCCATTTATCAAATTGTCAATATATTCTACTTTATCGTCCAATTTTTTTTTTTTTTTTAAATTTATTGAGTGAATACAAACTAAAAGACATAGCACATGAAGACACTATTTTCACACAAGTCTCTATGTGTTCAAGGAAAATGGACATGCCATGTTGAAAGTAACTTGGCATATTTTGTCATTTTTAATAAGAAAATATTTAGTTAGGCCTTTTTTTTTTCTCAATCCGAAAGGATTACAAATCCTACTCTTCTTTTATCGCTTCCTATGGCATGCAACATAGAAATTTTTTTACTTGAGGCCAACATCAATGTTGTCTAAAAAACAATCACAAGGTATGTCCAGAATTGAACATACGCACTTGTTTTTCAACATGAGTTATACGTGTTTGACGAATCTTAAAAGTTACCTTAAAAAAGGAAAAAAGTAAATTAAGATTTATGTTTGATAAAATAAATAACTTATTTTTAACCACAATTAAACATGCTCTATAATCATGAATCAAGTGAAGAACTTCTAACCTTCTTTAATGCACCATCTTCAAGGTGATTTTTGAAGATGTAGATTAGGAGAAAATTTCATTTTATGAATATAGGGATGTCCTCACAAGATACTTGTAAATTATATTTTTGTACATTTGTTTATTTATAGATCAGGTAGCGGTTCTACCCTTCATAGTCTGTAATTTTATTTCATTGTTACTGAAAATTGGTTGGTGGCGGTCGTCTCCTAATTCAACTATCCGGTGGTTTTATTAGAAACCGATTCACCCATACTTGTTGAGATGGCTGCATATGTGGCAATCCCATAGTGGATTCTGGTGCCAGTCATTCAATTTTCATGCTAATTGTAATTAAGTAATTGAACTTCAATTTACTGCTATCACGTGAAAGTTCTACTACATACTATTCTAAGTTGAGTTGTTCTGCATGTACAGGACGTGGGTTCATAGCACCCCCACCGACAACTCACATGGGCGAGTGGGGTGGGTAATTTTTTTATCTTTTTATTGAGGTGGGTCCCACCTCTATGTGAGTTGTCGGTGGGGTTCTGCCCTCACCTTGTACCTGCAGAACAACTCTTCTAAGTTCTTACTGTCAACTAATTTTTTTTTAAGGTTTCGAGGTAAAAAATAATGCTAAAATCCCTTTACGCAAAACGTCTCACAGGACAAAACCTATTTGATCAGTCATTTTCACTGCTTTATCAAACCATGGAGTCCACACAAGTAAAAGCAACCAAAAAATATAAAAAAATTAAAATTGTAATCCTATTATCCACACACATATATAGATCCTCCACCTCTCTGAAATAGTTCATTCTACTTCACATTTGATTAAGAATTATTCATGGAATTATTATGGCATCTAATTTCCTTTGTCCTAGTTTGGACATTCTTAGGTTTGTTTTTCATTTTATTGAACTTATTATCCTTCTTAGGGTAAAATAGAATTAATCTTCTATTTATTTTATACTTATCAATTGCATGTTGTCTATCTTTTCCAGGAACAAATGCCGCAGTTTTCACATTTCAAAACAATTGTCAAGACACTATATGGCCGGGGACTTTATCGGGAAGTGGACAACCTCTACTAAAGAATGGCGGCTTCCAACTCGGACCGGCCGAATCCACCACCATCGACGCACCTGAGGGGTGGTCAGGCCGCTTCTGGGCTCGTAGTGGATGCACATTCGACCAATCCGGCAAGGGAAACTGCACCACCGGTGACTGTGGCAACGTTTTACAATGCAATGGTGCCGGTGGTACGCCACCAGTGTCACTAGCCGAGTTCACACTCGATAGCCCACAAGATTTTTATGACGTCAGCCTTGTCGATGGATATAACATGCCAATTTCCATCATCCCTTCGGGGGGATCAGGAAATTGTAGTGAAGTAAAATGCCTATCGGATTTGAACAAGGAATGCCCTCAAGATTTGGTGGTGGCCGGAGGGAATGGTGCGACGGTGGCATGTAAAAGTGCCTGTCTTGCCTTCAATGAACCACAATATTGTTGCAGTGGAGAATACAATAATCCACAGGTATGCAAGCCTTCAAATTATTCACAAGTATTCAAAAAAGCTTGCCCAACATCATACAGCTATCCATATGATGATGCAACCAGTACTTTTACATGCACTGGAGCTAATTACTTGATCACATTCTGTTGAAATTATGTTTGCACAGAAACATGTACTAAATAATTGAATAATATTTCAGTTTTTGTTAAGGATTGTTGTAATTGTCAAGGTGATAAAATCTCACGGCGAATAAAGATGTAAACATAAACCAAATTATAAGGGTATGAATTATTCTTATTAAAATTGATTTTTTAAGATGAACCACAAGTCTTAATAGTAATTCATATTAAGGGCACTTTTGATGTTATATTTTTTGAAAATAAATGTGCGAAGTGAATTTTTGGAGTGTGGTTAAAAAGTAGGGACAATTTATAAATTCATTTGAAAAATTATTTTATTGGAAGAATGTATCTTTGAAAATGAATTTAAAGAAAAATAAGTCCTAAAAAATCGGTACAAGTACCAAACAGGGATTAAATAAAAATTTTAATTTCAAGTTAACTACCAGTATTTCAGTTCTCTCTTAAAATGTCAAGCTTGTTAAGATGGGTAACTCATCTCATAATTTGGTTGCGCTGTTTTGAATTTTAAACTGGTCGATTTGCTCATTGTTTGAGTTTAATAAACTCTAATACCATATTGGATCCTAAAAAAATAATCTTATTAAAAGAATAATCCAAATCTTAACGTGTTGGTTATTGATCAATGTGATGTTTACCTTTAATAGTAGTGAAATCACAAAGGTTCTTGGTCACTACTTTTGGGGCAAACATGAAAACAAAACGGGTTGTGCTATATGCTCATAATAATCTACATAATGGTTTATCAATAAATGACGTGACAAGATTTAATTGGATCAAAATTTCATTAATCAATTAACTTCATCGCTTACATTTTAACACCTCATCATTATGTAAAACATTGTGTACAATTATGTTATATGGTGAAAGAACATCCATTAGATAAGAAATATACGCGTACCATAAGTCGTGCACTTAAGCTTTCAATTTACTGCCTACTATAAAAGTTTTGGTAAGTATAAATATGATAGAATAGTACGATAAACAAGGTTCAGGATGTTCATCTCTTTAATACTATTTAATTCATGGTATCAAACATTCTATTCGTGTAGTAACATCTTTCAATTGGATAACGTCATTGTCCGAAAATGGTGCTTTATCTATATCTCTTATGTTACAAATTAACCCATAAAAATTGGTTTTCAACCAAAAAAGATGAAACTGAACATGCTTAAATCAGTACAGAAGCAAGTTTTCACGTCAATTTTAGGAACACAAGAAGTTTTGAGCTCAGTTTCACCCACATTCTACACATTATTCGGTTGCCTTGCTTCCTTCTCAAGAAGAAGAAACATAAACATGTAACCGCAAAGAGACTCGTTCACAAAGAATTAAAGAAAACACGGAATTTCACGAAGGAATTATCGCAGTCGAGAGAGAAGAAAGAAGACTCAAGACAGTGAGAAAACAAGGAAAGATTAAAATGTTAGTGAGTGGCTAAGCTAGGTTTCCTCCTTTTATATGAGGACCTAAGTCCATTGATCTAAATCAGATATAAGGGTCACGATTCATTCTCTGGACATTGAGAAATACTTGAAATGGACATTAACTGAAGCAGTAGACACAGGAGAGTTGAGTGTAGACACAGGAGAGTTGAGTCATGGGAAGTCACAACTACCACCCTCAGTTCCAGCCATGGCGCCTACTTCAACACACTGCGAAAACCGTTTTTTGAAGTTGTATAGCCCTTTGACGTGCCTCCGATACAGAATCAGGCACGAGTAAAATTTAATGTCCTTAATTGCATCCTCAACCTGAAAGTACAATGAGATATCCATTAATACAAGGTTCGTTTGTAGTTAAACAAGAACGCCAAGAACAGATTCGGGTCTTACCACCTCGAATTACTTTAATATGTTGTCAGCAAGTTAGTCCCCTAAATCGTATAGCAATTAACTAGATTTGTTTATTGTCATGCAACTCTTTGAATTCAAGTAGCCCGTCAACCATACAAATTCTATCAAGAAACTCTATAGTCTTATTCCTCCGCGAACCGCCTGTGAGTTGCTAGTCTATCGCCGGCATTTTAAGCCTCCCTTTGAAAAAATAGAGTTTTGAATAATGATTTTTTGAAAAAATGTGTGGTTAAAATTAAAAAGTAGCAAAATATTTTATTATGTAAATGTGTAGTTAAAAATGAGTATGAAAATTAAAGAGTTATATTTTAAAAGGAATCGAACAAGGGCTAAAATGGAGAAGGCCTCTATATTCTCTAATATCATGCATCATCGTCTCTTACGGCCTCTTTATAGGCCCCCACGTTATCCATTCCCCGCTCGCCATGTGGTCGGACTGATTGAGTCCTGCCCACGTGGCAATTGAACTGATATGGCGATGCCAACGTGGCTGACGAACTGAATCCTTATGAGACGAGTTGATTCCTTATTACCGAATTGAAACCGTAGTGTCCCCTGAAGATCCGAACTCATCCACCACCCCCAGTGGATGTAAAGGCCCACACTCTACGTTCACTACCCTGCGTAGTCCACCTCGCCACACCTCTACCAAGATCTTTTAAGAGATCCCTCCAGTCAAATCCCTCACTAAATGATGGAACGTGTGGCAAACTTTAAACGGTCAATTCAACTGCCATGTCAGAAAGACAGAAATCATTCCGCCAACCTATGGATTGACAGATTGACATCTATGAGAGAATGGCTTATCCGGAATCTGAAGCCACGTGTCCCTCCATCCAACGGTTCTTCTTTCCCTTCTCTAGTATAAATACCCCCTCATTATGGTAAGGAGGGGGTTCCCAAATTTCTTATATTGGCAGTCTAATCTTCTTAACTATAAAAAGCCTTACACTATATTTACAGACATTCTCAACCACGTCCTGGTGACCACTTCACCATCGGACACCACTTTCCAATTGATTGAAATATTCATCTGACCGTCTGAGTGCTCGCAACCACTCCTACCCTTATCGGGAAAGGCCACGAGTGACTAACGCTAGAAATATTCTATTAGTCACGTGTCGGAGCCATTTTTAGGGATTAACATCGTCTAATGGCGCCAACATGTCAAATTAAATCCTTGTACCATCTTATAACTCCATATTAATGCGTCCATAGCAACATAATCGACATTCCGTTTTCTTGACGGTGTCGTGACAAGGATCTGCTGGTAGGAAAAAGAAAAATTGAAATGCATATCAAAATTTTTTGATTATGCATATCAAATATTTTATGAATTTTTAAGAACACCGAAAATTTGACATATTTTATTCAATAATCAATCAACTAAATAAACTAACAAACCATATATAAAATGTTTGAATAGCAGACCTAAAAATGAAATACTCTAAAATTTTGAATGCCCATACAAAAGTTGCTTTCATTTTTTATTTTTTCTCACAGCTGAGTTATTAGATTTGTATATGGTTGCCCCTTCTAAATAAAGAATTCACTTTATTTCCTCAAATTATTCACTTTATCTGCATTCTAGGGTACAACATCCGAACTAGTGGTCTTAGCAACAAGCTTCTACACCAAGAGTTGATGTCTGTGCGTGTGCGTCTGTGCCTGCCTCGCTTTCAATCAAACCCCAACCCAATACTGTTGCACTAGAGAATTGAATAGTCCACACATGCAAGCCTACAAATTATTCTCGAATTTTCAAACAAGCTTGCCAAACCGCCCCGCGTATAGCTATCCTTTTGACGATGCACCCAGTGCTTTTACTTGCACCGGCGCTAACTACTCGATCACATTCTGTTGATTTTGAAATTGATACAGGATCCTATGATTAGCTAATAAAGTCACATGAGGATACCTTATTGTAGATCAGAATTATAAAATTTTCCCGATATTTATATTTTGGTTTCAATTTTTTCCGTGTCATTGAGGCAGGGAATGCGTCACACCGAAACGAAATAACTTCGCACAACATATATCACCAAAATCACTTCTTTTCAAGTTTTAATCGGCCCAGATGTCCATGTTGTGGATGAACAATCTAATTGTAACAAAAAGGGAAATGTACCTCATATGTCAGATATGCCAGCAGATAGAACAAATACAACAGTACACACTCCAAGAGTAAAGAATTGGGCCTATGAATATCCACAACAGCTGGACTTTCTTTCTGCTGGTACCGGCTCCTGGCCAGGAACAACGATCTTGGTTCCTTTCAGAAGAGATGAATTTCCTCCAGATTCTGCTTCCTCATTGGCCACAAGGGCTTTCTTGCTGACAACGCGATAAATCTCAGTCAGGATATTTAGGAAAGCAGGTTCCACATTGGTTGCCTCAAGGGCTGATGTTTCCATAAAGAATAGGTTCTCCATCTGGGCAAACTCTTTAGCATCTTCCACAGGTACAGCTCGAAGGGTTCCCAGATCAGATTTGTTGCCTATAAGCATGATAACGATATTCTTGTCAGCGTGACTTCGCAACTCATCCAACCACCTAGCCACGTGATCAAATGATTGACGCTTCGTAATGTCATAGACCAGCATCGCCCCCATTGCACCTCTGTAATATGCACTAGTCACTGCCCTATATCTGAAGTCACCAAATTTGCAACATCAAGTGGAATAATTATTGAACATTAGTAAAAAAATACTCTCTCCACGCACAATAAAGGAGGCATACTGCAACTGCAACTAAAAAAGAGTAAAAGACGGGAAAAGAAAAATTCAATAGGAAAGAGCACGGGACATATATTAATTTGGTTCCTCCTCCAATGTGTCAATTTTTTTTAACTTCGCATGCCAAAAGAGAAACTAAGATCAGGTTGGCATTTGTGCATGCCAAAGGGAATTGAAAACTACTCTACACTGATTCTACTAAACTGATCATACGAGTCTCGACATAGGTCAATTAGTGCATCTATTTCCGATAATTAACATTTCCCTTTTAGAATGTGATCGTTTTTTTTTTTTTTTTTTAAAGAATATTTTGGCGGAAGTCTTTAAATGTTAATTTCTGCCTTGCAGTTGCTATGGGTTTAGCCCCACAGCTTGCTGTGCATCTTGGCTAGGATAGGCATTAGTGAATTTTTCCATAGAAGGCCCTCCGAAGTCTGGTCCACATTAGGTTATACAATCTCACCAATGCAGAGTAGCTCAATGTAGAATGTCAATGGATTCTATATTATCTTAAATTTTAGAGCCAGGAAGATAGATAGACAGCACTGAAGAAGGAAGGTGGCCGCCACCAACCTTGTTAACTGGGAAAGCCACATCCTGTCATGTGATAAAATATTTTTGATAAACATTTTTACATGAACCAGATTATACTGTACTATCTTTTTCTATACAAGATTGTTAGTCAAAGCTCAAATGCAAGTGAGCTCAATATTTCGGTACGAACGATACAGTCAATAACTTGTCACAGAAGGAGATGTATTTCATTCATATGACACAAAGCTTTTTATGAACAGCACTGATAAATAAACGATATCAGTTTTCCCATCAAGAGACAGAGACCAAAGTCTGAATAAAAACATGAAACATGAACTAGAAAATCCTCGGACCACATTCCCTCAGGAGTTTGAGGAGCAATTCATGGACACAAATAGAGCAATATTTAGCATCTGTTTGATGTAGATTTTTAAAAAAATATATTTTGTGAAAAGTGATCACTCTTTTATGGGGAATGTGGGGTTAAAAGGTATAGAGAAGTTATTGGTTCACTTGCAAAATTAGTTTAGTGGGAGAATGGGTGGTCAAAAATGAGTTTTAAAGAATCTGTAGCAAACAAGGGCTCAGTAATTCTTTTATATATACTCAATTTGATAATCATGCCAAGCCCATCAACAAAAAATAATCCCAAATGCATATTAAATGAAAAGAATAAGATGAAATTTGAAATAATGAAGTCTGTAGTTCAACTCACATGAAGACAATCAGGATATGAAATTGATTCTTTAATACTCTTATATCCAAGTAGATAAATGTCAATTATCTTATACAGTGGAAACCTAGGTTGATTTTTCTCACTCATCATTTCCGCCAAATATTCTGCACAGAGAGATTTAAAGTTTCTCATATCCTGCATCCATGCATTTATATTCTCAAAATATGTGAAGGTCAATCAACCAATTAAATGTTGCAGAACTGTTCAAAATCTCAGCCTTCAAATTCAGTAAATTTAACAAAACTAATTTTCAACTAAATTCTGGTTCTATTATATATTGTAAATTGTTATTTAAAAAAATTGAGAAAATTCTTCAAGGCATCCCAAAGAAATATAGCCAGGAAATAGAATAAGCAGGTGCACCATTTTGCCTACTTTTATACGTTTATATACATTATGTATATAGAACAGTTGAGATATATGCACATATTTTACTTCTTTTCCCTTTCTGAAAAGAGAACTAAATCTGCATAATGATAAGTAATATGATGACCGCTGCGTGGACCAGCCAATAGGGGCGGATCCAGCATTTTGAGTCAACACGGGCGGCCGTTGATCGTCGACCGTAGGCAGCAATAAAACATTAAGAGCCCTGTTTAATGTCCATTTTTTGCAAAAAAAAAGGCATTTTGGAAAATAATTGATAGAGAATGTGTGGTTAAAAATAAAGACAAGTTTAGAATTTGAATGTAATATTTTTTTATTGAAAAATGTGATTAAAAAGAATGAGAAAAATGTATTTTGAAAAAAAAAAGGAAATCATATAAAGTCTAAAATTTAAATATAAGAATTATTTTGTTTAAACTGAACGTATATAATTCTGTTGTACAAATTAGCAATATTCACTAAGTGATATTTTGACCAATTTTTGTATAATTTAAAGGAAAAGCACGGGTTTGAATTTTTAAAATTGCATTAAAATCGATAAAATTTAATATATATTATTCTGATAGGTTTCGTGTCAAAGTATAATAAATGTCATAATGATCAAGCCTTCAATAACCCTAAAGAAGGTCACATGTTTGAATTCGACAAATGAACAATACAGTTTAGAATTTTTACAATTGCATTAAAACGGTTGAAATTTAACATATATTATTCTGATAAGTTTAATGTCGAAATTCATTAAGGCTCCGTTTGATTCTCATTAATGTAGAATGAGAATGAAAAATATAGCCATTATTGGGCTCCACACAAAAAATAGAAATTCAAAATTGATGGATTGATGTGATGGATAACGGTCATATTTTTCATTTTTATGGGTTTTTAATGAAAAACAAATGGAGGCTAAGTGTCATAATGGTCAAACTTCAATAATTCCAAGAAGAAGTCACAAGTTCGAATCTCCTCTCTTTTGCGTTAATTTTTGTAAAATTGTCCGACTAAAAAATTCCACAATAAATTGGTTGAGAAGGGATTCGAAACCATAACCTCTAACATAAATATGCATGTTCTAACCAACTGAGCTACAAGAAATATTTGTAAATAAAATGAATTACCAGATATATAATGTAAAAAGTATCTCTATTGTCAACAAAAAAAATGGTTCCCGGCGGATCCAGCACGGGCGACCGCGGGGGGCTGGATCCGCCCCTGCCAGCCAAATAGCTACTGAAATAATGTAAAAGAGTTTTACAGGCATGTTTAAAGATTGTGAATCCAATTTAAGTGATAGAATACTCTGTAAACGCAGTCAGTCCTTTCTGCTTTTTGTCATAAAAATTGATGGTTTAACTGCCTTCAAAATGATGAAGCTAACATACCATTGCAGGAAAGAGAAAAACAGTGTGGAAAGGAAGGAAAGAACTCTGTGAGCAAAAAACAAAGACATAAGCTCGTGGAGAAGATTGCTCCGGAGTATTCCTAAAAGAGCTGAGGCTGCAGACCAGTTGCAGCTAGTTGATCATCTGAATTTGCTGAAGGGGGTTGAACGACGGGATTAAGTCAGTTGTGGGCTTTCTGTTTCAGTTGGTAGTTAGATAAAGAGTGATTTCACTTATTTGTATTGTAAGAAAAAAAATGTTATGAAAACACGCTTTTCCCTTTACTGTCTTCTTCTGTGATAAAAAGGGTAGTTAGTTCACCAACAAAACATAACACACATACAAATGCGCAACCCAGATAAAGGAGAGGCAGAATAGTTCCTTTTGCCCTAAAATATCTTCCGTAAATTCATCCATCTTGTTGACGTGTAATCAAGAAATCCTGGCCCTGGGACCGGAGCAGGCAATTGCCAAACCAATATATAGAAATGCTGTTTCATTCTCCACTGCATATACTACACAAACTGCACACCAATTCACTGCTAATATTCTTACTATGATTGCTGCTGAATTAAAAAATTCAGAGGTTTCTATGTTCTGTCATAACAGAGCTAGCTAATAGAGTAAGAGAGATGTATGAATATCTTCTCAATGCGTAATTTATGCACCTTCTAATATGAGAATTGTAAATCTTCAGTCTCATAGCAACAAGCTAAGACTTATTCCAGATGACTTGGGGTCAATTGCACGAATCTAATTTCTCTATTACGTTTGGCAAGAGCTTCTAAAGTGTATGCGTAAGGCATGCCACCTCGTTCATGAGCACCTTAATTTACCGATCATTCATGCCATCTTTCTTTCTCTCATTCTAGTATACCCACACATCTATCTTAACTTTCTCATTAACTTGCATTACCTTCACGAGTATCTTACAATCACATAAAAGCCTTATCCTACTTCTTTATCTCCTTCAATCCGCTCTAATTCTGTGCAACATCTTCTACAAGTCCTCGTTCATGAATGAATAATACAGACAAGTACAACCTAGACAAAACGTCAAGTTCCTCAATGCTATAATAACCAGTTCAACATTATCAGCATAATCATAAACTGTAGGGAAAATGTTTTAAGTGATACTGTAATTGTTGGCCAACTACATAGCACAAGTACAACTAGCACTTATTGTGGCATTAGGACGTCATAATAGACTTAAGATGAAACACTACTATCAGCAAAGATGGAGACTCGTTGCTGAACTTGCCAGAAAAATGTGAAGATAACAGACAAAAATTTGGGAATGTTAGAATTTCTTCAGCTAATCTTCAAATAACTACTATCATCCTCTCAGTATATTTAGTAGGAACTCGAAAGATATTAACAGAAAGTTTAAAATAGTGAGAAATTCCAAACCCCAACCCCACACAACTCCAAGAAAAAATAAATTAAAATTAAAATTGTGAAGGAAGGTAAGGACATGAATTAGACCAAAAGTGACGTGTGAAATATAGATGAAAATGCTTCAACAAAGTTAGCTTGGTTATACCATGGATTGCATAAAAGAAAATGATCTAAAACATAGGCTCAATTTTCCCTTCTTATATTCCAACAGCAGTCTGTCTATATATGGTATATAAATGTAGCCAGTTGATAATCCTATCCCATACAGACGATCACAAAGGAAAACTCTGCAGTGTTGTGTTTTCAACTAAATTTAGCTCGATTCAACATGCACTTAGTCTCTCTGTTAATTAAACGAATTGTTGAAGTACATGCCAGGTCGCCAATCACTTTTCAAACTTAGAAGTCGCTCAAAATGCATCACAATAAGTATCTAATCAACTACTTTAAGTAAATAACAACAAAGTAAAACCATCAATGTATCGAGCCGAAGATGAAAATACAAGTTTCAACTGAACAAAATCGAAACATAATTATGCAAACAGAAATTGCGAATCAAATATCAAAATAATTACCTTTCTTGACCAGCTGTATCCCAAATCTGAGCCTTGACAATTTTGTGATCAATTTCAAGTGTCCGTGTCTGGAATTCAACTCCAATAGTTGCTTTTGAGTCCAAACTAAATTCATTCCTTGCATATCGCGCCAAAAGCTGCGATTTACCCACTGCTGAATCGCCGATCAATACGATCTTGAACACGTAATCGATTTTGGAATTGAAATCCCCTCTGTATAGATTCGACATCTCTCATAAAACCCCCCTAATCAATCCTGAAAAAGGCACAATAAAATTGTATCAAATAAAATGATCGTACGTGACAGTATGTATTACGTCGAGAAGGCCAAAGAAGCACAAGGTTTGAATCTGTTTTGAGTGATATTTTCATCCGCGTATATAGCCAGGTTAATATTTTCATTTTTCAATTTAAAGAAACAAAGAAAAAAAAAAAATTATGTTCAACATTTTATTTTTATTTTCATCCACGATGACTGAACTTTCTAATCATGAGAGGCGCGTGAAAAAAACACACATTAAAACTACAATTTGTGTTATTTTAAGCACCACATACATTCCCAGTGTATCTTTTAAACTCCACCAAAGGTCCAAAGATGGGAGGGATTATCACCCGTTTGATCGCAAATATGAAAAATAGGTAGAAATAAAATATTTTATAGGAAATTAATTTGTCTAGAAATTATTTTACTGAGAATTGTAATTCAGTGTGTTTGATTGGTATAATTTTTCATGAAAAATGTTAAAAATTTGGTATCCATTTGGCTTTTTTTTTTTTTTTTTTTTTTTATAGAAATTGTCTATTAAAGCGATAATGTATTTTACCATTAGGTTTAGAATCTATTCCAATTGTCAAAAAATTGAAAAAATAAATAATCATACCGAATACCATTCGTTTGGTTTTGTTTTGCATGAAAATTGTCAATAAAAGTGAAAAAAAAATTACCATTGTGTCTAGAATTTTTGCCAATGCAAAAAAAAAAAAAAAAACCTGGAAAATATTTACCAACCAAAACATCACGAATTTATTTTTCTAAAAAATGTGAAAATTTTGGAAAGTTGGAAAATGTGTAGTAATGAAATTGGATGGAAAGAAAATAAATTTTAGGGAATTGAATTGTCGAAAACTTGTTTTGCTAAAAATTGTCAATTAACTGTGTTTGATTTGTATAATTTTTCACTTGAAAAATATTGAAATTTTGAATTTCGGTGTTTTTTTGGCTTTGTTTTCTATAGAAATTGTTCATAAAGGGATAAAATTCGTTTCCACAGACAAAAAAAAAAATTGCCAAAAAAGTTTTTCCCACCAAACACATGAAAAAAGTTTTTCCTCAAAAACCAAGAAAATGTGGAAAATCAATTCCATGGAAAATTTAATCAATCAAACATGCAAAAAGGTGGAACCTTGAAAAAGAAAGATACAGGGTCTTATTATGATTTAAATGGACCATAAATGAATACAATAAAGAAATATAAAATTGACTTCCAATCAGATGCATGCAAAAAAGACAAAAGCAGAAACGAGTATTATCTTCTAGACAAATATGAAGAAAAAAAATGAGGAGATACATCCTCATGTATAATCCTTGTTCTTATTTGATAAAAATGAGGCAACAATCCTTATTATTATATAAATAGTGTTAGTCTTTTTTGCTTGCTCTTTATCTAATCCAATCTCTAGGTTTTGCTCGCTCTAACTTGATTAAATTTATTTACGAAAATTCATGGATCCTTATAATTCAAGCTCCAATGATTCAAATCATATCCTAGTCAAGTCTTGTCTAATCAAGTTCAATTTGTCATTACGAAACCGCGTACTTGTGTCAATATAACTTACAAAATTAATAAAAAAGTTCATTGGCCTAATAGTAAATCAACAAAACTAAGGTATTTAACAAACAAGTTTGTTACGCCTTACTTCACAAGACCCCAAATATCCTACGTGACAAGCAAGTGTAGGGCTCTCACACTGTTGATTTGGCTTAACCCCTTTTGGCAGTCGAACCAATAACTTGCCAATCCAATTGAATTGTATTGACCTGTAAGTGCTGAATTTCGAATAGAGACAAAGCCACAAAAGAAAGTCAGCACAAGATCTCCCATGTAACCTTTTGATATGTGAGTGATGTGACAATTCATTGTCGTCGTCGTCATTGCCAGCCCATCAAGTCAAGTTCAAAGCTGCAATGTTAAAGTGGTATTAACGTTTAAGGCTTATGATTAATTAATTGATGTCTATGACAATGGACATCAGCCAAATGAATTAGGTCACGTGTCTCTTCATTCAACGACTCTCATTTACCTTTTTTTACTATAAAGTCTCACACTTAGTGTCATTTAAAAGTAATGCAAATTTAGACTTTTAAACTATAACTTTCCATAACACGATTTTATTTGCTATTCCCCAAGCCGATCCCCTTTTTATATTGGAGGCTCATGTCTAAAATTTTCTCACACCCAAATATTTACTTCCTCAACTGACTTGACCGTCGGAGTGCTCGTAGCCAATTTCACCTACTGAAGAAGGCCACGTATGACTAACGATTTGTCTAGGTGTGTAGAAACTAGGCTTGCGTGGATGTGAAAGGCTTGGGATATGTTGACCACGTTAGAGGTACATTTTTTGGGTCAATAAATTGGCCATTTGTGGGAAAGCACACTATAACCGCGAATGGTGGAAGCCATCTGAAAGGAATTATTCCACAGCCAAACTTTGAAGAAAGATCCTGGTTATTGAAGAAAGAACGATTGGGGACATTGAATGGGCATCTCTAGGAATTTCTCTTTACCATAAAATCTATTGTTACACCATGAGTTCTAGTCATTATGTCTGTCAAGGTAGAAATCGCAGGAGGCTTCTAAAAAAGAGGTCATTCGGACAAATGTTAATACCCATCAACCCCACTACCAACATCGACGAGGTGGCACACACGCCTAGCGAAGGAGGTATGGAAGATGGCTGCAAATATGAGGAACATGGCCCAATAGAAAGCCGCAATGCAACAATTACTCATGCAAATGCAGAGGCAAGCCATGTATCAAATATCTCAACAGAAGGCTTTCCAACATGAGGAAGAGAATGACACTAGGGCTTATCCCTAGAAATGCAAGAGAAAGCCTAGCCCAATTGAAAGGGAGGTGGAGGTAGATATGTCTACAAAATATACATCCAGTAGACTTGGTGATAACTTACTACAAAAGGCAGAAAACTTCCCCTAAAGTATGTCCAAGAACATGAACCTCAAAGGTCCACCAATGTCTTTGATAGAATTGGACCATTAACGTACGGAAATAGGCTCCAACAGTCATTCCTTATACAGAGGCAGCAAGGACACGGGCAAGGCCAAGGACTTCTAGAATCGAAAGCTAGATGGAAAGGCACAACCCCACCTTGAAATGTCAATCGTTTGAGAATGTACTATTAGTAAACGTATCTTGTCTTATCAAGTTTGGATGTTTCTTTCTCAAATTTATGTACTTTGGTCAACAAAGATGTTATTTATGCTTACCACCATCTCTTGAACAAATCCCTTCTATGGATGGTCCAAACATCATCCAAGAAGTCTTTGCACGGAAGAACAACCCCCTTATAAAGAACATTGTTCAATGAAAGGTATAAAGCATCCTCACAAAGCTTTGTAAATAACATGCAATCAACGTATCTTGGCAACCTTACAAATTAAGTTATGGTGAACCCATACTTTCATTCAAATTAAGTTATGGCGAGCCCGTACGAGATCGCATTCAAATTTAATTATGGTGAGCTCATACATTCATTTAAATTAAGTTATAGCGAGCACATACCTTCATTCAAATTAATTTATGGCGAGTCCATACCTTCATTCAAAGTAAGTTATGGCGGGCTCATACCTTCATTCAAATTAACTTATGGTGAGCCTATACCTTCATTCAAATTAAGTTACGGCGAGCCCATACGAGATTGTATTCAAATTAAGTTATAGCGTGCCCATACGAGACCGCAATCAAATTTAATTATGGCTCACCAAATCATAAGGAAACGGTTTAGAATCATCATGCCAATGATTGTTTCATTAAGGGTTCGAGTTGTTTAGTTATGACTCAATTGCTAAAAGGGAACAAAGTCAATTCACATCATCTATCAAAACTTACAGTGAACATATAGAATAGCAAAACTAAATATGAAAAAGTTCTTTTATATACAGAACGATTTGATTACAAAGAAGAGCCACATAAGAACAAAATAGAAAAGTTAAAAGGCACAAGTCTAAGTGGCAGCTTACATTTGAACAAAACACTTTAAGCAAAGTACATTTGAACAAGAAAAAGAAGATTCAACGAAGAGATGGAAAATTTTTAAACAAATGCATCAAGAATCAACTGGAAGAACAAATTTATTCTAAAAGCCTTACCGAACAGCAATTGCACCACTACATGCATCGATTCCACAATTAGCCTTCCACGTCGAATTTTTCCCCAATCAACCTCCACCGCTCACAGGTCCAAGCTCAAAGTTGAAATCTCCATTATTTGGCTAGATTATGCATATATGAAGGAAGAAGTCGATCAACCACAACGTCAACATTATCTTTGGGATTATCACTTACTATGTCGATTTCAAGATCTGAGGAGCTTTCAATTTTTAGGAAAGAGTTAGGGTTTCATTTTTTCTCTGCTTCATAATTGCTCAAAAACTATGGTGGCGATTTCTTGAATTTTTTCTATAAGGAAAACGATGTTGAAAGCGCTCCTTGCAGAAGAAGAGTAAAAGGGTATTTTGAAGATTCAATTTCCTCGACTGTAGTTGAGATTTCTAGAGAATTTTCTGTAGATTGGAGGGTGTGGAATATTTGCGAAAAATTTGAGAAAAAAGAAGAGGTCTTTGTTTTTCCCATTTCTCCGCACAGTTTGTGCGAAGCTCTCCGGTGCGGAGTTCTCCGCACTTTGCGCGAAGTGCGGAGCACTCTGCACCGGAGAGTTCGCACAAGTGCAAGTGCGAAGCATGCTCCGCATAGTGAGAGGAACGGTCCTCATTGTGCTGAGTTGTTGATCCGCATTTCCGCAATTCTGCGGAGCACGGGCTCCGGACAATACGGAGTGTGAACTCCATACCTTGCGAAGTTCGACTCCGTATTTCTGTAGAGCATGGTCCACACCATACGAAGTTGTTGATCAGCATCTCCGCAATTATGCGGAGCACATGCTCCGAACAATACGGAGCGCGAACTCCGTACCTTGCGAAGTTTGACCCCGCACTCCTTCATGCATGGCCATTCGCTTGACTTATTCAACATTTATCTCCGGCTACATAGTCGATGTGCGCTTAGGCTGCACATATAATACTAAATTTTTTTTACTCAATAACATTTTAATTGCTTTTTCTATATATAATCTATATGAAATGAACGTTATTTACAAATCGAGAAGCAATAAGAAACAATTATATTCTGTCTGCATCGTTAGACGTCTATTTCCGACTACACAGCGTAGACTACACATAATATTACATTTTTATTTCTTTTTTAATCAATAACATTTTCATTGATTTTTCTAACAAATGATATAATCTATATGATATAATTTTTTTTAAATGAACATTATTTACAAATGGTATGAATACAAACATTAGTAAAACAATCTTCAATTTGCAATTAAAATTAAAGAATACAATCATTTAGAACTAACCAACAGTAGAACAATGTTGAATTTGCACGAAAACAACAAATAAATCTTCTGGGGTTAATAATATTTGTAGAGTATGGAGAGAAGATGGCATCAGAATATTTTGGAAGAGCGATTTGTGAATAAAGTTACTGCAACAATTGATATATATATACAGAAGATATTTATAAAATATAATAATATAAAATTTTGGTCAGAAAGATATTTAAAATATCAACTAAAATACCAATTAGTCATCATATATAAACTACTATAGCGAAACCAATATCAAACAGGGCGAATACAAGGGTCCCTCTTTTAAGAGATGAGTGATATATATATTGTACCAATTTCGAGAAGCTTTTCTGCCATATGAAGTAAACTAATTCTAGAAAAGATTTAGTACATACTACATCACGACTAATATACTTTTTAAGTAACTAAGACTTAAGAAATGGAATTGGAGAGCTGATTCTCCCTTTTTTTGCAAACACAAAACCTTGCTTGATACTACACACTATCTAAAAATAAATCTAGTGGATGAACAAAAGATGAGGGAAATTAGCATTAGCAAATGGTAGTATAATTTCGTTGTCTGAAAATCAACCTGTGTATCCTATAGGAAAAGGTCTCAAGTTTTTATCTAAGAAACACAAACTGTCATCACATGATTGCAATAACAACCGAAATGCTAAAACAGAATAATGAATCATTTGTCAGTTTTACAGACAACCATATACATTTACATCTGCATATTGATCCTTTTTAGTTTATCCATCATTTGAGCATCAACCTAATCATTAATCATTCGTGCCACCATCATTAACTAGAAGACTTGGCTATGCATCTTAAAATATGCAATTGTGGATTTAGAGGACTTGCTTGAGAAAAAATATGAAGATTTTCTAATCTGAGACATTTTCTGAAAGAGGATCAAGGGAAAAAATCTTGAGTCCATCGATTTTTGAATAGGCTGGTAAAGTGAAGTAGGATAACCTATGACTCAAGTCATTCGACCTTTAGATGGTAATGAAATTCAATGTTGCATTCAAAAATAGCTTCTCGACCTGAATAAATGAGAAGATTTTGCTTTTCAAAAATAAATTACTGACCTAAAGTCATGAGCAATAAGACTTAATTTTTTGTTGGTTGTAATGTGTTGTACCCGATCCCCGATCACACGTGTCATCCATGTTGTACTTTAGATCAAACTTACTTGACGTGGCAAAGAAGAATTGTCAACGGAAAAATGGCCATCCAAAAGGTATTGATAAAAGGTAAAATCAGCTCATAGTTGTAACCTAACGAAGACATGCAAGAGCAAATTTAGACAATGTGCACACCTCATAAGCCAAGAGGCTTGGAAACATAAGCTTAATTCCAGAGTCAATGCTCAACTAAGCTCAAATGAGGCCAACATAAAGCAGATGCAGGGTTGGAGCCAAAAGCGATAAAGCATCAGGTATACGTTGTTAAAGTCAACTTTAAAAACTCGGTTAAAATGCGACAGCACACAGAGTCTCAATAATTCAAAGGATGTGAAAGACTACTTGCTCTACAATTACAGAAGGGTAGTTCCCTTACCTAGCACCACTCTATCTAATCTCTACCAATATTCTGATCACACTTGCTCTACAATTGCAAAAGGATAGTTCATTTACCTAGCACCACTCTCTCTAATCTCTGTTAGGTTTATCTCTCAGCTAAACTAAACTTAGTCATCAATGAATTGTGCCTCAGCTGAATAGAATCATAAAATCTATGTCCATCAATTACATCAACAAAATAATTTCGCCTATCAGAAATCATGTCAAACCATCCGTGAAAACAATTAATTATAGAGGAAATTGCACTAAATGTCATTTTTTGACTTTGCATTTTCAAAAATGTCACTTTTTTAAAGTCTTTGCAAGATTGTCATTTTTTTTTCCCTTTAGAGAATTTAAATACACAACACATTCTTGAGTTGACAACTCCAAAAGTTGTACAAAAAGTGGAAAAATTGAAAATCAGTCACCGTACAATTGTAGAGACAGACCATGGGCCTCGATTTTGATTTTCTTTTTCTTTTTAATATGAAATGAAATTCTAACCCTCATCCTCGTTAAGTATAAGTTAAATTTATTGAATTTTATGGGGTTAATTTTCGTCAATCCTTTCCAACAAGCAACCTACAAATGCTTCCAAGATTAACATTTACTTAATTTTTTTCAACGAAAAAATGGCAATCCAAAAGGTATTGATAAAAGGTAAAATTAGCTCAGAAAGGTACGGAGGTGGTGTTAATACACCGAGCTCATAGTTGTAACCTAACGAAGACTAAGAATGCAAGAGAAAATTTAGACAATGCGCACACCTCATAAGCCAAGAAGCTTGGAAACATAAGCTTAATTCCAGAGCCAAGGCTCAACTAAGCTCAAATGAGGCCAACATAAAGCGGATGCACGATTGGAGCCAAAAGTGATAAAGCATCAGATATACGTTGTTAAAGTCAACTTTACAAACTCGATTAAAATGCAACAGCACACAGAGTCTCAATAATTCAAAGGATGTGAAAGGCTACTTGCTCTACAATTACAGAAGGGTTGTTCCTTTACCTAGCACCACTCTATCTAATCTCTACCAATATTCTGATCACACTTGCTCTACAATTGCAAAAGGATCGTTCATTTACCTAGCACCACTCTCTCTAATCTCTGTTACGTTTATCTCTCAGCTAAACTAAACTTAGTCATCAATGTAATGTGCCTCAGCCGAGTAGAATCATAGAATCTATGTCCATCAATTACATCAACAAAATAATGTCGCCTATCAGAAATCATGTCAAACCATCCGTGAAAACAATTAATTATAGAGGAAATTGCACTAAATGTCATTTTTTGGTTTTACATTTTCAAAATGTCACTTTTTTAAAGCCTTTACAAGATTGTCATTTTTTCCCCTTTAGAGAATTTATATACACAACACATTCTTGAGTTGACAACTCCAAAAGTTGTACAAAAAGTGGAAAAAATTGAAAATCAATAACCTCACAATTGCAGGGATAGACCATTGGCCCAGATTTTGATTTTTTTTCTTTTTAATATGAAATGAAATTCTAACCCTCATCCTCATTTAGATATTTCTCCTCTCCTCTCTGAGCTTTCTCTCGTAGGCCACACTCACAGCGTGGTAATCTCCGACAGTCACACAACAGAAACTCAGAGGCAATAGATATATACTCTCTCTCTCTCTTATTATTACACATTCTACAGAAGGATTAAACACTGATAGATTGATAGATACATTGTTCCTACATCACAAGGGTAAGAAGGTAATTTTTCGTTTATTAGAATTTTTATAAATATGTTTGAATGTTTTTCAAGGTGTGTGTTTGTGTCTTCAACTTCTGGATTTGTTATTTAGTGAGAGTTTTTTCGAAATTAATTTGTGTGGAAATAATTTGATTTCATTAATATTTTTTTAACTATTTTGGTTTCTATTAAAGTCTTCTTTTGAAAGTTTTAATGTTTATTTTGACCTTTTCTTTTCCTTAATCTCTTCTTTTGGATGAGATGTAAATTGTCAAAGAAAAGAGGGATTGCAAGTCACCTTTTTTGAAAAAAAAATAAATAAATGTTAATTTTGGAAGCATCTATAAATTGCTTGTTGGAAGGGGTTGAAGAAAATTAACCCCATAAAATTCAATAAATTTACTTTATACTTAACAAAATTGACAAGTAAAATGTGAATTCTGATGAAGTTTTGCAGGCATTGAATGTTATATATCTATTGCCTTAGAGTTTCTGATATATAGAACTCTACCGTTCCAAATGGTTCACCGCAGTAATTGTCGGCAAATGGTAAAATATCAACAGATGAACTGTCGAGACCCGATAGTTGAGGTCAGTTTTTCTCGACATATTACAGTTCCACATGTCGAACATTGGTTCATTCGAACGTAATATATGCATTTCGCATTAACATGCACTAAATATTGTGAACCACGATGTTTTCAATTATTTTTGTAGATTTGTAATATACTGTTTCGTGTTGTATGATTTTCATATTACATAATATTCATTTTCAATTTTTTTTTTATTTCGTTATATGATATTTGTTGGGCAGTGGATCCTCAAACTTCTGCGTTTTGCTCCTGAAATTCCACTTGTCGTAGTCGGCACCAATCTAACTATGTTTCTACACAAGAGGCTCCAGTTAGTCTATGTTTTCTATTGAAATTGTCATAGTTTTTTTTTTTTTTCATCTCTACTCATTATGTAGGGAAAATAAATGCGCTAAAAAGATACTACTATTTATCTTCTAAATTTGGCATTTTTCAAATTTGATTGTACCCCACTAACTAAAAATGTTTGTGTCTGCCAGTGCAAATAAGGACTCGGGTCTGGGTAGCAGCCCAAGTAAGAAAATTCAACTCATCACAGTCCAAAGTAAAAAGGTGAATTTGTTTTAAATTTTATTGTTTTGACTTTAAAGCATTGGCGAAAAAAATGAATTGTGTTGATTTTGATACCAAACTAACTTACTTGAATGAGTCTGATGTTCTTGATAATCTGCAAAGAAGATATGGTTGGAATGAGATTTATGTGAGCTCCTTGGGAAGTATGTTCATTGTTTAAATTTGGAAGTGTTATTTAATTGATTACATTAATCAGCATTTGCATCTATTTGTTTTAAAACTAAGCTAAGCTTATCAGAAAGGAGAAAGCAATGTACATTCAATCATTATTGTCGCACATTCTGCTAAATTTACTTACACATTTTCTTTTCAAATACAGAAAGTTTAATTGCATTATTACAAGGATTGTAAAGAATTTGATTTTCTGTATTTACAAGACGAATGTATTTATTAGCTCATCGTGTGCTTCTTAATTTGGTTATTGTGGAATTTACTCATTTCATTTGAAAACAAAGGAATAAATACAGATACACGACAAAAATGAAATCAAGAAATTTAAAATTTTGAAAATAACAATTTAACATTAGTTCTGATTTTGATGTTCTGACAAAGTTAAACTCTTAAAGCATGAGTTAAAGTGATGGAAATTATGTGAGTTCTTAGTGAAGGGATTTACTAATTACATGAGATGGGATAAAGTTGAATTATGATATAACCTTTCTTATGTACTCATTAATTGAGGTTTGTTGTCTTTCCTTTTTCACTGTTCTTCAATTTTTTGTATTTTCTCGTTAAATCTGTGTGCAAACGACTATTTGACTTCGAAAATCCTACTAACAAAAATAGAAGAGGATAATGTTGGAAGTCCAACTTCGAGTTCCGAACTAAGAATCCATATTTGTGGTTGTTGTTGACAGTGAAGCGATTTGAACATCTAGCGGTTGAGGATCATCCGAAGCGCTCCTAGCGGACATAGATTTCTGATTAAACCACTACAGATTAGTAATCCAACGTTCTTTCCCTTCATCTCTGGTTAGATAAGCTGTAACATTAATAACCACTACAACAAAAACAGCCTACGGCAACGTTTGGACGTGTGTTGCAAATCAAGGTGTTGTCGTTGAGTAGGGAGATACAGCAACGTTTTTTAAACGTTGTCAAAAGTCTACGACAACGTTTAAAAAATGTTGCCATAGATAGATACGACAACGTTTGGCAAACGTTGCGAAAGGCAGTATACGACAACGTTTGGCAAACGTTGCGAAAGGCAGTCTTTCGCAACGTTTGCCAAAGGGATTTTTTATTATTATTATTATTATGCAAATAGATTGGCAAAATTGAAAATGCAACTTATGAACAAATTTTGATCAAAAATATTTTATGCAAGTGATATAAAAATAACTTTATGCATCAAATGATTTTTGAGTTATTGTCATTCATTACTAAAGATCAAAGTGTTATACATTTACATATGATCTCGAAAGCCTAGTCTTTGATCTTGCTTTAAAGTTTCTTCATTGTTTGGCTTTAATACTTGACTTCGATATTGATCTTCTTCATGAGCCCGATTTAATAGTCTTGATTTTGATCTTTTAAGCTCTCATCTCGAATAATTTGACTTGAATGCTTAACTTTCACTTTGCTATTCATTTCGAGTCCGATTTATAATGTGTTAATTTTGGCAACACTCGATAGATTTTAATATTGAACTATCATCATTCAAAATCAATTGTTAGAAATAATATTAATTTTGTTTGTAATAATCAAAACATCGAGGATGAAATCAACCATAGGTCAACAATTTCCCCATTTTTTATTATGACAAATAAGATGATTTGCAATATACAAATTAAACAAATTGACGAGGAATAAAGTTGCATATATGTATATATTCCCCCTTTCAACAGTCCTCTTATCATGCATAATCATCTAATCCATCTTCCCCCTTTTGGCATAAGCAAAAAGAAATTACATCTTTGGAAAAACTTTTGATTGATTCTATCTTTGAAAATTATTTCTCTCATCAAAATTTTTCATTTCTCTTTGTGCTTAACTTATATCTATCTTAAAAGAGAAATATATTTTTAAGGAAGTTCTTAGCACTTACATTGCATAAACGTATTCTACTTTTTCATAGTAAAACTTTTATTAAATCAAACTTGTAAACATCATATTCATCAAAGTTTCTAATTTCTCTCTTAGTACTTAATTTATCACAAATTATTCATTGAAAAAGAGATGTACTTTTGAAGAAGATTTTTGCACTTACATTGCATAAATCCTTCTATTAAAGTGTTTGTCTTCTTCTCTTCTTGTTCTCAATCTTAAATTTATTATTCATTAAGAAGAGAAATTTTCACTTGTAAACTCATTTTAAATTATGGATCGTGTTGAAGTCCCTTAAAGATCAACATTGTATAAGGATCGGTGCTCCTTGTTGTAAGTCACCGTGTAGGTCATATTGAGGTCCAGTAAAGCTCAATAGTGTGGGTCGTGTTGAGATCTCGTAAAGCTCAACATTGTATAAGGATCGGTGATCCTTGTTTGTAAGTCAACGGAAACATTGTAAAGGGTTGGATTGCATCATAAGTCAATCAACATAGTGAAAAAGGTCTTGCTCGTGCCGGATAACTTGGTAACGGAGGACATAAATCATTGCATTGGATCGAACCTCCATATTACATCATTTGCACTCTCTATCCCATTTATTTATAGCTTTTATATTTGTACTTATTATTTGAATTAATCTATTTAGTCTTTACTTGCTTGAATTTAGATTAATTTTTCGATTGCTCGTGTTTAATGATCTTTATACTTGTGCATATTTTATTGAATTGTTATAATTGCTAGTATAATGTTTAAGACTTAAATTTATTTTAGAAACAGTTTTAAAAATCAATTCACCCCTTCTTGGTTAGCCAAGCTTAGGCTTTCAGGAACGACATATGAACTGTCTGGTTGTCATGCGTTATTATGTCAATGAATCCATATTTTAGTTATGAATGCAAACATGTCTACTACTGTCTGCAAACGATAATGAATTTCGAATGATAATGTAAGTTGGAAATAATAATGCAAGTTCAAAACGATAATATGCGAACATAACGAGTAATAATGTCTACAAACGATAATAAAAATAAAACGATAACATAACTTCATATTGTACAACGCCATTGGGGAACATTTAACATACTACTTCAACGACTTCCGGAGATGAAGCATGTGTACATCTATTATGTTACAGCAGGGTGCGAACATGTTGTCCGATTATCACCAACTCTACCGCAGCTAGTGCACTTCCTGAGTTGTGTGGTAGACTCATATCTGGATCGCTTACATTGTGTGGGTGGTCTATTCAAGTTCGAGACTTTGGATTTCAATTCAATTTGAGTGCGGGGATCAAGAATACCAAGTTTGTCCTTCAATTGTAGCACAAGTTCGATTAGGATAATACTTGTCGGCACTAAAATGGAAGTGGTGTTATCCCTTCTCCACTTTCATTCGCCATCCATATGAACAAACTGTCCATCATATGACACGATGAATCTCAAATGATTACTCATACCTGAAATGTTGGGATTGTAACGGTAAGAATTTCGCACAATAAATATGTCTACATTTAATAATATGAATGTGAAACTTTTGAATATTGAAATCCATGGAGTAGCAGAAGATGAAATCAATGATGTGTCAATAGTTTTCAAGTGTCGAATTCGACAGTTAAATTGTCTATCCCGACAGTTCATAAATATCGGGTTCAACAGTTTACATATCAAAATCGACTATTTCAACATAACTATATGACGGATAAACTGTAGGAACTGCCGGGAAACTTGAAAATATGTATTTGGTACATTTGAACAAATTATTGAAAACAATAATGGTGATAATCAATTCTCAACTACAACATAAAAACATCTTCCCATTAATAAATAACTTGATACTTCATCAAATATGGAATCCTTCATTTTTGCACAGGATATTGATATTTTTATCCTTCAAAAATAGTTCAAAAACCCAAACAAATCAATGAACAATAGTTCTAAAAATTTCTCCCATTACATTTGACCATATTGTATTTAACATCTAAGAAATAGTAATTTATAAAGATAAAATTCTAAACCATTTTTGAATGCTCAACCTTTCAAAATGGATGATAAATTCAATAGTAATGTGTTCTTAATCAAGGAATGAAGAAAATGGAGAAAAAGTTAGGTTTGTTAATGGGAAGAAGATGTGTGGTTATGTTAATTTTTCAAATTCTTTTATCTTTTTTTTTTTCACAAAACTCATATTACTCAATATAATATACATATAAACCATTTTTATAATATTTAAATTAAAATATCACATCATAACATTAATTACATTCAAATCAAATATTAAATGCTCCTAAAAAGGTGTTATTAAGAGTAATTTGGATATTTTGCACCAAAAAGTGAAAATGACATTTTTTTGAATTTTTAAATTTAGTGACATTTATGAAAATACCCCTTAATTATATAGTAACTTTTATAATCTAATATTCAAAATAACATAATGGCATAATTTGAGGTGTCGTAGCACTAATCATTTCCTTTTACCCATTTTTTCGACCATCATTTCTATCACCCTCACCATGGTCTCCTATAATGTTGTCATGGGATCTCTAAGTTGACCTACTCTTATTGAGTTTGCCTCACCCCTAGGACGATTGGATTGACTTCGGTATGCTGTTTTGTTAAATATAAGACGAACTCATCACGATAAACTATTGACAATGGTGCATGAGACAAGATCTCTTGTATGTCCAAACTAGACGAGGATGACTCACCGGGGAATGAACTCCTCTTGGTTATTCTCCCAAGAGTAAATTTTACTTTTGTCCAAACTCATAATTGCTCAAATGAAGAAGAAAAACGTTTAAGAGAAATGACAGAGCTGAGGGGAAACATGAGAGTGCCTATTATGAAAGCTCTAGAAAATGAGTTTGAAATGGTAAAAACCAGGTAAAAAATCTCTCCGAGGAAGTAGATGAAAATCACACGAGGGAGTTCGGGAGAAATGTGGTGTAATAAGGAAAAATGTGGGTATTTAAAGGAGAAGACGATGGAGGGTTTTGATCATAATCGCCAAATAAATTAATAAGGGAAAACCACATCAATTCAATAATTGTCATGTGTCATACAATGAACCCAACAACTCATTCATGAACCTACTTGTGACTGGACAACTTCCAAAAAATGGAACACTACAACTTTAAGCTGAGAAATGAAGGTCTAAACTTTATGAAAAGTAAACATTCAGATCCTGGAAGATATTTGTTTGTGTCCAAACTCACGATCACCTCAGACCTACCATAAATCAAAGAGAGCTAAAAAAGACGTTATCCCAAAAAGGATGAACTAGGAAATCGTTCAGCTTGGTCTATTGTCACCATCATCTAGAAAAATCATCATTGCAATCTTGAACACATATCTCCCATATGACGCCATCATTGATTGAACGATCACTTCCAAAATGATAAATGACACTTGTGGCTTCAACATCTCATCGTCTCCCGTTCAAAAACAAGTAATAGTTCTTCAACATCTCATCGTCTCCCGTTCAAAAACAAGTAATAATTAACTAGGTGACATGTAATCATGACAAAGACCATAACTACAACTAGGTAGCATGATGAAATACATGACCAACCTCAACAACTAATCAGAATTCTCAAATTTGGGCGATGGCATGCACTTTAAGGTCGACGCTCTAGCCGATGTGACATTAGGCGATCAATATGCTTATTGTAAGGCCTACAAATAGGACAAATGGTCCCCCTCCTAAAAGCTAAAATCAAGGGGTTGGATTTAATTTTGAATTGGGTTTGCAGATATTGGACTCGATTAAATTTTAGATTGGGTTTGCATAAATTGTGTTGGGTTTAATTTTGGATTTGGTTTGAAAGAATTTTAGGTGGGCTAGATTTTGATTTTGGATTGGGATTACGGAATTGGGTTGGATTTAATTTTGGATTGGGTTTGCAGTATTGGATTCGATCTATTTTTAGATTGGGTTGCCAAAATTGGGTTGGGTTTAATTTTGGATTTGGTTTGAATGAATTTTAGGTGGGTCAGAATTGGGTTGGATTTATTTTTAGATTGGGTTTACAGTATTGGAATTGATTTAATTTTATATTGGATTTGCCTAAATTGGGTTGGGTTTAATCAAGGGGTTGGAATGAAGAGGAAATTACACCAAACCAGCTATTTAGTTTTAACTTTTTAAAAATCAGATTTTTACTTTATTTAATCAAAAATCAGGTTTTAATTTCACAATTAATATTAATAATAATATTTTAAATTAAATTAATCTATATACCCACCCCACTATCTACCCCCACCAACTTTATTTTATATATAATATCCTATCAAACCCTAATCAAAACACTCCCACTCCCAACCGCCGCCGCCGCCATCGCCACCGCCGGCCGCCGCAACCATTTCTCCCTCCTCTCCTCTCCTCCCTTTCTTCCCCCTCCCCCCCCCGGATTTGCTGCGCGACGCAGCAGCGTGGCGACACGCTGCTGCGTCGCAGCAGCGTCGCTGCTGCCTGTGCACGCAGCAGCGTCCGCTGCTAAAGTTTGGCACAGCACAGGCAGCAGCGTCGACGCTGCTGCCTGTAATTTTTTTTATTTTTTTTTAATTTTTGAGTGATAGAATGGATGTGCTGTGGGTGGATGATATCTGTGTGTTTGGAGGCGGATTTGTGTGTGGGTGGTGGATCTGTGAGTGTTGTGGCGGATATGTGAACGGTGGTATGTTTTGGGCGGCGGTGGTGGATCTGTTGGCGGTGGTTTTTTTTTTTGGTCTGTGACCTAACTTTTTTTGGTGTCTGTGACTTAGATATTGATCGTGATAATTTTTTTTTGGTCTGTGACCGAGCTATTAAAATGTGGTGGTTTTCTTTTTTTTGTTTGTGACCATACTATTGAACACGTGGTGGGTTTTTTGGTGTCTGTGACCTAGTTATTGAATTGTTGTGGGTTTTATGATGTATGTGACCTTGCTATTGGATTATGGCGGTCTGTGACCTAACTATTAAACTGTTGTGGGTTTCTTTTGGTGTCTGTGACCTAACCATTGAACTGTGACTTTAAAATTGATAATTTGTAACTGAAAAGGAATCTGTGACCTACATATTTGAAAATACTTGACTGATTAAAAAGCTGTGACCTATAAATTTTTTCATCTGTGACTTCAAAATAATCTGTGACCGAATAATTTGATAAGTTGTGACCGAAATTAAATTTTTAACTACTTAATAAGATATCTGTGACCTTGCAATCGGAGCAACGGTCGCCGGAAAATAATCGTCGGAATTAACTGTCGCCGGAGTAGTCGTCGGAGTAGTGGTGGAGAACGGTCGCCGGCCGGAGTAGTCGCCGGAGTAGTGGTGGAGAACGGTCACCGGCCGGAGTAGTCGCCGGAGTAGTGGTGGAGGACGGTCGCCGGAGGGGTGGGGTGGGTTAATCATATTATATTAAAGTTAAATATTTAATTTAATAGATTAATTGTAAAATATAATTAATTAATTAATGAAAAAACCTGATTTTTGCAAATTTAAACGTTGGGGTCTGATTTTTGATTTCGTGAAAGTAAATGCCTGATCCATGCATTTTTCCCATTTTGGATTGGGTTTGCAGTATTGGATTCGATTTAATTTTAGTTTGGGTATGCCGAAATTGGTTGGGTTTAATTTTGGATTTGGTTTGAACGAATTTTAGGTGGGTTGGATTTAATTTTGGATTGGGTTTGCAGATATTGGACTCGATGAAATGTTAGATTGGGTTTGCATAAATTGGGTTGGGTTTAATTTTGGATTTAGTTTGAATGAATTTTAAGTGGGGCTGGACTTTGATTTTGGATTGGGTTTACAGAATTGGGTTGGATTTAATTTTGAATTGGGTTTGTAGTATTGGATTTGATCTATATTTAGATTGGGCTGCCTAAATTGGGTTGTGTTTAATTTTGGATTTGGTTCGAATAACTTATAGGAGGGTTGGATTTTGAATTTGGGTTGGATTTAATTTTGGATTGGGTTTGTATAAATTTTTAATGGGTTGGGTTAATTGTTGACTGGGTATGTCGGAATAGGTTGGGTTGGATTAAATCTGAATTTGGGTTGAAGTAATATCGGTTGGGTGGGTTCGAAATTGTGTTGGGTTAAATTTTGGATTGGGTTTAGATGATTTTTTGTTGGTTTGGATTTTGATTGTTAGATATAAATTTAGATTGGGTTTGAAGGATTTTGGATCTGGTTTTTATAGTTGGATTTAAATTAGAATATGGGTTGTATTGAATTTTAGATTGGGTTTGCTGAAATTGGGTTGGATTTAATTTTGGATCATGGTTTGAAGGAATTTTTAAGGGAAAATGCACGGTTCAGGGATTTATTTTCACGAAATCAAAAATTAGGCCCCAAAGTTTAAAATTACAAAACTCAGATTTTTTCATTAATTAATTAATTAATTATATTTTACAATTAATCTATTAAATTAAATATTTAACTATAATATAATATGATTAACCCACCCCACCCCACCCCACCCCACCCCAACTCCACCCCCACCATCACTGCTCCAACGACTGCTCCGGCGACCGACTACTATTCCGACGATCGTTCTCCGGCCATGCTCAATTCCGACGACTATTTTCTGGCGACTATTTTTCGATGACCGTTGCTCCGATTCCAATGTCACAGATACCTTATTAATTAGTTAAAAATTTAATTTTAGATCACAATTTATCAAATTAATTCGTCACAGATTATTTTCGAGGTCATAGATTAAAAAATTTATAGGTCACTGATAAAAAAATGTATAAGTCACAGATTTTTAGTTAGTCACAAATTATCAACTTTTAAGGTCACAGATTAGTAATTAGCCACAGATAACAATATAATTGGCCACATACAACCAAACACCCGTCCCCGATCCCCAACCCCACCAATAATTGGTCACAGATCGACCAACTAGCTGGTCACAGACAATCGCATTTTAAGGTAGCCACAGAGAACCATATAGTTGGTCACATATAACCAAACACTCGTCCCCCCATCTCAATCCACCACCAATATTGGTCACAGATCGACCAACTAGTGGGTCACATACCCAAACAGCCGTCCCCCAATCGCAATCCACCACCAATAATTGGTCACAGATCGACCACGTAGTTGGTCACAGACACACTTCGTCAACCCCGCCACAACACCATCACAACCATCGGCACAACAATAACAAAAACGAACGCAAACTAACCTCCCATTACACACACAGAGATCCGCGAGCTACAGCACCTACACATACAGCGCACACCCACATCACCTCCACCGCACACCCACTGCACTGCCATCGCACCACTCAAAAAAAAAGAAATGGTAAGAGACGGACAAAGTAGCGTTGAAGAGGATGTGAGACAGTGAGAGTAACCGAGTAGCACCTCAACCACAACCGCACATCCCCGCCCCCTACACACAAAACATCCACCCACATCGAAGACCAATACCGCACACGCACAGTACCGCAACATATTTTACCAGTACGCTGAAATCCACAATAGGTCCACCCGTGTTGGCTTTGGCGTCGAAACATTAGAGCGGAGACGGTCCGCCCACCACAGCCACACGGCAGCTTCACAGCCACCGTCCGTCCCCTCTTCGATGCTGCTTCACAACAGCTGAAAGGCAGCGTCGCGACACTGCTGCCATTCACAGCAGCGTCGCGACGCTGGGAGGGAGCGGAAGGGAGAAGGGGAGGAGGAGGAGGCGACGGGCAGGCGATGGTGCCGAGAGAGGTAGTAGAATATAGAGAGGGGAGAAATTAATTTAGGGTTCAGATATATTTAGGAAATTTCGTGGGTGTGGGTGTGATGGTAGTGGTGGATATATAAATTAATTTATTTTAAAATATCATTAATAATATTAATTGTAGAAATTAAAACCTGTTTTTTGATTAAATAAAGTATAAATCTAATTTCTTAAAAGGCAAAACTAAACATCTGGTTTTTGGTAATTTTCCCAATTTTTAATGGATGAGGTTAGATTTAATATTGAATGGGTTTCAAAGAAGTGGAAATTATACTATTCCCTGCTTTTGAAGATCTAAATTCTAAAATCAGATTTTAAGTTTTAGTTTTCAAAAGTCAGATATTTTATATATAGATGCAGATGTTTTTTATATTATTAATAATATAAATTAATTTATATACACACCCCCTACCCTATCTACCCATCCAAACTCTAAAATGAATTTCTCTCCTCTCATCTACTCTCTCTCACCACCGTCTCTCTCAAACCCAAAATGAAACCGTCGTTATCGTCGTCGTCGCTCCTGCACCGATTGAAGAAGAACCTCAAAAATCAAGCTCTCAATTTGAGCCGTTTGGTGAGGACTCTGTTGAGTTGATTGAATCCACCCTTCTCCCATCCTTCATAGGAAATCTAAAAGGTAGGAAAATGGAAAACAGAAAGTCAGAGAGGATTTTGAAACCCCAGTCCTAGCCAATCAATGTGCTCCTCCCACTTTCTATAGTGGTGCCCACAGAGTGTTGGGTAACCTTGCCTCCGATCCAGACTTTTTCAGGTTTAACATATTTACTCGAGATACACACACTTTAACTCCCTTTTAATTACTATTTCGTGACTAAAGCAACTAAAACCCTATTCGTGGCCTTTATAGCACACAGAAAGTTTATTGAGGAATTTAAAGTTGTTCTGGAAAAATTTGCAAAGATAGGGTTGGATGAACTTCTTGGTTTCCATAGGCTAGAGAAGTTGTTTTGTTAACGAGTTATACTCCAACATTAACTAACATTGGTAAAATTGGTGACCCCTTTAGGTAGAGGACCTATGTTAAGGGAAGATTGGTGACTTTTAGCCCGTTTGTTCGTAGAGATTAGTTGGGAATTGATGATGTAGTTGAAGGAAATAATAATGTGGCCTTGTAATTAACAGGGATGAACTAGCCAAACAAGATTAAGAATCTGCCTGCATCTAGACTACTCCCAAATTACAAATTCTCTTTAAAAGCATGATCCACAACCTAACCCCCTTACCCACCGTTCTAACTTATGAACGGGTTGTGATGCTATACAAGTTGGGGATAAATATTGGTTTGGACTTAATTAGGTTAATCTGCGACCTAAAAATTAAAAGTTGTTTTCTTATTTTTGAAATAGTCTATACTTCAAAATTATATAATTTGTTGTTATCTGTGACCTAAAAATTATATAATATGTAACCGTGAAAGAATCTATGACCAATTAGTTTGAAAATTTGTGACTATGTGGCCTATAAATTTTGAAAGTTGTAACCAATGAATTAATTGTGACATGTGACCATTAAAAAATCCGTGACCAACTAATTTGGAAATTTGTGACCTGCAAATAAATTGTGAATAAGTTATAATCGAGTTGTGACCAATAAAATGTTTGATTTGTGATTGATAAATAATCTATGACCTATAGAATTTTTGATTCGCGATTAAAAAATAACATGCGACATATAAAATTATTGACCAAAAAAAAATGTTTGACATAATAAATTGTTAATTTGTGAATGTTTATAAGTCGTGATTTATAATATTTGTGATTTGTGACCTATAAAAAATTGTGACATATAAATATTTTATTTGTGATCGATGAATAAATTGTGACTAATAACATTTTTGATTCGTGACCGATGAATAATTTGTGACCTATAAAATTTTGCTTCGTGGCCAATTTGCAATGAATAAAATGTTAAGGTCATTGATCATAGGTTTGAGTTCACAAGTCACAGTCATTTTTTATAGGTCACAAATTAATATAAATGAGTTACAAATCAATATTAACTGGTCACATGTTTTGTAAAGTCACGGTTCAAATTTATAGGTCACATTTTATATTACTAGTCACAGGTAACAATGAAGAGGTCAAAAATCATGTAAAATGTAAAAAAAAATATGGCGGAGTTGTTGCCGGAATATTCACAGGAGTTGGAAGAATTGCCGGAATCGAGGCAGTCGTCGAAATAAATCAACGGCGGAACGGTCACCTAAATAGTCGCCGAAATCGGAGTTGTTGCCGGAATGATTGCCGAAATCGGAGTAGTTATCGGAATGGCTGCCGGACGGTCGTCGATACTTAAAGTACGATTTATGAATTTTTCCCTTGAAAGAATTTGGGTTAGATTAAACTTGAATTTGGTCTAAAGTAATTTCTGTTGGGTGGGTTTGAAATTGGGTAAATTTATTTGGATTGGGTTTAATTGAATTTTTATTGGGTTGGATTTTGATTGTTAGATTTAAGGGAAAAATTCATATTTCAGGTGTATGGTTTACACCAATTCAAAAATCAGGTAGATAGTTTAACAATTCAAAACTCATGTATTAGGTAATTAATTAAAAATATTTATTAATTAGGTCACAATTATACAATTAATAGTCACATATACAGGTCACAATTTATTTATTCGTCAAATATTCTCAAATTAATTAGTTACTGATGATTTCGAGGTCACATATTTTCAAATTTATTGGTCACAGATTATTTATGAGTCACATATTGTCAAATTTTTAGGTCACAGTTAAATCTTTGGTCACAAATAACCAAATACTTGATCACATACCACAAACAATAACCACCAATATCGCCGCCCCGGCCACAAAACCGCCCCCACCTCACGGCAACCAGTCATAGTTAAAGTCATCGTATCCCTGCCGCCACCTCCACCGCCACAACCATCCACCAACCACCACCACCTAAACCACCATAGATCTACCTCAACCACCAACAGATCCGCCCAAACCACAGCTACACACCATCAACAGATCCACAACGCACACCCACAGATCGCCACCTCCACCGCCACAACCATCCACCAACAATAACACCAACCACCACCACCACCACCACCACCTAAACCACCATAGATCCGCCCAAACCACAGCCACACACCACCTACAGATCCGCAACATTACCAATAGATCTGCAACGCACGCCCAAACCACCAACAGATCCGCAACGCACGCCCACAGCACCTTACCGCACACCTACTGCACCAACACCGCCATCGCCACGATGCTCTGTGTGAACAGCAGCAGCGTCGTGACGCCGCTGTTGCATGACGTTACCGCGATGCGAACTGTAGCGTCACGACGCAGAGAAGCAAGGGAGAGAGGGGGAGGGAAAAGGGAAGCGTGAGAGAGAAAGTGGGGAAGGGAGTCGATAGATAAATTAGGTTATAAATTAGGGTTTTAATATAATACTTGATTTTTAAAAACCAATCTTTAAACACTTGATTTTTTATAATTTCCCTATATTTAAATTAGAATTTGGGTTGGATTAATTTTGGATTGGGTTTGTCAAATTGGGTTGGATTTAATTTTGGATTGGATTCTAATCAATTTTGGCTGGGTTGGATTTTTTTAGTTGGATTTAATTTTGGAATGTGTTGGTTGGATTTTGATTGTTGGATTTAATTTTGGATTGGGTTTATACAGAATTGGGTTTAATTTAATTTTGGACCTGGTTTGAATGAATTTTAGTTACGTTGGATTTTCATTTTTGAATTTGATTTTGGATTGGGTTTACAGAATTGGGTTTAATTTAATTTTGGATTTGGTTTGAATGAATTTTAGTTGGGTTCGATTTTCATTTTCGGATTTTATTTTGGATTGGGTTTGTAGAAATTGAGTTGGATTTAATTTTGGATTGGATTCTAATCAATTTTGGCTGGGTTGGATTTTTATAGTTCGATTTAATTTTGGATTTGGTTAGAAGGAATTTTTGTTGGGAAGAATTCATGGGTTAGGCATTATCTTTTACGAAATCAAAAATCAGGCTCCAATATTTAAATTTACAAAATTCAGGTTTTTCCATGAATTAATTAATTATATTTTACAATTAATCTATTAAATTAAATATTTAACTGTAATATAATATAATTGATCCACTCCACCCCACCCCACCCCATCTCCACCATCCCCACTGCTCCGGCGACAATTCCGACGATTGTTTTCTGGCCGCGATTAATTTCAGCGACTATTCCAATAACTGTTTCGCCGTCGTTTTATTTTGATCTCCGATTCCAAAGTTACAAATATCTTATTAAGTAGTTAAAAATTCAGTCACAACTTATTAAATTAATTGGTCACATATTATTTCGAGGTCACAGATCAAAAAATTTGAATCATTCACAATTGACTTCATTGGTCACTGATAAAAAAATTATAGGTCACGGATGTTTTTGTTTTTAATGGAGGTCACAAATTTTTAATTGGTCACCATTTAAAAAATTATTCCAAGTTTGTTGGTCACATGTTATATTTTCAGTCACATATTAACGAATTTTAAGGTCACAGACCCAATCCCATTACATCATCAATAATTGGTCACTGGTCACAGATCGACCAAATAGTTGGTCACAGCCACTTCATCCCATCCGCTGCACCCGTCCTTCCCTCCCAGGACACCACCAATACTTGGTCACGGGTCACAGATCGACCAAATAGTTGGTCACAGACACATCGTCCCATACCTGTCGCCATAGCCACAGTCACTGAACTAAAATAGTTGGTCATATACACCAAACACCCTGTCCCGATCCATCGTCGATACTTTGTCACATATCAACCAAACAGTTGGTCACAAACACTACCCCCACCATCACCATCACCGCCACAACCACAACCACTGCCCAAAACAACACCGCCACCACAACAACCGCCATAATCACAACCACCATCTTTTGACAGAAAAACTATCATCTCAAACACCACCACAACCAGCCATCACTTCACAACCACAATCCTCACCGAAATAAATCCCCAAATTTGCGCCGAGCACTACCACCACCGCCCACCTTGTATCAGCAATAACCACCGCCATCATCGCCTCATCAAGCACACCATCACCTCACTTTCACCAGATCCCACCGAAATAAATCGCAGCAGCGTCACGCTGCTACTGGGAATCACTCCAGATCCCACCGAAATAAATTGTACCCAAATAAATCGCACCGAAATAAATTGCACCACCAACTCACTTTCACCATATCCCACCGAAATAAATCGCAGCAGCAGCGACCCTGCTGAGTCGAAATAGATGGGGAGCCAAAGCATACATATTGCAGATTCGAAAGCAGTGCGCGCAAGTTCCCCTCCTTTCCGGTCGCCCATCTCTTAATGTCAGTATCAAGAGATTCCGCTAATCTCTACATTTAAAAATGAATAATAAGTTGAAAAGACACACAGAGCACCATGAATGATAACTTAAAACTTGATGGAAGAAATATTACATTTCTCTCGGCTTGCTCTTTCTGAGCAAAAAGATCACACGTATTCTTCTCTGCAAGTACCTTTGCCTGTTGAATAGAAAATGATAATAAGCTGATTAAATCTAGCAATCTAAAAGTCAAAATTTGCATAAACAACTGTAAGGTATGTGTACCACTCCCTCCATTATCCTCTGATGCCTCTCTAATCTTGCTTTACGCCTCTGGGGGGATTCACTATTATTTCCATCGAATTTCTCCAGGTCCTATGAGAAATTCAATTTATTACTCTTCTAGTACGTGATTAAATGTTGTAGCCTGAACAATAAACAAATAAACTGATACTCGCCGAGGAAGAATAGTTGTGCTTTAATGCATTATTTCGGGGAATCTCAGCAGCACGATGCTACTGCGATTCGCTCCCAGCAGCAACGCGACGCTACTGCGAATCGCAGCAGAATCTACGGTGAGGGAGAGGGGGAGGGAGGGCGGCGGGTAGTTGAGGTGACAGCGTTGACAGAGTGGTGATAGATTTGATTTAGGGTTTTGTATTTAAAATTAATTTGGTGGAGAGGATTAGACAGTATGGTGGGTGTGTAGAT
This sequence comes from Fraxinus excelsior, assembly GCA_019097785.1. Lineage (NCBI taxonomy): Eukaryota > Viridiplantae > Streptophyta > Magnoliopsida > Lamiales > Oleaceae > Fraxinus > Fraxinus excelsior. Next base: position 10,266,163 of record CM032639.1, on the reverse strand, counting down.
TAATTTAATTTTATAATAATATTATTAATATTAATTGTGAAATTAAAACCTGATTTTTAATTAAAAAAATTTTAAACTTGATTTTTAGAAAGTTCAAACTTAATGTCTGGTTTTATGTAATTACCACATTTTTGTTTGGTTGAATTTTGATTGTTAGTTTTAATTGTTAGATTGGGTTTTTATAGTTGGATTTAAATTAGAATATGGGGTGGAATTAATTTTGAATCACGGGTTTGTCTTGTATGAATTTTATATGGGGTTGGGTTTGTAGAAGTTTAGTTGGATTTGGTTTTGGATTGGATTTGCAGAAATTGGGTTGGATTGAATGAAAGGAATTTGAATTGGATTTTGATGGTTGGATTCAATTTTGGATTGGATTTGAACGAATTTTGGTTGGATTGAATATGGGGAAAAATTCATAACTCGGGCTATATCTATCCCAAAATAAAAAATCAGGTCCCAAATTTTAGAATTGCAAAAATAAGGTTGTCCATTAATTAATTAATTATATTTTACAATTATGTTAAATTAAATATTTAATTGTAATATAATATAATTAATCCATCCCACCCCACCTCACCTCTGCCACCCCTACCTCCACTGTTCCAGCGATAGGTGACTGTTCCGGTGACTTTCCGGTGACGACGACTACTCCGGAGACCGTTTCGGCGCTACTTAATTCTGGCGACCAGTCCGATTCCGGCAAGTATAGGTCACAAATTTTTAATTTGATCACAAGTTTTAAAAAAATTTAGATAACAAAGGTTACATATTTTTAAATTTGTTGGTCACATATCTTATTTATGAGTCACAATTGACTTTAATGGTCACTAATAAACAAAATTATAGGTTACATATTTTGAATTGGTCACAAGTTAAGAAAATTATAGATAACAGAAGTCATGTATTTCCAAATTAGTTGGTCACAGATTATCGAATTTTAAGGCCACTGTTTAATAGTTGGTCACAGAGAACCGTATAGTTGGTCACAGACACCCAAGTACATGTCCCCCAATCACAGCACCCCACCAATACTTAGTCACAGGTCACAAATCGACCAAATAGTTGATCACAGACACTTCGTCCCATACCTTCTGTCACCACCACAGCTACAATCACAACCACCTCCAACAATAACACAAACAACAACCACCATTGTCACCCCTTGCACAACCATACCATATCGTTGGCCCCATCAAAACACCATCACACGGGTGACCACCATAAATCCATACAAGTTTATCGCCACCCCATGAACACAAACTAACCAGCCGCAGAACACACGACAGGACAAAAATTGAACCCAAACCGCCGACGTTCACTACCGCCATAACACAGACACACACACACAGAGATTCACCCGCCACTGCCCCCTTTCAACACTCACAGATCCGTCGCCCGCCCGCCCACAACCGCACAACACCGCCCCGCACACACAATACCTCCACCTACATCGAAGATCCACACCGCACACACATAGCCCAACCACCACCTCACCATTTGCATTTGCAAAAGACCATCACAATATGCTAATCACTAACAACAAAAACCAACCCCGCTAAGAAGATCTGAGAATGAAGAAAAACCCAAAACCATCACAAATCGCGTGGACCGCCAGCAGCATCGCGACGCTATTGCTGCTGCGATTTGCAGAAGAGGGATGGATGGGGAGGAAGGGGAAGATGCAGTGGAAGCGGCGGGGCGGTGAGAGATTGGAGAGAAATGGGGAGAGAGTTGATTTAGAGTTTTATATTTTAAATGAATTTGGTGGGGGTAGATAGTATGGTGGGTATATAGATTAATTTAATTTTATAATATCATTATCAATATTAATTGTGGAATTAAAACTTAATTTTTTTATTAAAAAAACGTTTAAACCTGATTTTTAGAAAGTTCAAACTAAACAATTGGTTTTAGATAATTTCTTCTTGAATATGGTAGGATTTAATTTTTGATTGGGTTGGAATTAATTTTGGATGGGTTTTAAGGAATTTGGATTGGATTTTGAATGTTGGATTTAATTGGATTGTGTTTGCAAAAATTGGGTTGGATTTAATTTTGGATTTGGTTTGAATGCATTTTAGGTGGGTGTTTGATTGTTTGATTTAAAACCATGGATTGTTTTGGTTGAAATTGGTTGGATTTAATTTAGGGAAACTTCTATAAATCCTTTTAAGTTTTACAGCATTTCAAAATCAGATTTTTGACATATATATATATATATCATATCGATATATATCTATCTATATATATATATATATATATATATAAATAGTGTTTCTTTTAACGGAATTTGTTGGTTTAACGGAAAACTAACGGATTTCTTGAATGGGGGGTTTAAAAAAAAATTTTTTTTTTTTTTTTTTTTTTTTTTTTTAAAAACTCATTTAACTCCATAATTGGGCTTCAAAATTTACAATTCTAAAGCCCATGTAGAAGTATTGTATGTCATGCTCATTTTATAGATACACTTCTCTCCAAAGGTTCATAAACTTTCAATGTGGAATTGTGCATTTTATATATGCTCTTAACTCCAATAGTTTTATAATCTTCCAATGTGGGATAGTGAAAAAAAAAGAAATTTAAATACTCATCAAAATCATTTTAAAATGTATGTCTGAATTGCTGGATTTGATTTTGAATTACAACTATAGTTAATTGTAATATTCACTTTCATTCTTTATTTATTTAATTTTCAAATTTAATTTTAATTGCACTTGATTATTAATATATTAAATGTTAGATATTATTTTCTATAAGTTTTAAATATTTAATTAACAATTTTTTTTTTTTTTTTTTATTATTTTAATTTAGTGTTGGGACTAATTGTAGGATATATAATGAATCTAATTAGTAAAGATAGATTACTTTAAATTATTTTTATGTATTTTTGCCTTCGGTTCGACACGCGTTTGAATGTCCATCAGACTTCATGTCCGGAATCATCGCGCTTGTGAATCAAAATCTTTCATCTCCATTTTCCAGAATCGGAATTTCAAATCCGCAAACTTTCGTATAAATCCTATTATTAATGCTCATGTTATGTTCTTTAATTAATAAAAAAATTAAAATTCCTCCTAACACTATTTGACAATATTATAGTTTATCTTAAATGTTTAGTAAGTATTATTTTAAATATTGATGATTTTATGATATAGTAAAAAATCTCTTTTTTTTTATAATATAGAAAAAAAAAATTTAAAATAAAAATATTTTAATGTTTTTTTTTTTTTTTTTTATATTATATTAAAAATACGAAACGTTTTATGACGCTTATGCTTTGTATTTTTTTTTAAAATAAAATATATTTAATGTCTTAAAAATAATTAAAATAATATTAAAAATAAGAAACGTATTATGACGCTTATTCTTCGTATTGACACGCCTAAACTTGTGATTCTTGATTCTCAACATCGACATCTCAGAACGCATTACGCCTTTTAGAACATTATTAATAAATGAATGGAAAATGCAAAAAACTTTGTACTATTACATTTTAGTCACTAGGAAAAAATGAAACTAAAAAAAAATGGATGTGGATATTATCAATTTACAAATGCTAATAGTTTATTTGGTAAGGTACATTGAACTCAATGAAGAAAAAATATTTATTTATTTAGTTTTGTATTATAATGTTATCTATTATTTTATTATGTATAAAAGTTCATGATTAAATACAAAATTTAATATAATATAATAGTACGAAACACAAACTTATACATTTTAATTTAGAATTTAACACTATTCAAGTTAAAATTAATATATCACAATGTGTAATTATTTATCAATTACATAAACATTACATCATTAATTATTTAATGAACCAAAAAAATTATATATAACTAAGCAAACGTGCATTGCACGTTGCTTAAACCTAGTATATATATATATATATATATATACCCACCCACTTCCACCACCCCGCCGCTCCGACGACTGCTCCGAATCTAGTGAATATTCCGATGGCTGCTCCGATTCTGTCAATTGTTCCAACTCTGACGAATATTCCGGCAACAGCTCAGGTCACAAGTCACAATGCATTGTTGTTTGTTATAATGATTGATAACATTTTTTTTGTTAATAGTCACATTTTTTGTTATAGGTCACAATTTATTTATCAGCCATAGATCAAAAAATTTGTAGGTCAAGAATTATTTCGAAGTCACAAATCAATAATTTTATAGGTCGCAGATTACTTTATTGGTCACAGATCAAAAAATTACAAGTCACAGTTATCTATCAGTCACATATTTTTCAAATTTGTTGGTCATGGATTAATTTTTAGTCACAATTTTAAGGTTACAGTTAGATTGTGATTTCTATTGTACCACCTTCGAGATCTTTCTGTGACCCAGCAAACACTGATCCCAAGATGAGGCCAATCACTTGTCGTATGTCGCTAATGAACCAACAAGGCAACCAGACATGTGACACCACACAACGTTCCTCTTGACCACCAGCGGCATCACCATATCTACCTACACAGCCGCATCACAACCGCCGCTTGATGACCAAACACAACCACCATTCACAGCCACAACCTACACACAAATCATCCACTGCAAAACCAAAAAAAATCGGCAAGCACCGCCAAACATCCAACGAAGCAGATCGGAGAAAGAAACCAACCCAAAAGCCCAAACCCCACCACCACCAATTGCACATAATCAACAAAACTCACCACAAATTTTCCCCACATCGCAATCAATAAAACTCACACAACCTACAAAACCCCGACACCAAATTGTAGCTGATTTTTTCTGAGATCCCCCATCATTCACTTTTTTATTCGGGTTCCGGGCGGTGATCTGGACCTCCGAGCGAACGAGACTAGAGATTTATTGCCGACAGTGAAATTAGAAATGGAAAACGAATCAACTCAGAACTTGGGGAGCTGCGGGTGGAGGACTAGCCAAACAATAAAAGTGATGGTACCCAATATGATAATAAGCCCATTAACAAAAGCGAAGATGCGGCGGAGACATGTGGCGCGGCGGGCGGATTATGGGTCCTGGTTGTAAATCTGCTGGCTGTAAGGGTTATTTTGGTGACTGTAGTAGTCGGTGGTTAGAAGAGGGGTTGCGTAAGGATAACCAGTGCCGGACGAATGTGGATTCTTCAATCAGTGCAGGAGCGACGAGGCGGTGATTTCATTTTGGGTTAGAGAGAGATGGTGGTGAGAGAGAGAAGATGAGAGGAGAGAAATTCATTTTAGGGTTTGGATAGGTAGATAATGCAGGGGGTGTGTATGTAAATTAATTTATATTATTATTAATATAAGAAAATCTGTATCTATATATAAAATATCTGACTTTTGAAAATTAAAACTTGAAATATGATTTTAGAATTTAGATCTCCAAAAGTAGGGAACGGTATAATTTCCACTTTAAATTTTCCATGAATTTTTGTTAGGTTGGACTTTGATTGCTGGATTGGGTTTGATTGTTGAATTTATTTGGATTCCGTTTGAATGAAGGAAGGTTGGATTTTGACTCTTGGATTTAATTTTGGATTGAGTTTGAAGGAATTTGGGTTGGATTTTGCTTGTTGAATTTAATTGGATTCGGTTTGAATGGAGGAAATTACACTGCGTCCAATATTTAAGTAAAAAAGAAATCTAAACAATTTCTCCAAAAAATCAAGAATGGAATGCTTAATTGGCTAATTCACTCAATTATGCTACGGAATCCCCAAATCTACGCTAGTTCAATTTCACACAAATAGCTTTCAACAGCATGAGTAAACCCTAATAATCATCTATCCATCTTCCCAAATCATCTTCAGATCTCCAATTTCTCCAACAGCTCTAAGTCGTATACATTTAACCATCAATTCATTTGGATTATGCTGCTAAAGCACACTGAAGGGGATGGTAACGAGCACTATTCATCTGCTACTGAAACGGATGTCAATTTCGCATTCGCTGTAGAGTAGTCTTCATTCTTCTTTGTGTAGCGGATTTGTGGGTGTTGTTCCTTAAAAGGGTAATTAGCGCAAAACGTCCCTACCTATGACGGTTGTTGTGGAAAACGTCCCTACGTTCGATTTTTTGGTGCAGAACGTCCCTACCTTTGCATTTTCTTGCGCAAAACGTCCTTTTGACCAATTTTTAACATAAAATGACCATTATACCCTCTTATATAAATAAAACAAAAAAGAAAAATAAAGAATAAATTGCAATCTAGTCCAAAACATTTTTAAAAGTGCAAATCAATCCAAATAAATTATAAAAATAATCAAAAATCAAAAATAAAAATAAAAACTTTTCCGTCGAAGTGGGAAAGGAGACGGGGAAAGAAAGGGCGAGACAAGAAATGGGGATAGGAGAGAAAAATTTTTATTTTTATTTTTGATTATTTTTAATATTTTAATAATTTATTTGGATTGATTTGCACTTTTAAAAATGTTTTGGACTAGATTACAATTTATTCTTTATTTTTCTTTTCTTTTCTTTTTTGTTTTATTTATATAAGAGGGTATAATGGTCATTTTATGTTAAAAATAGGTCAAAAGGACGTTTTGCGCAAGAAAATGTAAAGGTAGGGACGTTCTGCACCAAAAAATCGAACGTAGGGACGTTTTCCACAACAACCGTCATAGATAGGGATGTTTTGCGCTAATTACCCTTCCTTAAAATTCATAATTTCTATAGATCAAATGTAATATTACATTATGTGGATTATTTTACCAATTTTTTGAAATGCTAGGTATGTATCAGATATAACTTTGATTCTCTGCGTGGGAAATGTTTGAGAAAATGACATAAAGGAATTATCCTTTATGTTTGGTCAATGATGATGATATTTGGGTATTTTAAGAAGGTTAATGTCGACAAGTCAAGAGAGGTTTTTGATAGGATGAGTTTGACGAACTTGATTATTTGGAATTCGTTTATTCTGGGTACATGCTAAGGTTTGAGAAATTAAGGTTTTTGTATATTTCTGTTTACTCGTTTTATTATCTGTAATTTTTGTCAATGGTGTAGAGGAAGAGGTTAAGATCTATGAGCTCAAGAAAGATGATTTCTCTGTAAAAATTGACCAATTTTTGTGCTAGAATCATACCTGTTATTCTTCTCGACGGTAATGATCAAAAAAATTTATCCCTTTTTCCAAATATATTCTTGCAAAACCAATAATGTTTCAAATAATCTTTTACTACAGTAACAATGCAGAGCAATTCAATTTTTATTTTGCCTGCTCTCTTCAATTGCTTCAGTCGTAAGTTGAATAACAAATTGTCTTAGAGATCCAATTTGAGATGCTTGTAGGGACAACTAAACTCAAGAGTTTCAACACTTGGATGCTTTTGTGGTACCCAAGAGATTGTTCATGGAAAGGAATGCAAATACAGTTTCTAGCGTGCATTTTATTTGGGCTAGTACTATCGATTTCACTCCTTTTTTTTCTTTTTTTTTTCTTTTTGATATGCAGTGTCCACATTCGACGACTAATCCTAGAGTCTACGCCTTGGCAGCTCAAAACGCAGACCGGTAAACCGCGAGATGTGCCACAAACTGGCCAGGGTCCAAGAGCCCTCTCACTGATCTGCCAAAGTACCGAGCGAGTCAACATATATTGCATCGTGCCTTCCAAGGGAACACCTGCCTTCTAGGATAAATTCTGCCTTCCAGAAGAGAGACTGCCTTTCAAGAGCCCCACGAACTGAACCCGCAATCTCTGAACTACCGGAGAAGCTGAACACGGTTGCTTCAAGTAGCAACAATTATTATAGGGCTTATTAGCACAAAACATCCATACGTTTGACAGCGAGTGTGCAAAACGTCCCAACGTTTCATTTTTTTGTATTTTCGCCCTTATTTCAACATTTTAGTGTAGAAAACGTCATTTTGACTGTTTTTCAGTGTAAAATGATCATTATACCCTCATATTTAAATAAAACAAAAAAATAAAAATAAAAATAAAAAAATAAATTGTTATTATACTCCCAAACTTTTTAAATAGTGCAAGTAGTCCAAAAACCTTATTAAAAGGTTTAAGCACAAAATGTCCCTACATTTGACACTTAATGCGGAAAACGTCCTTATGTTTCAAACTTTTTGTACTTGGCTCAATAGCACAAAACATCCCTACGTTTGTGACACTTATTACGTAAAACGTCTTTACATTTCATTTCTTTTGCATTTTCATCCTTATTTTAGCGTTTCATTGTGGAAAATGTTATTTTCACTATTTTCAATGTAAAATGACCAGTATACTCTCATATTTAAATAAAACACAAAAGGAAAATAAAAATAAATTACAATTATGCTTCCAATATCTAGCCGAGAACAAGCTCTACCACCACCACCACCACAAAAGTTGGCCACAACCATCAGCCTCAGCATTGTAAAGGAATGTGAAATGGTTTGAATGGTGGTGGGGTCTGATGGTTTAGGTGGCTGAATGAGGAGGAGAATGCTGGTGGTTTGAATGTTTTAATAAGATTTTTGAACTCATTTGTACTTTTTAAAGACATTGGGAGTATAATTGTAATTTATTTTTATTTTTATTTTCCTTTTTACATTGGGAGCATAATTGTAATTTATTTTTTTATTTATTTTTTTATTTTCCTTTTGTGTTTTATTTAAATATGAGGGTATACTGGTCATTTTACACTAAAAAATAGTGAAAATTACGTTTTCTATAATGAAACGTTGAAATAAGGACGAAAATACAAAAGAGATGAAATGTAAGGACGTTTTACGCAATACGTGTTATAAACGTATGGACGTTTTGTGCTGTTGAGCCAAGTACAAAAAGTTTGAACGTAAGGACGTTTTCCGCATTAAGTGTCAAACGTATGAACATTTTGTGCTTAAGCCTTTTAATAAGGTTTTGGACTCACTTGCACTTTTTAAAAAGTTTTGGAGTATAATTACAATTTATCTTTTATTTTTGTTTTTTGTTTTATTTAAATATGAGGGTATAATGGTCATTTTACACTGAAAACAGTCAAAATGACGTTTTCCACACTGAAACGTTGAAATAAGGTCGAAAATACAAAAAAATGAAACGTTTGGACGTTTTGCACACTCACTATCAAACGTAAGGACGTTTTATGATAATAAGCCATTATTATAGCAACCAAACAAGCATTCACGGGTTGGTTACACAACTTTACCCATTATAACCTTCAATTCCTTTTCAAGCTTTAATATTTGAATTGAATTGATGCGGACTTCAATTGAGATTTATTTTCTATTGTGATTTTTTTTATTTTTTTTTTTATGTTTCTATTATGAGCTTGTATTATGGGTTGGTCCAAGCCCTTTATTTTAGGTTTGTTTACTTTGGTTATTTATATGGTGTTGGATGGGAAGCAAAAAGACAGATAATAAATGAATATAATTCTAAAATTCAATATTAGAGTTGAGCACAATCCCATTTAGTCGGAGTTTTCAAAACTATAGCATAATCCGAATTTTCTGAAACTTAGCCCATGTTTAGTGTATATTAAAATTATATTTTTAATAGATTTCATAAAAATTGATAAAATGTGTATTTGAAAAGTTGTGATTTCATGAAATATATAGTTAAAATTAATTAGTATCTTTGACTTGAGATTAAAATCAGATTTAATCTAAACCAAACGGGGGCTTAGGCTTTCTAGATATGGGATTTTGATCCAACGTCCTTTTATAGGATTTCATGGACGGTTGATTCTATTCTCGTACCTTTTACACGCAGAAATTAGAATAGCAACATATTTGGATATAGACCCCACCCAACACCATTCCAAGGTTGTGCCACGAAATCTAGACACATCCAAAATCCAAAATCAAGTCAAAATTATTCTATATGCCGTCTCATCCAAGCTAACAAAAATTAATGGTTAGCACTATAGCATAACAAAACTTTTACATAAATGCCTGGGTAAAATGGTAAATTAAAAATTCAGACCGTTGCACAGTACCATGATATACTCAATTGGGGCCCATCGTGTAGACTTCCACTGTGCAACATTGCCTGTTTGGTACAGCTTAAAATCCAATTAAAATTGAAAATATGGCCGTTATTGGATTCAACTCGTCTAATAAAAGTCAACAATAACGGCTATATTTTCAATTTTAATCTGATTTTAATCTCTACCACACACCCTCTAAAGATTTTTTCTGCCATTTTCCACTTCTGCCCTCCCCCATTTGCAGAGTTAGAAGGTGAATTTGGGGATTAATTGGATGGTTGGGGGTAAAAAAGGGAAAAAGGCAAAACAAAAATGCAGAAGCCGACAGCCTCTGAAAACGTTGTGTTAGGATGAAAGACAATAGTCAGTTCCTTTACCAGTGCAACGATCGAATAATGCATTTTTTTTGTAAAAAAATGTGGGTCAAACATACCTTTAAATTAGAAGTATAAAAGGTGTGTTTAACATTTTTATGATATGAAATAAGCGGTGAGTTAGCATTTCATGCAGCAACTGTTTGAATAGCAATTAAGAAACATTTACTCTGCCCCCGGGACACATCCCAACTGGCCAAGGAAGGAGCTCTTAGTTGCTGGCAGTTCAGAGGTTGCGGGTTCGATTCTTGGGGCTCTTGGAAAGCTGGCTCTCTCTTGGAAGGCAGGATTTATCCTGGAAGGCAAGAGTTCTCCTGGAAGGCAATGTGCAACATATGTTGACTCGCTCGGCACTTTGGCAGATCAGTTGGGGGGCTCTTGGACCCTGACTAGTTTGGGGCACATCCCGCGATTTACCGGTCTGCGTCTTGAGGGGCCAAGGCGTAGACTCCAGGATTAGTTACCGAAGGTGGACACCTGGGTATCAAAAAAAAAAACATTTATTCTATTCAAGACACGGTAGGTAACGGAGTGGTAAAAAGTGACTAAACTAAAGTTGAATAACCCTATTGAATAAAATTGAGTTTAGTAAACTGAATTCAACTTTTTGCATCTTTTCAATTCATCCGTAGCAGCTCCTCTGTTAAGTTGCAACTCCAGAAAATATGAGGATTTGGTCTGTGATGATGATCGAGCATCATTCGTTTTTTGTACTGCTCGTAAATATCATCATCCAAGGTCACCTCACCGGGTTTATGAGCTCTATCTTTTTTCACTTCGCCTGCCATATTTGGAGCTGCCCAGACCATCTCCTGCACTTCACAATTAGGTTACCGTATTAATGCAGTTGTTCTTGTTATCACAAACCCTTTAGGTTATAACTATGATGTATTGTTACGGACACGTGTCAATACGTGAAGAATACACAGACAAACAACTTTTTAAAAAAGTACTAATACGATACGTCTCCATTTAATTCTTTCTTTATATAGTTTAAATTTAATTTTATAATGGTTATTAATTTTTCTAGGGGGTCAATTTGGTCAGACATTCATGAACCAAGTCGCGCTCCTACACAAATTCAAGACCCCAAGTGCTAATTTGGTCCATCATTTGCACTCCTTGCGTGCGTATGTGAAGAGAACATATATCTACACATTATTACACTCTTCAAAAGAGTAACCATATATAAAGTAGTTTTTGTCTTGTTAATTTTCCTATGTGTTACGGACTAAAATAGTTTTCACTCCAACACATTCTTTCAATTGATCCACTTTGAATCTCAATTTCTTATTCACCTTATTATCATTTTAGTCAAGTATATATATGATTTTGATATTCCTATAAAAGAAAACATGAATCAATTTTGATCCTCCAAAACGAAGGAACAAGTCCTACTCAAAAGAATGCCAAAACAACCCCATTTATAAGCCATTTTACGGCCATGTCAAGCCCAACCATAGGACATTTCACATTCCAGCAATGCAGTACCTAGCAAATATTCGTGCTTGTATATAGAACAAACATGTTACATGTACGTTTAAAAAAGAATTAAGCTACTTTGTCAGAAAATGTTGAATCCTAGTTGACATATGTATTGGTGGCAGGAAATAATTGAATATAAAAATTGATCATTTTTTTAAAACAATCCAATAACATAACATCGTGTGACATTCTGTCAAGAAAGATATCAAGTTTTTCTGACAATGATGAGAAGTGCATCAATTGTCAATTGCTAGCTACTTAAGCTAATAAATTTTTTGATACATCAAATATTACGTGTCATTTTTCATTAGTCTGTCAATATTATCTACTTTATCATACTAAATTACGACATCCTCACTTGATAAAAGTTACATCTTTGTATGTGCAGTTGCATCATAGATTCATAATCACATGACAATACCTGAAAGGAAGCCATCTTAATTTGGTAGGTATAAGAACCGGTTTAGTTGTCCATGATCACATGGGGAACCATGGCTTTTGCCTCACCAAATTTTACTATCAATGAGTTTTCTCAAAGATGGTCCAAATTATATGTTACTCATATAAATAATCTTAAAATAAATACACAATGTGGTAAACGGACAAAGTCACACGTAGCATGGAGACGGGTGACCCAATTCTACACACATCATTCTGCCCATATGAAAATTTGGTCGAACCTCTATTAACCTTGCCCCCTATTGGTCGAACCCCAATAGGGCCAAACCCCTATGAAGAGTTGCGTCCCAATGGATGACATGAGATAAGTAGAAGCGTATTAAAGAAAATCTTCATACTAGATCTTATATCAAGTGGGTGATGTGACAACTCACTAGATATGTAGTTCTACTCAATCAAACAAGTCAAGTCTAATCCTATAAGTTAGATCAGGGACTGTCAAGTCGTCATAGCATTAATAACAAAATGACCTATGAATGATTGATTGATGGCTATGACAAGAGGTCCCAGCTGTGCGGATGAGGTCTCATGCCCTCTCATCTAACGACTCTTAATCATCATCTTCTACTATAAAAATAACATTTAGTATCATTTTGGGAAGAGGCAAGATTACACATTCAAAGTAAATATTGATTCTCTCTACTACACTCAACGGTCGACCCCCTTTTTATGCACAAAGCAATTATAACATCAACATATTAAATATTGTGGATCATTCCCCTCATTGATTCATCAATATAACTAGTAGTTTGACTCGGGCATATTGCGATTCAATTTACAAAGACGTTATTTTCTAATTTTCTGTTAGTCACGTCACAGGATCATTTTTTGGGGTCAACATTATATATAAATCCGTGTATGGAAATTATGGATTATTTGATAATTTTATTATTTTTAATTTTTAATATTCTTATGGTAATTTTCAAATTAGTATCTTAGATTAGAAATGTTTTCATGGTGTAGAAGGATTTATGAATTGAAAAATTAAATTTCTCAGTTATATGTTCAATTATTGATATTCTATAGACTAGAGCATAAATTTTCGATATTTTGCATGAATGAATGCAAACTAGAAGGTGGTTTGTAAATTTCGTATTTTAGTGCTACCATATGCGTTACCCTTCGTTTAAAATTTCATGATTTTTAAGATTTTATTATAATTAATCTTTTTCTTCACTATATATGCTATCTATTATATTAGTAAAATATTGAATGCAATTGGATTCTTAATATCCCAACAACCTAATAATGACCTACGTATGGCTATTTCACGTTCTGATAAATTCCCTTGGTACATTATACATTTAAACCACAAAAAAAGTACAAGAATTGACTTAATACATAAATACAAAATAAAGGGGGTGAAAGCATAAATAGCAGAACTGAATTACATTTTCAATATCTGACTTCAATTCTTCATAATAACTCTATAATATTCACGATTTCATTCACCTTCTAATGCTTACGATGTGCAAGTAATAAACAAACAAAAACATCAGTATGAATTGCAAATCTATTCCTCTTAGATGTCATAAATTTTGTCGTATCGTCACTAGAATCTTTAATTTCCATTCATCTATTGCATACCAAATGAGTGGTTGATTCTCTATTATTGTAGTGACAACTATTGTTCCACGACGATTTGATGGCCATTCAAGGAACGAAAGGAGTTTAGTTTAAATATTCGCCAAAGGTGGGTGGGACTGCCTGGAGATAGAGATGGCAAACGGGCTGAGCGGATCGTCGGGTCGGCTCGTGAAAACATGAGCCTCGAGCGGCTCGGGCTCGTCAAATGACGAGCTCGAGCCGAGCTGCAAGTGAGCTCGACTAGCCTAGCTTGCTCGGCTCGTGGACTCGTGAAAAATTAAAGAATTTTTTTTTAAAAAAAAAACATGAAAAAGTAATAATAATAAAAAAAAAATTAAAAAGCTTGTGGGCTCGCGGCTCATTTCGTGGGCCGAGCCGAGCTGGCCCACGAGCAAACCAGCCACGAGCCGGCACGGCTTGTGAGCTTGTGGGATTAAGGGTCGAGGCGAGTCGGCTCGACCCATTGCCATCACTACCTGAAGGTTGGTTTGGCACATGATAGAAATTTTTGTTTTTTTAAAAAATATATTTAATTAAGGTAAGTATATGCTAATCTTTTTTACCTTTTTCACCATTTATAAATGGGTTAATACCCTAAATAGTCACTGAACTTTGTCAAAAGTTCCCATGAGATCACTGAACTTCAAAACTTACTTAATTAGTCACTAAACTTTTCATAAAGTTTCCAGGAGGTCACCGAACTTAAAAACTACCCAAAATAATCACTGAACTTTTCCAAAACTTCCATAAATAGTCACCCAACTTTGCAAAAAGTTCATAAGGGGTAATTGAATCATTGATGTATGGGATCCCAATTTGCAAAGTTCGGTGACCTCCTAGGAAGTTTTAGCAAAGTTCAGTGACTATTTATGGTAGTTTTGAAATTCAGTGACCTCCTAAGAACTTTTTGCAAAGTTCAATGACTAATTAAGGAAGTTTTGAAGTTCGATGACTTCCTGGGAACTTTTGACAAAGTTCAGTGACTATTTAGGGTATTAACTCTTTATAAATAGTCAAACTTCATTTCTAATCATATTCAATAAATTTACAAATACTATCAACTTGTTTATCGTTCATTATATCTATTTAAAAATTAAACTATTTATATAGTCTCCCCTGAATGAAGGCGAAGAAATTGACTTTTAACCATCAATAAACAAAGCGTGACAGTAAGGGTTATCGACACATCAAAATGTTCATTAGAGGATGCCAGTGTCAAGCAGTGGCGGACCCAGCACCCGGCGAGCCCCGGCGGCCGCCTGTGCTGGATCCGCCGGAACAGTTTTTTTTTTGGGACAATGAACAAATGTTTTAATTATATATTTGGTAAGTTCCTTTATTTCCATTAATACCTTGTAGCTCACTTGGCCAGAACTTGCACATGCACTCAAGAGGTCTCGGTTTCGAATCTTTTTGCCTACATTTTAGTTTAATATGTTTAAATCTACAATTGTTGCCAAAAGAAATGGATTAAGGGGGAAGGGTTTCGAACCCGTGACCCCTCCTTCTTAGTATTGGATGCTTGACCATTGTGGCACTGATGGAATTTGACATTAACTTCACCAGAACTATATATGTTACATATTAGCGCTTAAATGCCATTATAAAAATTTAAACTCAACTATTCAATACGAATGAATCTAAGGCCTTAGGTAAAGATTTTTTGAGGGACCAAACACTTGAATAAAATAAGCTTTGAGTGATAATCGAACCAATTGTAATTTGGGGAAAAAAATTAAACATCGTATATCGATGAACACCATCTCAAGAATCAAGATCATATTCCATTTAATTTCCAATTCATTCATGAATTTGCCAAAATAATTAATACATATGAAGAATCTTTCAACCCTAGATAATGGTAGGCTAATTTTAGTTCTAATTCCTCACTTGACTATGCCTAAACTCTTACGATCCCTAATGGTCAACGTTGACCAGTCAACATCCGCCCGGGCTCAACTTAATTTCTGGGTCCGCCACTGGTGTCAAGATTGGAGACCACTTAGGCACTTACGCAAGTAACCCAACTTTAGGCTGAATTTTGACCAATCAAACACAATCACTGTAGCCTACATTAATTCACTTCACCAGTGCCTTGTGCCTTCTTACAAATTTACCGCCACCCCCACCCACCCCATCAACCGTCAGTGTCCTTTGTTCTTAAAGAAGGCAATTCCATTTCGAGAGGCATTTTCATCGAGGAAATGGTTCAAAATACCCGGATGACCCGGCCCATTTTCCAAAATAGCCGTTGACCATATAAAAAAAAAAAAAAAAACTAATAAAAGTTGAATGGTAAAAATCATTGTTCCACATTTACCCTCGCAATTGTAAGAGGAAGAAGCCGACGCCGACGCCACGCCACGCCACCATCACCGACAAGTTGATTAACCGACGCCCGGACTTCAAGACCACCATTTTCTATCGAAGAAGGTTAGTGTATATACGAATTTTGTAAAGAAAGTTTTAAGTTTTTGAATTTTTGTTGATTATTTTAGGAAAAATACTTGTAAATCTTTGATTTAGGGTTTAGATGGATGAAATATGTGTGTTGGTGACATTTTTGGGGTGGAGATCGCCGGAAATGGCGATCTCCGGCGGCCAAGGGACCGAGAGAGACGATCGTCTCTCTCGGTCCGTTTTGGGCCCGGACTAAGTCTGGGCCCAGACTAAGTCCGGGCCCAGACTTAATCTGGGCCCAGACTTAACGCCCGGACTTAGTCCAAGTACGGGCCCAGACTTAATCTTCTGGGCCCAGACGTGACGTCTGGGCTGGGCCTGGATTAATCTGGGCCCAGATTTAATAAATTTTATCTGGGCCCAGATTTAATGATTGTTTTTTTTTCTAATAAAAATATTATTATATATTTGATATTTAATTTTGTGAAATATAAAATATTATTTAATAATAAAATATTAAATATTGGATTGTTTATTTAATATTCAATTAATTATATTTAATATTATAAACTATTATTTTACAATGAAATATTAAATAAAAAAATTAAAGAGTTTTAAATTACTTATTTAATTTGTTTACGAAAAAAAAAATAAGCGATTTAAAATATTTATTTTAAATTACTTATTGAAATTGTTTATAAAACTTTAAATAAAAAATAATAATTGAAATTTATTTATTTATTTATTAGTTTATTTAATTTGCGAATTTTAATAATTTGATTACTATTTAGTTACAAGTTGTTTATGTTTATTTAATATTCAATTAATTATAATTAATATTATAAACTATTATTTTACAATGAAATATTAAATAAAAAAATTAAAGAGTTTTAAATTACTTATTTAATTTGTTTACGAACAAAAAAAAATAAGCGATTTAAAATATTTATTTTAAATTACTTATTGAAATTGTTTATAAAACTTTAAATAAAAAATAATAATTGAAATTTATTTATTTATTAGTTTATTTAATTTGCGAATTTTAATAATTTGATTACTATTTAGTTACAAGTTGTTTATGTTTATTTAATATTCAATTAATTATAATTAATATTATAAACTATTATTTTACAATGAAATATTAAATAAAAAAATTAAAGAGTTTTAAATTACTTATTTAATTTGTTTACGAAAAAAAAAAATAAGCGATTTAAAATATTTATTTTAAATTACTTATTGAAATTGTTTATAAAACTTTAAATAAAAAATAATAATTGAAATTTATTTATTTATTAGTTTATTTAATTTGCAAATTTTAATAATTTGATTACTATTTAGTTACAACTAGTCGTTTATTTCAAAATAAAATATTATTTACGCCTAAATAACAAAATATTTAAGAAACAAAATAAATGGTTTCTTCGAAATGTTTATTTACTATTCTATTAATTATAATTAAATATTGTATAAAAATTAATAAAATATTCAATTGACGATTAAAATAAGAAATAGTTTGATACTCAACTGATTATTGCGGATAGTAGTGAATATAGTTTAATTTTCTCATAATATATTTTGTCTATTATATCTTGTACATGATGCTAACGTTTGAAATTTTGTAGGATGAATTACCAGTTGGACGATGTGGTGAGACAGATGTCTAGCAAAGTTACAGCGAACTGTAACTTTGCTATTTTTACAGTGGTATTAGATTTGCTCGACGAAGAGCATGCGGATATATTGAGGCGGTCCTGCTTATGGCCATTGTATTCATTGCGCGACGTACAGTTTTCTGGGCAGATACTCGATGCGTTGCTATGTCGGCTGCTCAAGCCGGTTGATGGAGATGCCCTTCATTTCAATCTTGGGGGCAAGGTGGTTAGATTTTCTATATTTGAGTTTGCCATGATCACCGGATTGATGTGTACTGGCGAAGATTCAGCACGGGCCCGTATTCCGAGGAACAATAGGCTATTGAATGAATATTTTCACGGGCAGGCGGCGGTCACTCCTGGGCAATTGATAGATGCAGTCAGGGCATGCGAGGATATGTCTGACAGGTTGAAGCTGGGTATGGTGCTTATCGTCGAGAGCGTACTCAGGTGTCATCACAAGAAGACGTCGATCGACTTTTTTCATTTGGAGATTGTTGATGACATTGATGCCTTCAACAGCTATCCTTGGGGGCAGCGATATTTTGCGGATACCTTACGACACTTCAGAAGGGAGTATTCGATGCCTAAGGGGGGTAGACCCGAGCGCAAGTATGATGCATATGGCCTGCCGTTGGCATTACAGGTAAATGTTGAACACAATAAATTATCAATTTTTTGTTATTAAATTTTATATATGATAATTGTAAATGTTGCAGATATGGATGTACGAGACTGTCCCCATATTGGCTGACCAGTATGCTAAGAGAGTGGAGACATGCTGCCCTCGGATTTATCAATGGCGAGCACATGGCAGGCCACTTGGTAAACAAATATCAGCTTTCCTCGACGATCCTGAGGTACATATTATACATTTTTTCGATTTATATTGTACGTGGGCAGTCATTAACTCGGTAAAACGTCAATATGTTAGGTTGAAATCCTCACTGAGTTGACCCCGTCGATAGAGGAGGAAGGTCAGAGTTACATGCGCTGCTTGTCTATCTCGGCCGCATCAGATGATCATATGCCCGAGTTCATCGTTGATCGGGATATGGTATGTTTATTGAATATAATATGTTGATTATCGTGTTGAATTTTTAATTACATTAATAATTCAGATTGTTCATTGTTTCAGGGGTGCCGTCCGGTATCGCCGAGGTCGCCGCCGTCGAGGTCCTCACCCCCACCGCCGAGGTCGCCGCCGGCACTGAGGTCAGAGTCGCCGCCGAGGTCCTCACCCCCACCGCCAGATCGCCGCCGCCGAGGTCCTCCCCGGCACCGAGGTCGCCGTCGCCGTCAGATGATCTATATGGCCGCCTTACCGAGTTTATAGCGGGTCAAATGGGCGTAATGCGACGCGAGTTGGGACTGCAGGTCGACGCTAAGTATGCCAGACTGTCGGAGGAGATGGGCGAGATGCGACGAGAGCTCAGAGGACATATCGACGATGTTTATAATGATGTTGGAGCCCTACGTAGCCATGTGGTAGATCTGCAAAACGAGATAGGGGACTTTCGGTCTGAGTTACGGGGTGACGTAGCATCCCTGCGAGGGACTCACAATCATCGGGATGGAGGGGATGACGGTGGAGGTGGATGGACTGGGCCGTGGGGGGGAGACATAGACTCATTTTTTGAGGGGGTACCGGAGGAGGCGGATGGGGGGGCACCGGAGGAGGCGGAGAGGAGACTGTCGGAGGAGATGATTGACAGGGTACCGACGGAGGTGGAGAGGGGGGTACCGGAGGAGGCGGATGGGGGGTACCGGAGGTGGCGGAGAGGAGACTGTCGGAGGAGATGATTGACAGGATTCCGACGGAGGTGGAGAGGGGGGTACCGGAAGAGGTTGAGGTGGAGAGGGGGGTACCGGATGAGGTTGCGGTGGATGAGGTTGTGGTGGTGAGGAAGGGTACGAAGCGTGCTGTTGACATGACACCGCTGGTGGTTGGTAAGAGACCGAGATTGCCGTCACAGTACATCGTTTCCCCTTTCACGGCCGAGGCCAAGCGGCGGCCGTTCTTGGACGGGACATTCCCCAATCTCTTCCGCGAGGTCGACCCAGTTCGGAAGAAAGCGTTTCATGATTGGTTCAAATCCCTTAAGCATGAGTAAGTATTTAATGATTTGCCTAAAGTACATGCGAGATCATCTATGATTTGTGTAACACTTCACTTTTTCATTTTTTTAGGGACATCCATAGGGTGGGGTCGAGGATGATATCGAACGCGAAGAAGTGGTTCGATGATGTTCTCACTAGTGGTGCTTGGCTCGCCGATGATGTAAGTGCATTCTCGTTCTTATTTGTTGTATCGTTTAATTATTTGTTGTTTTACTTAATTATTTGCGTTCTCATTCTTATTGTTAGCACATCGACATGATTATGGAATTGTTGCGGGATCGAGCTCGGAGATACCCGAAATCTTTTGACATTCCTGGTCGACTCATCCTTAGCTGCGGGTTCGCACGTGCCATTGATATTGAGTACAGCACACTCACTGTCAAAGGAAATGGATATATGGTGCCCGACTATATGATGGAGTGGGTCATTGGGCTAGAGCCGACAAATGGGAAGCCGTGGACGGATTGTACACATATGTACGTTCCAATGATCGCGAACTCACACTGTTTCGCAGCTGAGATTGTATTCGCGGATTCGACTATATATGTGTACGACTCCGACCATGGATGTTTGACCCAAGACCAACTGCAGCGTATACTAGAGCCGATGAGTGTGATTATTCCTATGATGGCAAGACAAGCGAATATTCAAGTACATGACAGATTAGTCATTCAACGGAACACGACGACGGAGAGACAAGTAGTATCGTAAGAATTTACAAATTTTTATTTTGAAAATTTAGTTTTTAGTTATTATATGTTATCGCACTAATATATTATATTTGTTTGCAGGGGCGATTGTGGTATATTCGCAATAAAGTACATAGAGTTTTTGAGCATTGATCGCAACATTGATCCAATAAATCAATATTTGATAGACATGTGCAGATTGAAGTTAACTTGCGATTTGTATGAATCCAAATGTGATCCTTAGTACACAACATTATTCTTTTATTGTAAAAAATGTAAATATTGTTATCGTTAGTTCTTAATTTAAATATTAAATGCATTAACACGTCTATATATAATTTAATATTCAATTAATTATGTTGATTATTTAATGA